>JAVSCE010010821.1:0-165994 GCA_032199065.1 Smutsia gigantea
ATGCAGGATGCTGTCGTGTCTTGAGACGGCCTTGCTTATGATGAAATGGAGTGAAAAACACAGTGCACTGAGTGGGCTGGGAGGAAAGGAGGAAGCTGCACTCAAGTGCACATTGCCCTCTCGGGTAGTGCTTCTCCAGCGTTGGATTGCTCTAGCGGGTCACTGGATGGTGGACCGTGTTTTTGCTCCTCTGATTGGAAACTCTAAAGGTGGGGACCCTGTCATCCTAACCTTGTCCATCCTACAGAGTGTTTCTTTCCAAGTTCTCTGTCAAACTGGTGGACTGGGTTCACACCCTGAGGTGCTGTGTGTTAAGCGGGGGCTGGCAGGCTCTGCCGTAACGTTCATAAAGCACGTAGAGAGTGCTTGGCCTCTTGGTTCAGTCTTGGTTTCAACTCAGTGTGTCAGTATCTGGGATCTGAAGGAGTGCTAGGAGTGCCTTTTGAAAGAAAAGGCATCATTTACTTCTGGTTTTGTATCATTTTAACCCGTTTCTGGAGCCTAAAATCCTTCCTTCTGAGGACTTGCCTTGAAACACACATGCAGGCACATATGCACATATACAATGATGACGACGACAGGTCCTTTCAGGGGAAAGCACTGTCTTGCACTTTATGTGTCCCCAGCCCCTGGATCCCAGAGTTCCCTTGTGGGTACGCTGCAGCATCCCAGACAGGTCAAAATTCAGAAGATCCTTCACTCAGGTGGACCAGCTTGTGCTTGTGTGTCTTCCTTTCCTTTGCTTCTGTTGGCTTACTTCCATTGTTAACTTTTCCCCTTCTTTTGTGGCAGTAAATGTGCAGGTTGTGTGGGCTGTGAGCATTGTCTTCTTCCTCCACCCCGACCCACCCTATCTTTATGATTTGGGTGGGGTGAGGTATCAGGGTGTAACTTCCGTGACTCCTTTAAAAAAAAATGAGACAGATGGAGAGCTATGCAACAGGCTTGTGGTCTTCCATAATTGGAAGCATGTTAAAATGTTAAGAGTAGGGCTGTTGGTGGGTGGTGGTTTCATGCCCAGGAAGGTGAGCTTGCATCCTGTGTTCAGAGCAATGTGGTTGCTCCATACTGTAGTTCTGCATTTCATGTCACTTGTCATTAATGAGCAGTAGATTCTTTACCTGTAGTATATTTAGCTATGGGTTATATACATCTCCCTAAAGAGTTCTGACTATGGATCTTAAATAAGACTATCTCATTAGCTAAATGGAAAAGGATATGGCTCCTCTGTCTCCTTGGGTAACTTACGTCAAATGAGTAATTTATCTCTGTCTGGTTTCTTTTAAATAGAGAAGTGGTATTATTTGTCAGCTTTTGAACAGTCTGCTTGGCTCACATTCTGGATCTGCAGCTTACTAGTCACTAAAATGTGGGGAATAATAGTACATACTTCATAAAGTTTTACAGAGGTGCAGCTTGTGCATTAGCAGCGTACCTGCATATAGTAAGCGCTCAATAAAATGTTTTAAAAGTAGGTATGTTATTGCCTATTGTTACTCTCAATAGAAACAGGGATTTTTTTTTATGTGAGGTTTTGCCTATCTCTGAAAATTTTGATGTCAACTTCTGTTAACCTTAAATACACTGAATTGAACCTGCAAAAAAATGTAGGTATGTTATTGATAACAAATACCTCACTACACTGGTGCTGTTTTTAGAAGAACTGTTATCTGTCTCCTAGAGCTTTGTCCACTGTCTATTATTTAATCATGACCAGAGTGAATTGTTTGAGCACTATGCATGCTGGGGACAGTAAGGAAGAATATTTGAAATTAGGACTGTCCCAGACAACCTGGATGTCTTGGGTAACCTGGAAGAAATGGGATGGTGATAATATGCTCTGTGGTTGAGGACAGAGTTTTATTCTAATGTACCATAACCTGGAGTTTTACTGCTCACAAGGAATGTGTCAACAGTATGCCCATACCGAAGCTGTCGCCCTTTGCAAGTTCTACATATAGTCTTAAACAATCGTCCCAAACTCCCTACAGTGGACCTTTTTATGGCAACTGGGCACTGATTTCAAAATTAGTACTGGTGTGGACACCTGCAGGTGAAGCCAAAGTTAGTCATCCCCTCAGATCTTCCTGATGGTGTTATAAGGTTGGGATAAGGGACTGTTTTAAGCATCTTTTGGGCCAGTTGATTTTCACTACATTCAGTAGTATAGAACTCTGAGATCTTAATTTCTTCAAGTGTTGGAGTGCATCAGAAGCTGGTCTCACCCTGCCACCTCCCTGACCTAGTTTCCAGCCACTTTCCTCTTTGTTTGCTCAGCCACATTGGCCCCTTCTCTGTTTTTCCTAAACAAGCCAAGCTTATGCTTGCCCAGGGCCTGTGGGGCTGTCCAGATCTGCTCTCTGGAAAGCTCATCCCAGATGTTTAGAGGCTCTCCATCACCCATCATAAAACCATCCCCGTAACCTGCTGTCTCCTGTTGCCTTGCTTTATTTGTCCTAACACTTCACCAGATACACAGCAAATACCTCATATGCTCACTTATTTCTTGCTTGTCTTCCTTCTATGCTTGCCCACCACTGGGATATAAAGCCCTTGAAACCAGTGTTTCCAGTATGTGAGACTGTGTTAATCCCAGGTGTCCTTCCACTAAGTGAGATGGCTTCTCCTACTTCCAAAACACATAGGATAAGAGTTCTTCAGGTTTCAAACACCAGCAATAGCCAAATCATCTGTCTTCTCAATAAGGAAGGAAATATTTGGAAAGAAAATTCTGCAGAATACATTATTCCAAATTCCATCACAGTATGAAGTCTGGATCTTGGGAGGCCAAACAAGAGAATCACGTTAGCATTTCCTTGCAGTGAATTAGAATGAATTAAAGACCAATGAATGAAAAGCTAGCCACAATCCTATGCCTTTGGCTTTGAACAGTTTGTTTTTAAAATAGATACTAGCCATGTATTCCATGCACTTTTATTTGTGGGTAAATGAATAAAGGATATTGTCCACACTGTTGTTCATTTTCTGTGTGTAAGGTCCCAAGTGGGGAAATTCTTTGAGACGATCATGCTATGATATTTTTTCTTTTTCTTGAGAAGGAAGATAGGATTCTAATTTTTTTTATAATGAAAAGTATATGTAACTTTTTTTGGAGGGGGGAGATCAAATCCGCATTTGATACTTGGATCTAGAAATTATATTAGTCCTAATATGTCACCCATTTGCTGTTTTAGCAATAGTATCTTTAATGAAACCGAGTTTAAGTAATTGTATTTCCTGGGCTGCTGCAGCCACAGAGATATTAATGCTTGAAAATGCTTATTTGGAGAAAAAATGACTTTAGAACTGAATTGTGTGAATAGAAAACTGGATTATAAGTAATTATATTCACACTTGTAAAAATCTTGGGCCTACTTAAATAGAGTTCCTACTCAAGACATGTCAATGTTGTAAGTATAGGTTTGTAGATCTAAATTTAAAGGGCTTGGAATTTGGGGAAACTGAGCCTGATATCAGAGTAAGAGAATAATTTCAGCTCTCCTACCATCTTGAAAGATGAAATTACAAAACAAGGGCAAACACTGTGATATTAAGCAGTGTATCTTTGAAATAAAAGTTAAAAAAAAAACACTTTTTTGATGAAAAAATGCCTTGTATGATTATACTCTTCGACCTACTGCTTGAAATCAGTGTTTAATTTCTTCTTTTTCCTGGTTTTTAATGGAGATGATGCATTACTGATCTCAAAATACTTTGGAAAGATTTAATCTAATAAAATACCATTTCTCTATTCAGTGATCTGATACTTCTTTTCTTGATTAAATTTTCAGGGTTCTTAGCTTTTTCATCAAGTTTTTTGAGCACTGAGACATTCTTTAATTTTGTAGTAAATATCCTTCTGTCTTTTATAGTTGGAAAAAACTAAGATACATTAGTATAAGTTGAGTACACAATTAGGATTCTAATTGTTTTAGGAAAAAAAACCACGCCATTTTCTCCTGGCACTGTACGCACACAACACTTCTGTCACCAGATGTCAGGGTTTATGCCACCAAACAGGTCTCTGTTACACTAGCTGGGGGGGTACTCCAGTTGACTCATTTCTGACACACTCTACCTCGAAATAGCTTCAGATCCCACAGCTTGAGGGATGAGTCCTATGAGTGCCCCCTCCCCACTTCAGGTGCCAATCCCAAGTAATAGGTCCCAGATAATCTACACCTTCTGTCTGATTGGGCTATAAGTCAGAAGGTCCATATCCTCCTCCACCCTCAATTTGATTATTTGCTAAGAACTCACAGAACTCAGGGAAACACTTATTTTACCGGTTTATTAAAGGGTATGGTATACTAAAGGGTATAGAATAAACAGCCAGGTGAAGAGATTGTTAGGGGGAAGTCTGGGAGGGTCCTGAGCACGGGAGCTTCTGGCCCCAGGGATTTGGGATGTGTCACCCTCCCAATATATGGATGTGTTCACCCACCTGGGAGATCTCTGAACTTTGTACTTTGGGAATTTTTATGGAGGCTTCCTCACTTAGGCATGATTAATTATTAGCTCCATTTCCAGCCCCTCTTCTCTAGAGAAGTGGGAGGTGGTAGGGCTGAAAATTCCAAGTTTCTAATCATGGCTGGTCTTTCTGGTGACCAGCCCTCATTTGGGAACCACCCAGAGTAACCTCAGTAGAACAAAAGATGCTCCTAGTGTTCTTATCACTGAGGAATTTACAAGGGTTTCAGGAGTCCTGTGTCAGAAACTGCGTCAAAGACCAAATACTAGAATAAGAGAAACTCCTACTGTTCTTTAGGAACTCTGTGCCAGTAATTGGGGGCCTACATCAATATTTATAATATTACCTATTGTCTCATGCTAATTTCTTCCCAATTGTGCTGATTTCACTACCATCACAGAGTACAGAAAGCCTTCATTTTTTTTAGGGGAATTTGTCAGTTGATTGCCTTCTAACTCAGGGTTTTTTTTGTTGTGGTAAAGTATACATACCATAAAATTTACCATCTTAACCATTCTTAAATGTATAGTCCAGTAACATTTAGTACACTGGTTTTTTTGTGCAACCATTACCACCATCCATCTCCAGGACTTTTTCCCAAACAGAAATTCTGTCCCTATTGACCTCTAACTCCCCATTCCTTCCTGTCCCCCTGGCACCTACTATTTTGCTTCTGTCCTTATGAATTTGACTATTCTAGGTGCCACACAAAAGGGGAATCATACAGTATTTGTCTTCTTGTGACTGGCTTATTTCACTTAGCATAATGTCCTCTAGGTTCATCTATGTTGTTGCATGTGTCCAAATTTCTTTCCTTTCTAAGGCTGAGTAATATTCCATTGTATGTCTATACCACGTTTTGTTTGCACATTCATTGTTGGATGCATATCACTCTGGTTTTTACACTGTGGATCACAAGCAGTATCTTAAAACAATACAATAGGAAATGTTTGCCCTTATTAGGGATCAGTACTGTTCTGTGAAATGTGTGTGCTGTGCTAACCCCTATTGGTTTTCACACTTGTTACAGGCAGAGTGGAGCTGAGCTCTTACTTATATCCCAGGTCTTATCACACTTCTCACGTGGAGAGCTTTGCGGTGTTTTCTGTGTAGTGGGAGGGGCAGAGTACAAAGAAGCAGTAGGAAATGCTGATTAACTCATGGGGCCTAGTTGTTTTTTTTTTAAGTATCACATGTCCACAGTGATAAACACGGAAGGAATTCAAGTGAATCAAACATGAGCCAAACAGCATTGTTTGTAAATAGTTTTCAGGGTTTTCCCTAGAGCCTCCCTCTGCACGCTCTATCCCACAGTGTGCTGAGTGAAATGGGTTGCTTCGCTGCCATGTTGGGCTTGGTGGGGAGGTCTCCTGTCCTGTGAACCAGAGCCGTCAGTCAACATGTCTTGTGCATATGCCTTTACAGTTGTAACTTTGCACTCTTTGCCTTGGTCTAGATTCGATATTTCCTAATCATTTAATGCAACAATCTAGAACTGGAAGGAAATTTCCTTGGCTTAGAGAGGCAAACTGTTCAGCCCAGAGGTCACACAGGTAGTTGGATGTAGTTGGAACCAGAGCTCAAGGCCCTTTTCCTCCTGGTTGTGTTTTTTTTCCCACTGTATTCAACACTTGCCCCCAAATAGAAAAATCCCAGCACATTTCCTAAGTGGGTCAAAACATCAGGAATTAACGATCCTTACGAATGCAAGTGTCAGTTGTCTTAAAGCCTCTATGCTGTAGGTATTGTGGTACTGTTAAAATGAATATTAAAATGTAACCTCTTTCTAGTTGGGGAGGGTATTTATAAGGAGCTGGCATGGTGACTTGAACATGGTTAAGGTGTCTAAATGCTGGGCTGGGGACAATGCACATGCATGCAGCCTTAGGGGCCCCCAGTGCACTGGACTTGTATGTATATGTATGTTGTTACACAAGTTAATGAGGGAGGTGATTCATAGGGGGAAATGTTTGCTTTTGTTATTAGATTTCAGTTGACTATATAGAAGATATTTGCTTTCAAGCTGAGTAGTTGATGTTTTATGCACATTCTGCTTGTGCTGCTAGAGACAGCATGTTCCATTGGTCTGTAAGGTCAGTAACTGGTACCAGACTTGGAACAATTTGTTTTTCATTATTTGCTCTTGTTTCTATGCCTTATGAGGTCATTCAGTTGCACACACAGATGGATATGCCAACTTTCCTGCTTTCTGATGTTGCTGCAGCCTCTCGCTTTGAACTTGAACTCTGACTTTTTTGATTTCCAGAAAAAGAGCTTTCTGGTGGGGAAATGGGTGGTGGTGGTAAATTCTTGTTTTGGGTGCTTTTCTTCACCTCTAGAAGGAACTACTGTTGGGAGGGGCATTCTTACTGTGATCTTTACATTTGTTGCCTTGAGTGAGGAGCCTGCACATATCCCAAGAGGTCAGTGTTCATTCTCTATAACTTTTTGTTTCTTACACCTTGAATAGGTGACAATTGTGGGGTGGTTTCCTGTGTAAATTTTATTTTAAAAGACAATTTTTCAGAACTTTGCTTATGATCAAAGCGTCAGCAAGAAATGTGCATCTGAAGTAAGAAAACCTTGAGATCTTCCTAGGGGTAATTGATAATCTAGTCCTTCAAATGTGTGAATTTGAACTTGTGGGCTTGACAAAACAGCAGACCTATATAAGACTAAACAAAAAGTCACATCTTATTATAGTTTGGGACATCATGTCTTTGCCAGGGAGAGAGCTCTATGAAGAAGCTGTCTCTTTTGTAGTTGTAAACTATTTTCTTCCCCTATGATTTCCTCAAATGCCCAGCCATCTCTGTCAGACTCTGGATGAGTCTCTCTTTGCTTACCTTTTCAAAACATCTTTTCATGTTCAGTAATTTTTATCTCCATTATTTTATCTGTGTTCTATTCAATGTTTGGGATCCTGATAATTGATTTGTATGTCTTTGTAAAATATCTACTTCTGACTTTTGGTAAAATGTGACTGACTATCCAATGAAAATTACAGGACTGACAAATATTTTAAAGTACTTCGTTTTAGCAAAATAGCACTTGATTTGAAATTGTTCTGCTCATTGCCGTCACCTTCTTCCTAGTAGTTGTGGTTATAAAAAAACACAAACATGTCAACAACAACAAAACACTATAATACACCCTGAGTTTGATTTGCTTCTTATTCTTTGGTTGGGATTAGGAAAGTTGGTTTCTTGGGTGTCCATTACAGAAACAGCATTTTCAGTCTCTTAATAACTATCTAGTGAGAAAGGGATGTAAGTGCTGTCCGTCATCATGGTGTAAGAATTTTCACAGTGTCTTTGGCTTGTTTTGTTAGCTACTCCTTTAACACGTTCCTGCCTGGCCCACATGTGCACAAATATGTGGTGACAGTGTAATGTTGTGGACCAACAGATCACATACATATGCACACACTTATTTGGGTAAGTGCCTTTGCAATGTATTTTCATTTGGTAAAAATATGGACTACCCTTACTAACAGGGTTTTCATCTACCTTGTGTGCATTCATATTTATTTATATAAAAGTAACATTTCCAAAAGTAGTGATAAACACTATCTTAAGTAATACTGGCTTAACTTTTGAAAGTTTTAATGTGTAAAAGAATTCTCTTTCTATAGCCAATGAAAATGGCTTAGAAATGTTTACTTATTGATAACTGCCTTTGTAGAAAATGGACAACATTGGGGGGTCTGTGCTCCAGTTTCTGTATTGTGGGTTTGATAAACGTTTGGCTTTCGCTGCCTGCACTGTTGGGTGCTAGGTCAAGGCTGAGTAAATGTCTGACTCTGTTGCTTCCCCAGGTCCTGGAGAACTGCAAAAGCCTACCTGTGAGGCATGAGAGACCCAGTTTTTCTTGAAGCCTGGCCTTGAGTTGATGGGGAAAACTGGAAGTGAGAACCTGTGAGCTGGCCCTGTGCGAGAGGAGGAGACCTGGCCTCCTTCCCAGGTCCTAGGTGTCAAGTAACCATCATGGTTCCTGGCGACCTGTGAGCTTACCGTACTTTTTTGTTTGGTTAGGGCTGTGCATCCTCAGGCCTGGTTTAACTCTGTCTTCCCCAAAACTTGGGAGCAAGGTTAGACTGAACAGAATTACTTGGGTTGTTTACGAGTTGAGGAAATTTTTCCGCATATATTTTTTTCTGAATAATGCTAAAAAGTTTATGCTGAAACAGTGTCCTACTGTTGAGTTTTTCTAGCTCCCGTAAGACAAAATCTCCAGATGGCATAATCTTAACATGCCTGCACAGTACTCGTGGACACACACACACACACACACACACACACACACACACACACACACACACTTACACCCTACCCACCCCCACACACACACTCACACACACCCACACACACCCACCAGGAAACATAACTCAACATGACATAACACAACATATATCCTCCCCTTCTTCCTTCCTTGGTAATGTGAAAACTAGCATTTTATCATCAAAGAATATATTTCTATACTCTGTGTCTATATTGGTTTTGTGCAGTTATGTTAGTAAATACATGAGGATTTTTTGGATTCAGACAACACACATGTTATTAGTGAAATATGAGAGATTTAAGGAGAATCTCAGGGTTGGAGGAAGGTTTGAATACCAGAACAAAGGTGGGTGATTATTTGTGAAGCAGGCATCTGAGAATTGAGTCCTGAGAGGAAAAGAATTTTTGACAAGGGCCAGAGAACCCATTCTGGAGCTTAGAAAATTTCTAATCTTTTTGGGGGACAAATATATATCTTTATACCAAATAACAATCTCAGTTAAATAAAATGTAACTATGCCTATGTCCCACAGACATTGTGGGATGCTGGCTCCCTTGTTGTTGCCATTTAGTATCCATCCTCCCACAAACCACATGGGATGTTCCTCCCGGCCGTTCCCATTCTGCCCGCAGTTACCTCTGAGGGTTTCCCCAGCCCTGGGGGTCCTGGGACTTTCCTCCTGGGGCTGCTTCATGCTTCCCACTCTGACCCCAGATTTCTGGACTTTTTCCACTGTCTGCAGTGACTTTTGCTCCACAATCAGCCAACTTCTCCCCCAGAGTCTTCGCCTCCTGGTTCTAACTGAAACCATGTGCCTCGAGTTTGCTGCTGTCTTGGGCCCTAGGGAGGCCACACCTCCCACACCACAAGTTAGGGCCTCTGCTCCTCAGATCCTCTTGCTTTTTACTCCCTGCTCCTTGGAGGCCCATTACAATCATATTCTGTCCTCCACTCCTCAGAGCTGTCATTTACTGGTTGTATCTCCTCACTGAAAATTATGGCACTTAGATTGCAATCCTTTGCGCCAGGCTTCACACTGGACGATGGGACTTCTTTTGTGGGGAACTTTTCAGCTTTAAAACCATCCCAGTTTGCCTAGGACTGGCATGTTTCCTAGGACACCAGACTTGCAGTGCTCAAGCCAGGATGAGTGGGTCACGCTACTCATCGGGTCACTGTACTCTATCTTGTGAATAGCATGAACCATTTCTAATCTGAAATTCAGAGATCCCACTTGCTAGCCAGAACTTTCTATCTTTCCAGTCCATCCGATAGACTGTCCCAGGGAAGGTAAGCCCAGGTCTTTGTTCTTCCAGGTCCATTTCTAAGCTGTTACCCCTGCTTTCACCCTGTGTGTCAGTCAGGCTCTGCCTCTATTATCATTCCATGGCCAGCATTTCAGCCACACGTTTCTCAATATACCGAACTCCCTCCCATCTGCTGTGTTGGCACATCCCAACCCTGGAGTATTGGGTGGCCCACCATCCCTGCACCTGTCCTTGGACTGCTGGTGCTGCCAGAGAACATTATACAGATGCCACTGTAAGATCCTGGTCTCCAACTTCACCAAGAAGTTTCCTCTCTGCATCCTAACTCTCCATATGTAGACAATTCTGATATAAAGATATATGTTTGTTTCCAGTCTTCTCAACACTTCTTAAATCTCCAACTTCATAGTCCCAGCCCTCCTACTTGTCCCTCGCTTTCAGCAGATAATCTCTCCACTACTAATAAATAGTCATGAGAAGGCCACTGTTCTTCCCGCTGCCCCTTTGCAAATCTGTGAAACTACTTTCTCTCTCCTTCCCTTTGATTAGACTTCTTGAGAGGATATTTTCCTTTTGGCTTGTACTAGTTACCTACTGCCATATAACAAATTGTCATAAACTTAGTGGCTAAGAATGCCACATTATCTCACAGTTTCTGTGGGTCAGGAATCCAGGTACAGCTTATGTGTGTTCTGTGCTTTGGGCCTCACCGGACTGCAATTCACATGTTTGCCAGGGCTGTGCTCCGTCAGAGGCTCAGCTGGAGAAGAATCTGCTTCTAAGCCCACTCAGGTTGTTGGCAGAATGCATTTCCTTGTGGTTGTGGGACTAGGTTGCCCTCAGTTCCTGGAGGTCACTTGCACCTCCGTGCTGCGTGGGATTTCACTTTCTTCATGGCAGCTTGCTTCATAGATGGCAAAGGACAGAGAGGGAGACTCGAGCAATAATCATGGGAGTGGTGGCCTGTCACCTTTGCCATATCTGTTGGTCAGAAGTGAGTCTCAGGTCCCGCGCACACTAAGAGGGAGATAATCATGATAGGGGCGAACAGTGGGAGCCAAGGACCCTGGACCACCTGAAAGTCTGTCTACTACATGTCTTGATTTGCTTATTCCGATTCACTCCCCGAACCACTGTATATGTTTTATTGCTACCACTTCACTGAAACTGATCTCAGAGAGGCAGAATTGTCAACATAATGTGCAGGGCTCAGGGCAAAGTGGAAATGTGGGGCTCCTTGTTCAAAATTAAGAATTTCAAGACAGCGACAGCAAAGCATTAAACCAAGTGCTGGATCTATCTGAGCATGGGGACTGCAAAAGTCCCATGCCTGTGAAGCCAGCCGGCAGGGAGGCCATCCTTCCTGTTGGTAAAGCCTGAGGGGCTTTGTGCTCTTATTTGGTCACTCAGCAGTTGTTGCTAGACAGTTTGCACTGCTGAGAACAGCTTCCTTTAAGCAACATTCTTATATCCTCAAGATTCTGAGACCTGCAGACTCATGATTTTCCTTCTCTTTTTGGATACTCCCCTTCAGTCTCCTTTGCACACTTCTCTTCTTCACTCCTCTTTTATATGTGGGGGTACCTTACTGAGTAATAACAGTTTCCATAGCTTCAGTTGTTTGTGGATTTTTGGCTCCACATGTCTGTATCTAGCCCTTTATGACTCCTGAGCTCAAGCACTATGTCCTGTGCTTTCTTTTTTTTTTTAATATAATTTATTTTATTATCATTAATCTGCAATTCCATGTGCAATATTACGGTTATTAAACTACCCCTTCATCAGGTCCCCCCCACCAACCCCATTACAGTCACTGTCCATCAGCGTAGTGAGATGCTATAGAATCACTACTTGTCTTCTCTGAGTTGTTCTGCCCTCCCCGTGCCCCCCCAACATTACATCTGCTAATCGTAATGCCCCTTTTTCCCTCTTATCCCTCCCTTCCCGCCCATTTTCCCCAGTCCCTTTCCCTTTGGTAACTATTAGTCCGTTCTTGGGTTCTGTGAGTCTGCTGCTGTTTTGTTCCTTCAGTATTTTTTCTTTGTTCTTATACTCCACATATGAGTGAAATCATTTGATACTTGTCTTTTTCGGCTTGGCTTATTTCACTGAGCATAATACCCTCTAGCTCCATCCATGTTGTTGCAAATGGTAGGATTTGTTTTCTTCTTATGGCTGAATAATATTCCATTGTGTATATGTACCACATCTTCTTTATCCATTCATCTACTGATGGACACTTAGGTTGCTTCCATTTCTTGGCTATTGTAAATAGTGCTGCAATAAACATAGGGGTGCATCTGTCCTCTTCAAATTGGGCTGCTGCATTCTTAGGGTAAATTCCTAGGAGTGGAATTCCTGGGTCAAATGGTATTTCTATTTTGAGTTTTTTGAGGAACCTCCATACTGCTTTCCACAATGGTTGAACTAATTTGCAGTCCCACCAGCAGTGTAGGAGGGTTCCCTTTTCTCCACATCCTCGCCAACATTTGTTGTTGTTTGTGTTTTGGATGTTGGCCATCCTCACTGGTGTGAGGTGATATCTCATTGTGGTTTTAATCTGCATTTCTCTGATGATTAGCGATGTGGAGCATCTTTTCATGTGCCTGTTGGCCATCTGAATTTCTTCTTTGGAGAAGTGTCTATTCATGTCCTCTGCCCATTTCTTAATTGGATTATTTGCTTTCTGTTTGTTAAGGTGCATGAGTTCTTTATATATTTTGGATGTCAACCCTTTATCAGATACGTTTTTTATGAATATATTCTCCCATACTGTAGGATGTCTTTTTGTTCTACTGATGGTGTCCTTTGCTGTACAGAAGGTTTTCAGCGTGATATAGTCCCACTTGTTCATTTTTGCTTTTGTTTCCCTTGCGCGGGGAGATATGTTCATGAAGAAGTTGCTCATGTTTATGTCCAAGAGATTTTTGCCTATGTTTTTTTCTAAGAGTTATATGGTTTCATGACTTACATTCAGGTCTTTGATCCACCTTGAGTTTACCTTTGTGTATGGGGCTAGACAGTAGTCCAGTTTCATTCTCTTACATGTAGCTGTCCAGTTTTTCCAACACCAGCTGCTGAAGAGGCTGTCATCTCCCATTGTATATCCAAGGCTCCTTTATCAAATATTAATTGACTGTATATGTTTGGGTTAATGTTTGGATTTTCTATTCTGTTCCACTGGTCTGTGGGTCTGTTTTTGTGCCAATACCAAATTGTCTTGATTACTGTGGCTTTGTAGTAGAGCTTGAAGTCAGGGAGTGTAATTCCCCCTGTTTTATTCCTCCTTCTCATGTCCTGTGCTTTCTTTATAAAGTTCTCCTGCATGTTTTATGCACATTTGAAATGCAGCCTGTCTAAAGCTGACCTCATTTTCTCCAACCCATGAAGCTCATTTCTCCTCAGAGTCTCTGTTTTGGCAGATGGCTTTACTGTCTCCCCGGCTCAGTTTGGATTTCTGAATATGCTATTCTCCTGGTCTTCAGCCCCTTCTTCTGTCTTCTGATTAATCTTAAACTTATACCTACCTGTGCCAAGTCTATCAAGGGCTCTCCCTGGGACTTTATTTCATCTGATGGTCTTCCTGGACTTCTGCAGCCTGTTTTCTGGGTCTCCTGGGCTTCCTGTGTTAAAACCCAGCACACTCCATTGCTAATCATTTATTAAGTGTCTGCTTCCCTGTTAGAATGTAAGCCTCATGAGAGGAGGGCTTTGTTTGGTTCACTGCTTTATCCTCAGTGTTAAGAAATGTGCTGGGCACCTGCTACACGCTCAGTAAATAAGTATTTTAATGAAAGAGTTTTATTTTCAACATAATTTTTTTTTAACCTGTGACGTGGTTTCATTCCTTTGTAGGAATTCTAAGACATTCCTGTGTCTTAGAAAAACAGGACAATGCCCTACTAGCATTTCTGTTCTTGAGCTACTAGGACTATCTGTAACATTATAATACTTTGGATTGTTTTGATTGAATTGTTATTGATTGGAAAGTAACGTGGTAACAGGAGCTAAATGGGTTTTTTTTTTTAACAGTGAGTTCTGGGCACTGAGAGGTAGAAGGAAGCACATACCGTTTGGTCTGCCGAATTCACAGAATGGCTGGTGTAATTTTGGTAGGAGGAAATAGAAACAGATGCTGATAACTGAAGATAAGTGTACCAGATACCATCAGCTGAATCCCTCCGCTCTTACCCCAGATGTATTTTGATAACTTGTAAACTTTAGTTAATCAACAAATGGAGAGGCAGTTGTGGTTAGAGATCTACATCTCTGATTTTCCAGTGTCCTATTTTCCTTGTAATGCTTGCTTTAATGGAAGTGTCTGGAAATAGAAAGCCTGAAATACATGAAATATTTGGGGCCTAATTTTCCAGAGGCTAATTGTGGTCCGAAAAAGGAAGGATTCCACCCAAGGAAAACAGGGCTAATTTACCAAGGGTCTTGGGGCAATGCATTTTAAGCAGAAATCAGTTACATACAAACAGAATAACACCTGGGTTTATTTGTTATAGAGACCTCTTATTCTATAGCCCAGTGTTCTCAAACTTTTTGTTCTCAGGACCTCTTTCTACTGTTAAAAAGTACTTATTTTTCTGTTGTAATGTCTATTGATACTTACTTATCAGATATTAAAACCAAGAAATGTTTTTTTAATTAAATTATCATTGATATACAATAGGTTTCACATGAGCAACATTGTGGTTTCAACATTACCCATATTATCAAGTCCTCCCCCCCACTCCATTGCAGTCACTGTCCATCAGTGTAGTAAGATGCTATAGAGTCATTACTTGTCTTCCTGTTGTACTGCCTTCCCCCTGACCCACCTATATTGTGAGTGCTGATTATAATGCCCCTTAATCTTTCCCTCCGTACCCAGCCTCCCCAACCCCATCCCTTTGATAACTGCTAGTCCCTTGGAGTCTGTGAGTCTGCTGCTCTTTTGTTTTGTTGTTTTGCTTTGTTGTTATACTCCATAGATGAGTGAAACAATTTGGTACTTGTATTTCTCCACCTGGCTTATTTCACTGAACATAATATCCTCCAGCTCCATCCATGTTGTTGCAAAAGGTAGGAATTATTTCTTTCTTATGTTTGAATAGTATTCCATTGTGTATATGTACCACATCTTTATCTGTTCATCTACTGATGGATACTTAGGTTGCTTCCATTTCTTGGCTATTGTAAATAGTGCTGCGATAAACATAGGGGTGCATCTGTCTTTTTGAATCTGAGAAGTTGTATTCTTTGGGCAAATTCCAAGCAGTGGGATTCCCGGGTCAAATGGTATTTCTATTTTTAGTTTTTGAGGAACTCCATATTGCTTTCCACAATGGTTGAACTAGCTTACATTCCCACCAGCAGTGTAGGAGGGTTCCCATTTCTCCGCATCCTCACCAGCATTTGTTGTTCTTAGTCTTTTGGATTCTGGCCATCCTTACTGGTGTGAGGTGATATTTCATTGTGGTTTTAATTTGCATTTCCCTGATGATTAGTGATGTGGAGCATCTTTTCATGTGCCTGTTGGCCCTCTGAATTTCTTCTTTGGAGATGTGTCTATTCAGATCCTCAGCCCATTTTTTAATTGGGTTATTTATTTTTTGGGTGTTGAGACATGTGAGCCCTTTATATATTTTGGATGTTAACCCCTTGTCAGATATGTCGTTTATGATTATATTCTACCATACTATAGGATGCCTTTTTGTTCTGCTGATGGTGTCTTTTGCTGTACAGAAGCTTTTTATTTTGATATAGTCCCATTTGTTCATTTCTGCTTTTGTTTCCCTTGCCCAAGGAGAAATGTTCAGGAAAAAGTTGCACATGTTTATATTCAAGAGATTTTTGCCTGTGTTTTCTTTTATGAATTTTATGGTTTCATGACTTACGTTCAGGTCTTTGATCCATTTGAATTGAATAGACAATAATCCAGTTTCATTCTCTTACATGTAGCTGTCCAGTTTTGCCAATACCTTTTGTTGAAGAGGCTGTCATTTTCACATTGTATATCCATGTCTCCTTTACCGTATATTAATTGGCCGTACATGTGTAGGTTTATATCTGGGCTCTCTGTTCTGTTCAATTGATCTATGGGTCTATTCTTGTGCCAGTACCAAATTAACCAGGAAATCTTAAAATTCAGTTAAAAATGGCAAAAATAGCAATAAACCCACTAAATAGTAACAAAAAGACCATTTGTAATGAAAAATAACTTTTCCAAAACAAAAAAAAATGTAGTGAGATGAATGACATTATTTTACATTAGTGCAGATTTCTTTAATCAGTGAGAAGAGTAGCATTGTTTTACATTTTAACTAATCTTTTTCATAACCAGTTTTAACAGAAAATAGCTGGGTTTTTATCTCTGCTTCTGCATTCAGTCTGTTTGATAGGTTGTTTTGGTTGAAGTGTATGCAGAAAATCCAATCTCACACAGATAAGCAATTGGGGAATATAGGAGTATTTAGATAACCTTTTCAGGTGATTATGGGTATTTTTTGATACCACTCCAAATCTTGATAAGTGGCGGTTTCATAAAGGTTAGGTACAATGTGAATTCTAAAACTATAACAATGATCTTTTCTACTCTGTTACGTCAAAATTCATTAATTTATCTTGCACTTGAATAGGACAGAGGAGGGATAGTTAAGTCATTTATAACACATTATGGTATATTATGTAACCATATTTAAAAAGTATTTCATCACAGGTGAAATGCTTACAAATGTAATAAATTATTACTCAGGATCCTAATTTTGCTAAAAAATGGAGAGGTGTGTTTGTATTAGTTGAAAGAATATATCAAAATATGGATATGTTTAATGATACATCATTCATGGATGATATTTTATTTTATTTAAACTTTTTTGTATTTTCCCAATTCTCTATGATCAGCACATTGCTTCTAAAACCAGGGAAAAACTAACTTAAAAAAAATAGATAAATTAATGTCTTTTAAACTGTGTCCTTCATCCATAGGCTGGCTTTTATAGGTAAAACCCTACTATTTACAGTGGAGTGGTAAGAAAGATCCATTTTTCCCTCACAAGATTTTATTTTTAGCAGACTTGTGCATTTTCTATGGCTGTTTAAGCCTCAGAACTTTACTCTTTATTTTAATAGCAGTTAAATGATTTCTTAGACTAAGAAACAATTTAAGAATTATTCAAGAAAAGTATTATTGAGCTTTATAGCAGAGACATAATTTGCTTTTCCTCATTTCTGTTACACCGCAGGCAAGCACTGATTCTTATCCAAGTAAAATGGGAAAGGATCCTGTCCTACAGTGATAATAGAGCTACCCTTATATGTTGAGAAATATCCTGGAAATTAGCATGTAATTAACCTCTCAGTTATTGCCTTTGAGTCCTTTGTCAGTAGTGTGAATGGCGTATTTCCTTTTATAGTTTTATGGCTGGAAGTTAAAGTGGCTTCAGAGAAATGCAGAAGGCAGCTCATATCTGGGGATTAGCTCCCTGCTTACCCCTGGGTTAAGATATTTTTGCTCAGTGTTATATAGTTGATGTGGTGTTTTCCTAAAGTATTTCTTCTCTCAGGCTTTTGTCCTGTCTTTGGACAGGAATCCAAATCTGCTGATAGTCTATTTTCCTAAAAATGGAGGACTTCGTTGTTGGTATTTCTTTATGTTCCTTATTTTATAATTAAGAGATTATTAAGATGTCTACAGAAGCTACAAACCATCCATAAAGCAGGAAATTAGCAGTGTTGCATCTTCCATTTACCATCTTAAAGATTATAATTATCACTTTGACATTTCCAGCTGAACATACAGTTCTGTGGCTTTAGTTAATATGTTAGTGACGCTCACTGTTTGCAATCTCTCCTGAGACTGTTTACTGAGGCATAGATCACTTGGAAATGTAAACGGTGATGGAAAACTATTTAATTGCCTCTTCTAATATTTTACATTAAAAGACCATTCTATCCTCTGCTTAGCAAATTGAGAATATTCTGCCTGGGGAGGGGGACATCCCTAATGGTTAAAGTCATTGTTAAATTTGGAAATATTCTAATTTAATTCAAATCAGATTTTATGAGTTGAACATTTTGAAGGCTAGGAACTGCACCCCAAATATACATAGTGGTTTCTTCCTTTTATTATTGAAACTGTTCTTTGTATTTAATTATTTCTTGGGTCTGTTGTCTTTTATGCAATAGACTGGACTTGAAAAGATTTGCTGATTTGAAGTAAGGAATGAGGATCATTATTGTTACTGTGTTACCATAACCGTAAATTAGGGGCATTCTACCCTCGCCTACTTCAGTATGTACAATAAGACCTGAAATATTTGCCATAATCTGGTTCCTGACCACTTTTCTTTTATCCCAGTAGCTCCAGTAGGAAGGGTGTTTCTGGCCCTGGGTGAATACTCTCTGAAACTGATGAAACTGAAATAAGCCAAGGGAAAGGATAGCTTGGGAGAATCCGTTTTTGTTGCTCACAGCTTACTCGAATTCGCTAGCTAGGCCCATCCTGTCCACCTCCTCGCCTCTGCACATGCTCTGCAGTTTCAGTGCATTCTCTACTTCCCACCTGCCACTTCCAGGAGTTCAGCTGGTGCCTGGTGACTGGAAGATGCCAGACCAATTACGTCCAGGAACTGAGGGGAGGAGAGAATGTCTGTTATTTCTCCACCCCTTGCCCTGGAGGCTGTAGGAGGCTGCGGTAGTATACACCTGTTGATAGGTAAACGAACTATGACCAGGCGGGACATTCTGAAAATTCTGCAATTTACCCCACAATCCCTTTCATTTGCTCCTTTATTTCATTCATATCTTTGCTCAAATACCATCCAGGTATCTGCTCTCTCTGTAATGAAGCCTTCACTGAATAGCCAAGATAGCGCTCTATTCCCTTACCATGTGTGTTTCCTGTGTAATTATCATTGCCTAATACTAAAATTCTATCCACTTGCTCTTATCTGCTTGCCCTTCAGAATATAGGCTCCATGAGGGCAGGGTCTTCACTTCCTTTGTTGCTGATTCCCCAGTATTTAGAACAGTGCCTGTCACTTAATAAGCGCAGAATAAATACTCGATGAATTAACAGAAGAATGAACCCGTCAGCTTCTTTTGTTTTGTGGGCTGTTATAAACAAGATTGTATTTGCTTTCCAGGTGTTACACTGGACAATGAAAGGCTCATGTGGCAGCTTGACTCACACTGTGTCAAGCACTGCCTGACATACAGTGGATAAATGCTTAGAGAACAAAATTACAGTTGGATGGCCAGATAGTTGGCTATTTATGCTCATGTCAGTGGCTCCCAGAACAGTAATAACCTTTGTAGCTGGAGAATTTGGGGGCATGAAAATCCAGGGAGGTTGGTGGAAGAGTTTTGAATTTCTAATTTGTAAACACTGGGACTTTGGCATATGTTGGAATGATCTTTGGTGATAGGAATGGAAGTGGTATGAGCAACCTTGATGAAGTTCTTGTGGAAAAAAATTGGTGTGTCAGACACTTAACCATATAGGCTGAATCAGAGTTGATGGCAGCTGTTTTATCCATGTGCCTAAAACAATTTCCATCAAGCCTTATTCCTTCTTAGGGCCCTGCCACACCTCTTTCTTACTGACCATGTTACAGGTAAATCATATATGGTGTCAGAGCCCTGCGTTACCTGCTACCCCTACCCCGTCAGCCTAATTTCCTGCCACTTACCTAATGAGTCCTCCTTGATTCAATCAGGCTGGTCTCTCCATTTCTGCTCCCATCTGTGGGCCCTTGGTGCCCCTTAACATCTCCTGCTTGGTCATTGCTGATGCTTCTAACCCTTCTTTCTTCAATGGAGCTTTCACACTCTGACTAATCTAAGCAAGTCCAACAAACCAAAGAGAAGAATTTGTTACTTAATTGAGGAGGAAGCTGGGAGGTGTTTTGAACGTTCCTCTGTTGGAGAAAAGCAAGAGTTCAGGGAAATGATGGTTTCTCATTGTCTGAGTTGCAGGGGTGGTTGATTTCTTGTGGGAGAAGCAGTGTGCATCTTTCCTTTGGGGTCTGTATTTGATGATTCTTTCCCATTGAAGATTCTTCTCTCGGGGTCTCTAATTTACAATTTTTCCTGTAATTGATGTGGAGTGGTACCACTGCCCCTTCTAGCCTCTGATTCTGCTTCAGTGAGCTTTGCCTTTATTAATTTTGACGGGGCCACGTGGCTTTGGCAGTCCTTACCACCCTCCCCTCTTTATCTGGTTATGTTATGGCCCAGACTTTGTTGTAGATGTAGCTGATCATGATTGATAATCCTTTAGTGGTTCTCTACTGGAGCTAGATACTTGTTTTTAATATATGTATTTTTTTTTTAAGTTTTGCAGGTGATTCTGATATGCAAGCCAGGGTTGGAAACCACAGCCGTACAGCTGTTGGAAAGAAGATAGAGGTTAACTCAAGCCAGTTGGTTTGCATGTAAATAAAGTCAGTATGTCCTGTTGGGGGAGCTGTTATTTTGCTACTCTTCATTTGAACCCATACAACTCAACAGTTGAAGGGTTTTTTTTCCTTATATCTTCCGCTATTACTTTGGGCTTCCTTTCACTTTTAGCTCTTAGCAGCTAATAAGAATTTATGCTCTTTAGGTACATTTTTATTGTACCTGGCAGACCATATTATTAGGGTGCTGATGTGATTTAAAAAATACAGCAACAAAATGTAGGTGGTCTTCCAGCTTCAAACACTGGATTTAGAATCTCTCTGCTCAGCTGTCCTCCCAAACCCCAGAATTCTCACCAGAAGCACAGTTATGAGCAATATAGACTCTTGAGTTCAGAAATGGAGGAATACCATTAGGAAAAATTATCGTCCTGGACATTTCTTGAAATTTCTATTCAGTTTTGGTCATTTTCATGCTATATAATAATTCAAACTGTACTTTGTGAACAAGAAACTTTTTATAAGTTATGTATTTTAGCTTGTCCAGGAAGGTCAAGGAATTATTTACCTCTTAATATTGCACGGTGAAGTAATTTAATTACTTTCTGACCTCTAAAAGCTAGAGAGAGAGCAGATAGGAATTTGGAATTGTGTGTGCACATGTGTGCGTGCTTGCTTATACATACACACACTTGCACAGGCAGGAGAGGAAAATAATGATGGACTGTATAGTGACTCCAAAGCACAGAGGTGCTTTGGGGTGGCATGGGTGTGGGAGGGCACTGGTGAGCAGGGAAGGCAGGCTGGGGGATTTAATTACCTGGACTGAGGTAGAATGGATCAAAAGATGGATTTAGTCTTTTTTCTAAAAACTCAAAACAAAATTTGCCTGGCTTCCAAACAGGAAGAGATAGCTCTCTGTCATTTCTCTTTCTTCTCAGTAGTGGACTGATCTAGCAAGGGATAAACAGAGTGCAGGAGTGCAGGCTCAAGCTCTGGCAGCAGACCCACTGGGCTGAGTGCTGAGGGGCTTCACTCCTGCTTGTTCATGACCTTGAGCAACTTGCTAAGGCCCCTGGGTCTGAGCTTCTTGATAGGGATAAAGCCTCCCTCAGAGAGCTGTCTTGGAGGTTAACTGGGAATGAAGTACACAGTTTGTTTATTTTTTTTATTGAAGTATAGTTGATATACAATGTTTATTGGTTTCAATTATACAACACAGTGATTCAGCAGTTACCCACATTATTAGATCTTCAACCCTACCAGTGCAT
The DNA here is from genome assembly GCA_032199065.1 of Smutsia gigantea. Lineage (NCBI taxonomy): Eukaryota > Metazoa > Chordata > Mammalia > Pholidota > Manidae > Smutsia > Smutsia gigantea. Next base: position 21,680 of record JAVSCE010010821.1, read on the forward strand.
TACTATCTGTCAAAATAGGAAGATGTTATAGAGCCCTAGGCTATATTTTCCACGCTGAATTTCCATTCCTGTGACCAACTTATAATTGAGATGAAGTACACAGTTTAAATGGCACCTGGAACATAGTAAGCACTGAACAAAGGCTAGCTAGTAGGAGTAGTTGTATTTCTGTGAATTACTGGGAAAGCAGGCCATCATTGATAGCATGGTTTTCATACAAATTTCTAACAATTTCTTAAAAATCCATTTTAATCAAGAGATTACAGTAGAGCAGACCCAACCAGGGTGGGTATTTAGTAGAGAGAAATAGAAAGAGTAGAAATTAATTTTGTCCAAGAGCAGTGAGTTTTTTTGCACCACAACCAATTTAGGACAAATAAAAATGTTTATGGGTTGCATGTTTTCTCCATGCAAAATTTGTTGAATCACTTTAACAAATGATAGTTGAGCATTTAGTATATTCTAAGCCATGGAGGTACAGTGGTGAACAAAAGAGATGGCCCTGGCCCTCAGGTAGCTCCATATCTAGAGGGGAGATGATCAGATTTTTCTGGCAATAAACCATACAGTTCCAGACTGTGAGAGGTGGGCACATGTTTGGGACAGAGACTAACTGTGAAAGGGACTCCAGTTCCATGGGGTGATATGGGAAGGTGATGCTTGGGTAGATATTCGAAGTGCAAAGCTGAGCCAGTGGTCGGGGGGTTGGGATGGGTGGGGAGGGAGCGTTCTAGGTAGGGGGGATTTTGTGTGCAAATATTCATCCAGGAAGGAAATGAAGGCAGGCTAGCATGGCTTAGTACAGGAGCAAGAGGGAGGAAGATGCTGGTGAGGTGTGAGGAGTAGGACCTAGTCAGACCAGGTAGGGAGTGAGGGCTGCTGTTGGGTTTGGAGAAGCTACTGGGTAGTGACCTCACCTAATTTACATTTTAAGATGATCTCATGGGAAGAAAGTCCATTCTCAGGGCAGGTTTCCTGCTTTGCCATTTTTCTTTTCAATAATGAAAACATAGGTACTGCCATTTTGGGCCATGGAACTGTTGGTATCTGGATATACCTGAGAAGCAGCAATGCCATGGCGGCCTTCTGAACTTTTAGAAGTTACACCGTAGCCAGTGAAGCCAGGCTGGTGGCCTTTGTCCCAGATGTATCACACTGATTCCCATCGAGAAGAGCACATGGTAGATTGCTAATCCAGCTGGAAGTTCCTCATAGCTGTGTTGTCAAGAGCAGAGCTGGGTCAGGGCTGTAACAGATGAGAATAATGTGACTAAGCTGATGCCTGGCAGGGTGAGTGCTGACTGGTGTTTTCCTTTTCCAGCCCCAGCATCCTGGCTGAGCCAGGAACAATCAGGGAACTGTGATCAGCACTTGTAGATCCTCTGTGCTGTGAAGAGTGACCACTTTGTGGTAAATCTCCGATATCAAATTACTGACTTTCAGATCTGTCAGTTCTGATGACGGGGAAGGACTCTTTGGAAGCCATTTTAAAGTAATTGTTATTAATTGAATAGTGCTTTTTTTTCACATTCAGTACTGAGAAGGGAGTGCGAAGCTGTCACTGCAGTTTGCCTTCTCTGCTAGATCACCTCCAACTACCCAAAGCCTCAGCGCAGCAGCAAAGGGCTGCATTTCAGACACAAGCTTGAATACAGATTTCTTGTGGGTCATGGATCTTTTAGGAGTCAGCTGGCCATCTGGGAGCAGGCTTGATATTTCTGACGACTTGGGTCTGTGCCCTTTGACAAAGCGTGGTGTTTAGTTAACTGAAGAAAATGGTCAGTCATAGATGTAATGAGGAAATAAATAATGTCTGATTCTTCCAAGTCATTGAGTTGAATCTTTTTGTCTCTGCAGTGAACCATTTTAAGAGAAAAGAGAACTTTCTTGTTAAGATGGAAACAGGACTTATTTTAAAAAATACAAATAAGGCAAAATAAAGTTAAAGAGGGAAATAAAGTGTTAGTCTAGGGTACTTTGTTTCTTTTATAATCAGTCGTTAAATTTTGATGTCAGTGGGAGTTAGGTTAATAATTCTAAAGACATCAGTACTTAAATAATAAATATTGTAGTGGATCTACTTTTGTTAGATAATATTACTCAATCTGGTCATTAGTTTCACAGTTATATTTTTTCCTAAGGCTGAAAAACATTCTATCTCTTCAGATTATTAAACAGCTTATTAAGTAATAACAATATCCTGCTTTTTGAACATTCATAAATTCAATTTATGTCATTTAGGCTTATGAATGCTTTTTTCCAAGTCAGGCTCTTATGGGTTGTATTTCCCTTTGGTTTGGCAAACTAGTGATTTATTAATACTTGGAAAATAGTTTTTGTGATAATTAGTGATAGATGTATAATGTAAAATAAAGATCTAAACTGCTAAATACCAATCTGAGCAGCAAATACAAACTGTTGTTCACTGTTGCTATGACAGCTCACAATTTAAGTCCAACATGTATAGCGAACTTACTGCACCATAGAAGCACACATCCTCACACCGTTACTGTATTTATTTTCTAAAAATGATCAGATTCAGTAACTAGGTGATGCTATATTATTGGCATGTTTTTCATCGATGTGGTTAAATTAACTTGCTTGTTGTACTTTGGTTATTTCCATTGAACAGTCTTTCATTACTTCCGTTTACCCACTTTTTCTGTAAGGAAGTACAGGGGATGACATTTGCCAACTAACATAGACAGGGAAGAGAAGGGTCATGTATGTAACCCGATTTTGAAAAATTCTGTCAACACTTATTGGCTACTTGGTACTGGTACTTCCTGTTTCCAAAACTGGTGTTAATACCATCCTACCCTTCATTGCGAGGTGGTTTATTGCCTTCAGCAGAATTTCTGGCTTATTTGAGGCCCGGCCTTCTAATTTCTGTCAGATCCCCAAGCCACAACTGGCCTAGTCCATCTCATACCAGCATTACCAGCCTCTTCCTTCTCCTGCCTCCATTCTGTCTGTGGGAAAGACCTTGTTTGGATGGATAAGTGTGATTCCGATCACTGTCCCAGCACAGTCCTGTAGACATCTGAGTTCCAGCCTCTAGGGCTCTCTGTCTGTCATTATTTTGGCTTTGAATTAAGTCTGACCACTTTGCCCAGTCTTACAAACATTAAGACACCTCCCTTTCCTTTAGTAAATATACTCATGATAGGTATTAGATTATTCTACCTCCAGTACTGATGAAATAGTTCATATTTCCTGAGGTCAGTGGAAGGTATTTGTTGGGGAGGTGTGTTTAAGGGGTGGGGCAGTGAGAGGGTGAAAAAAAGATAAAAGTTTCTGACTGAACAGGTGGAGCCAGCTTACCTGAGATACTTGTGACCTGGGCTGGTGGCAGCTGTGTTACTGGGTCCTGGCAGTGATGAGTCCTTATAGGAAAGGCCAGAGGTGTTAATCCATATAGCAGCTCTGAGAGGGAAAGATAAAACAGGGCTTAGAAGGTAGCCCCCATAAAAGTTTTGGAATGACTTGGTCTTTGTTTAAATTCTGGTATTCCCATGACTGATCATATGAATTTGGGCAACTCTTTTAGCCTCTCTGGTCCTTGGCCTACCTTGGAAGGTTGTTTGGAAAATTTAGTGAGGTGATGGGGTGTGGGCATTTGGGACTGTGCCTAGCCCAGAACTGATTGACTAATTATTTTAATCATTTTACTGTTGCATTAAGGCATATAGCTAGTACACGGAAGGGCTGGGTTTGAGTTTTCTGACTTTATAAAGCTTAGACTCTTAATTCTGTCAAATTATTGTGGCAAGTTTAAGTAAGTGAATCAGGGCAGGACCATTACTGTTGCCCTGTCTCTTTTTTACCAGGGGGAAAAACAAGAGTAATTCTGAGTTTTCTCCTTTACCATTTTCTGAAGAAAAATGGCCTCTGATTGGTTCCAGGTAGCTGGGACTGGAACACTTCCTCTTACCCATTGTTAGCTCTATCTAGTTAGCTGTGTGGAATTTTGTTCCTCTTCTTAAAAAATTATGCAAATAGAATTATTTTGGTTTTAAGAAACATACTGAGTTAACCATTGCTTTACAGGCAAATGCTATTAAAGTTAGTTTTAAGTATTGGTGTACTGTATCATTTTATTTGTGGATAGGAAAACTTTGAAACTGTTTTTTAAAAAACATTTTAATAAAGGGGGAAATTATTTCACCCCACATTCCGTTACAGCAGGGAAAAAGACTTAATCTAACTATGAACAAATAAAATTCTCTAATCTTTAACTTGTGTTCTTTTCCTCATTCACATACAGCTAGAAGGATTTGAGGTTATTCTTTAATGACTGGCGTAAAGATAATTTAAAGATTAGGCAGAAAAGAAGATAATGGCTCTGGTATCAGTAATACTAGCCCAAATAAAGCTTCTAAAGCTCATGGGTTTTAAGTGCTTCCTATTTGAAAGGGATGATGACAATTGGTGTAAGGCAGCTCTTGCAATTTACATTTCTGTTGGAAGTTTTCAGATGTTTTCCCTAGTCTTTGGAGTGCTGCCAAGTTACTCTGGCAAGTTTAGGTAAATGAATCAGGGCAGGATTTTTCAAGCTGCATCCATTAGTGGGTTGTGAAATCAATTTAGTGGGTCACAACAAGTGTTACAAAAAAAATGAAACAATGACAATAACAGAATATGTTCAGCATGTAGTAATAGCTCCATACTACTTCTGGAAAGTTCTACTTCTGCTAATTTTAGTGTGGGTGTATATTGGGTCACTGTGTGTAAAGAGGATTATGGACAGAGAAGCTTGAAAACATCCATCTGAGACACTAGAAAGTTTATCACTTTAGAGCAAGTCTAATTGTGTGTAGAAGGTAAGTTCTTATAATTGAGTCCTTAACATTGGCTTTCGTATATTGCTATCAAACATAATGAAACTTAGGAATGGTTACTATTGATTTTTTTCCCAGAGCTGATATATTTTGTAACTGGGAGATAAGGTTTATGACTTAAGTTCTGAAGATTCATAGGTAAAACTATGAAAAAAAAGTTAATTATAGCTGTAGGTAAATAGTTATATAAATAAAGTATCTAATTAACATGTCACATATACCATTGTGTTTGTAGGTTTCATACTCTAAACTGAATTTTAAAATCTTAGAAAAATTATACTCCCAAATACTTGGAATCTTGCTCAGTTCCATATTTGTAAGATTACGAACTAGAGTAGAGAATTTATTTCCAGATTTTGTTCTTTGAACTCTGAATTGCCTTGAAAAACTTTTACTAGAATTATCTCATTTTTCATGGCCCTTTGGCTACATTTTACTTGAATAGTTATTTAAGTAGATAAAACTATCCTTACTAAACTTTTCAGATTACTTTTTTAAAAAAGGCACAAAGGAAGTAGTTAGCTGTGATGATACATCTGTAGTCTTTTTTAAAAAATGTAAGTATAGTTGGTATGCAATATTATATTGGTTTCAAGTATACAACACAGTGGTTCAGCAGTTACCCAAATTTTTAGTCCTCACCCCACTAGTGCAGTTACTATTTGTCAACACAGGAAGATGTTACAGAATCATTAGCTATATTCTCCATGCTGCACTACCATCCCCGTGACCAACTTATATTATGACTGAGATTTTTGTGCCCCTTTATCCCCCTCACCCTCTCCACCCACCCCAACCCTTTCCCACAGTAAACCACCAGTCCACCTGTAATTTTATAATTGTTCTTCCAGAATCAATTAATGATTTCCTTTATAACCAGTTGTAAGTAGAGGACAAGTTTTTGTTATGAATGTGTTGGCATACCATTTGTCCTTGCCCTTTTAATTTAATGAAATTAACCAGCAGTTCCTAATTGTGTGGATTTTAAAAAGAAGTTGTTAAAGTCCTGAACTTTTTGACAAGAGCTGTGAGAGAAGTCAAAGCTGATGGGAAGTTTCTGGATGCTGAGTTCTTGAGTAATGAATCCTATTGCAACAAAATAAATGAAAACATTTAAACTTTGGGTAACTGCAGGTTGAGAAAAGCAGTTCTCCGTTTCATGTGAAACTGGTGTCAGGCAGAGCGTTTACTAGTTACCAGCATGTCCTATTCTTTTACTTAGTATAGCTGCCATAGGGTTTAAGTAGCTTGATGATGTGCCAATACTTGGGGAAAATATCTGACTAGTATTATGGGTAGTTGCTGAAATGCCAGAGTGAGTACTGAGATGGAGGATATGTTGGTACTTGGGGCAAAAGTCTTATTCCCTAGTGGCTGAGGACATGGGGGTTGTGAACATGGTGGTCATACTTGGGTTGTAGACATTGTGGTAGGTGGTTTGAGTTCTACATACTTGCAAGGGGGTGGAAGGGGTGATTTGTTAAACCTATATTCTAAGAGAGAGAATTTACTTCAGGATGGAAGCTACAGAATAAATATGAGACTGTTGCAGTAGTCATAAATTGTCTTTAAAATAATCCTGTTTGAATGAGGGTGAATGATATCATGCAACTTCTATAATATCTGGATTATGGCTGATAGATCTATTCCTTATCACAAAAATAAAGTGATTATTTCCTTAAGACCATTATTTATGCCAGAAATATATGAATTTTTGAAATCTTGAATATTTTCTAAAGTAGCCCCCTTCCTATTACAGTAAAAGGAAAGGCTGTGACACTTTTCAGACATTGTAGCACCTGCTGCTCATTGAAACATGGGCTACTTGTTCGGTTTTCACTTTTCCATGTTCCTTCTTTGCCAAGTAGGTTGCTGTCATTTTCCCCCATTTTCATCTTGAAAGCTTTCCCCTGCTTGTTGCTGTACACAGCAATTGTCAAGGATTTGGTGTAGCCCCCTGGGAGAGTGGGTGTGCCTGTGAGCCAGGGTGACTGAAATAACTGTTAAAGTAGGTGGCCTCATGGAGCTAAGGTGCCTTGTTTTTGTTTTCCTGTGACTGCAAGACAGCCTGTGGGAAAATGGTGAGTCCTGGCATCTTAGAATGACAAGCCTCTGGAGGAAATTGAATTAATGTGCCAAGTTCAAGTAGAGTATGTTAAGAGTCAGAGTAGTTTTCTCCCTTGTTTCAGAACCCACACCCACTACAAATGTGTTTACATTTGAGCTTTTGCCAAAACCCCCTTAGTTTAAAAAGGGAGGTTTTATGTGGATGGAAAAGCTAAGGATAAAAGATTTGCATTAAGAAGGCTCCTATCTTTGTTGCTTACTGCAGCTTTTGTTATGGGTGCTTGTGAGGACTAAACACTCTAAAACTGTCATTGCTGTATTTTCCCTCCCAGCTCTGATACTGAGGTTCAGGTGTAACTAAATGACCTCCCCCAGAGAGCCCTGGAGAGCCCTGTGTCAGGAGGTTGGGGTCTTTGAAGACAGTTGAATTGAGTATGTGTCTTCGCTTGGGCTGCCACAACAAAATACTACAGACTGGGCAGCTTAAACAAGTGGGCATTTATTTCTCACAGCTCTGGAGGCTGGAAGTTCAAAATCAAGAGTGCTGGCTGATTTGGTTCCTGGTGAGGATTCCCTTCCAGACTTGTGGATGCTGACCTTCTCACCATGTCCTCACATTGTAGAGGGGCACTCTGCTCTCTTCCTCTTCCTCTTATAAGGACACTCATCTCATGGGGAACCCACCCTCCTGACCTCATCTAATCCTAATCACCTCACAGAGGCCTCACCTCCATCACGTAGGACTCCACCATGTGAAGGGGGAGTATGGAGGAGCATTCAGCTCCTAACAGTCTATTGTATGGTTGAGTTGGTTATCCATATCCACTGCACTCCCCTCTTGATTGCAGGAATGCCATGTTTGCATTTTCCCAGCCTCCCTTGTGTGTGTGGTGGTCATGTGACAGTTTTGGTCAATGGGGTGCACAGAGTGCCCCAGGGGCTTCTGGGAGTGACTTCCCCAGATAGAGGGAGACCTGTGAGGGGAGGCTTTCCCAGCTCCCTTTCCTCTGGGAGGTACCTAGGGCAGCTGAGGCAGAGCAGGAGGATGAGAAGAGTCTTGGTCCCTGAAGACACCGCTGAGCTCTGAAGCAGCTTGGCCAACCTAAGGCCAGATTTTTGTGTGAACTAAACTCGAGCCCCTGTGGTCTCAGCTCTGTTTAGTCATGTGTTGCTTCCTGTGTCCTGGAGCACCCCCACTGATATAGGCACCAGGGAAAGCCTAAGGAGAGGGCAGCTTGAGACCTGGTCTCTGAGACATCCCTGTACCCGCCCTGGCAAGGTGAACCATCACCCTAGGTTTATTGTGTCTGCCCCACTTGCTGCAAGCTCAGGGCCTCAGGGACCACATCTACCTGCTATCCACAGTTTTGGGGCTCAGCCCTGGGCTCACACACGGGGAGGGACATGTAAGTCTTAAAGGACGTGAGTGGGAGCTCTGGGTTCCAGACTTGCTGACAGCTGTTGGTCAAATCTTCCCACCTTGGTTTTGGTGTCCCCGCAAACCAAGACTGGCTATCTGTTGTTCACAGAAAGCCCATGAGATAACCTGAAGAGAGGTTAGTGGGAAATCAGACTTTAATTAAACTTACGTGGGCTATGTAAACAGCTGCTCTCTGGGGTTTAGTTAGATCCAGACAATCCTCCAAAGACCCAGATGGAGACATGCCCTGTTTTCATTGTGGCAGCAGAAAGCAAATCAGAGTCAAAATGTATTCTTATAATTATGAAATGTTTTAACTATTGAGAAAAACACATGATTGTAACCATGGTTTCTGACATGAAGATCTCCTTTCCTTTTTAAGAGTGAAAAATGAAGTTCTCCAGACGAACTCACACTGTGAGATAGTAAGTTGAGTGATTTTAAGTCAGAGCATGTTCTTCCACAGAAAAAATCTGTTCCACAGAAAAAATCTGTTTGACCCACAATATGGCTGAAATTTAGCAAATTTGAGGTGAAAAGTTATAAAACGATAGGATTATTGGCTGTCATTTTACCAGGAAGGAGACAGCTCCAGAAGAGTAATAAGTCAGGATTTAGATTTGTAGGCCTTTTTTTAATTTGAGGTTCTTTCTTCTCTACCACATGATACTGGTAGTTTATTAAGACAAAAGTGTACTGAAGCCCATAAGCCAGCAACGACCAGGAACATGCATGCAGTAATAGCTAAGTGTGGTGCATTTAGCTGGCTGCAGTAGGCCAGTGTAGCCCAGAATAGTAGGATTTTCTTGGAAAGGCAAAGCTGTGTTTGTGCCTGTGCTGGGAGACTTGAAGGTGAGACAGGGAAATGGGGCCAGACCCGGATCGGATGTGGTCAGGAAGCAGGCATGGTCAGTGATTGGGCATCTTTACAGTTTTTATCTAGGAGGCAGGAGATGAGTGTGGGGCTAGATTTGTCACTTAGTAAAAAATTATTAGCAAACATGTTAGTGAAAAAAGGGGATGACTAATCATTTTTGTGGTGGTCAGGAGGGCTTATCTGTGTCACATTCTGAACGTTTTTTGTGTTCTTGGGGCTGAGTTGTCAGGAAGGCCAGGCTTCTAAAGTGAGCAGGGCTGCTTTTCACATTTCCAATATTTGTTATTCAATTTTATCCTGAATACGGATACTTGAGGAAGGGTAGGTTTTAAATGAATGAAGAAGGATGAGATGGTAAATGGAGAGTGTAAAGAGGATGTCTGAAGTTATTGTGTCTGCACAGCCCATTTTCACGTTTTTGCTGTTATTAGTATCTCAAGTTAGAAAAAGTCAAATGAGTTTTCTCCTACTTTGACTTAAAAATCACAATGGCTGTGCTTTTCTAGAATTTGGCAGGATATAGAAGCAGGTAGAACTGTGGTCATGTTTATTAAAGTACAGTTACAATTTAAACATATTATGTCTTCAAATATGCCATCCAGTTATTGATCAAGAGGTAATGTTAATGGGGGTGATGGTGCCAAAAATACACCCCAAACAAATAGAAAATGTAGAAAATCAATTTAGAAAATTCAATATTGGAGAGAAGTGAGAGAGGCAGGGTGGAAGAGTGACGCGTGGACCAGTCAGATATTGGTTCTTGTCCAGGCTTTGACACCTTCTCTGTGAACTTAGCCAAGCCATTTAATTTCTCTGGGCCTCAATTTCCTTATCTGTAATTACCAGAAAGTTGAACAAATGGCCTCTGTGCTCCTTCTAAAGTTTCTGTTGTTAAGTCCTTTTGAAGAAAGCCTCCTCTTTTGAAAATACTTGTTTACTTGGTTAGTTGGGCCAGTCGTAAGTTTTATGGAATTATTTAGCTCTTGACAAGAATATTTGAGAGCTTTGAAAGCTAGTCCAGCTGGAAATTTTTTCACGTCTGTGTAGTTTCCTTCCTCTCTGGAGTGACTAGGCCTAACCCAACCATCTTCTAAATCATCCACTTTGTAGTTTCCTAAAAGGAATGACTGAGGTGCTTCCTCTGTAGAAAACAACAATGAAAGTGCCAAGGGAGGCCTTTTTTTTTTCAGGAATTGGCAGTTTGGAAATAAAGTCTGGTAGCGTCTGTTTGCCAATTTGAATTCTGTGACTATAAAAAAGCAAGCATATTATAAAAATTTAAGTATTATGTGCACATTTTGAAAGAAACCAAAACAAGTAAAAGAAATTGATCAAAAGTTACATAATTTCAAAGATGGTGGGCCAGGCAGTTTGTAAAGTGTGTTTTTGGGATTACTCCATGGCAGCTTCACTCTAGTTGGCAAAAGAAGGGCCTTCCTTGTGTTTGTAGTTGTTACCATGATTCGTGCTGTCTGTCGCTGGTGGGCATTAAGGTTTCTGCTACTGTGGGCTGGTATTTAATGTGCATTTAAATCTAAACATCTTTTTATAGCCTTCAAAGATGTCAAGTAGATATTCACCATTAGGTATGTCAATGGTGATGCCAGAATCCCCCCACCCCAAAGTCAATAACTTTGTAACAGAAGTGCTAAAAGTCAAAACAATAGGTGGGATGCATCATGCTGTGAATTTAGGGGAAAGAAAGCACACTTCCCAATAGGAGAGTGAATCCAGAGAGGCGCTAGAGCTTGGGCTCTGAGCTAGCTGTGCCATGCTTCCACTAATTAGCTTCACAGCCTCTCCTGGCCTCAGTTTCCCCATCTGTACAATGTGGCGAATTTTTGTGTCTATCTTAAAGGTTGCATAGCTCATAGTAAGATGAGACACAGGCTGTTGGGCCCACTTCCAGTGAATCTGATTCGGTAGCTCTCAGGCAGGGCATTTGCTTTTAACAAGTTCCTTGGCCATGCTGATACGGCTGGCCCACAGCCTACATATTGCATGGGTTTTGTACTCACAGATGCACATACTAGAGATTAAAGGCCATACTGTGTTGGCACATGATATTTCTCTTCCTTGTGCTATATTGTGAATATTTCCCCTTTAATAATTTATTCTAATTATGTAATTTTTAAGCTGCATTGATATTTAAGTGGTTTCCTTTTTTTTTCACTTTCATAGGTCATAGATAAATGTACTTACACATATATTTATGTCTATGGCTCTGATTATCTCCTTTAAGTCCTAGAAGTTAAATTATCAGGTTCAAGGGTATATTTATTCATGGTATAGCTTTTGTCACAGACTGCCAACCAATTCTTCAGAAAGGAAATAGCAAATGTTTATCTTATAAGAAGTCTATGACAGTAGATACTTTTAAATGTGAGGGAATGAGGAGAAAAAACTCATTCACTTTATAAAACTCAGAAGTATTTTGGCTTTAGTGGGAGTAAGCAAGAAGCATGTCCCTGGATTTATAGAGAAGACATAGCTACATCAACACAAGCTAGGAGAGGAGGAATAGAGGAATAGGCTGAACTGTGGCTTGATGCTAAGGTAGTTTTTAGGATTCCAGCTTGAATTAATTTAATTATGGTATAATATATACTTGATATAGGGGACTTAAGGCAAAGAAGAATAAATAGTACTTCATTTTTATTTATCATATATGGTATATGTATGTTTCTTGACTGTGATATCTGGGAATCCCCCGGATTTGGAATTTTGGTTAACAAAGTAGTCCACACTCCATTCCATTGTGGTCCACTCTCTATCCCTGGGCCAAGCAGTTGAGACTCTTTTAGGGAGACTTAGATTGAGAGTGGCTGTATCTGGGGAAATACAGCATCTCTACCAGAAAACCTACCTAGTGTGGATTTCATATGGAAAAGGCAGGGGAACAGGGTGAGGAGGAATGGAGGCGAAGGTGGGGTATGTGTGGAATTTAAGAGGGCGCCCTTCCCAGGTCTTTCTGGCCCTGACAGTGGGGCCAGAGCTCTGCTACCCTTGGCTATAAGCCCCTGTGATGGAGGGCAGCAGATAAGCAGAACTCTGCTGTATTATCAGAATGTTAGAGCTAGTGAGGGATCTCAAGGGTCATTTGGTCCAGCCTTCTCTTTTTACAGATAAGGAAGTTAAATAATTTATTATTTTCAATTAAACTTTACCTCATAAGTTTTTAAAATCAGATAGCCTTGGAATGGAATTGGCTGGGTTTTCTTTCCTTGTTCTGGAAGAGCTGAGCTTTTGAGAACTGAAGTGGCGATGGGAGACAGTAAAGTGAGAGCAGGGATGACCCTGGTCCTGCTGCTCAGCTAGGGACACTGACTTGATTTAAAGTTAAACTTGCATTACCCCTGAGTCACAGGGACTCCACCCGTGTGTCCCGTCAGATCTTTATGTTCTGCTACCATCCCTAGAGGCTTCAAACTAACTTTGGCCAGGGGTAGCTCTCTTGTGCCAGTCCCATATTTTTCTAGAAATTGCATACTAACTTTCCTAGTGCAATTCACAAAAATGGTGTTCTTCTTTTCCCTTTAGCAAAGAAAAACATGTGACAACAATTTCTTCTAAAAAAACAATAGCTGGTCTGAATACCAACGGTGCCTTCTAAGTGACACTGGGCAACACTGTCAGATCACAGAGTGGTCTTCCCTGGTAAAATTAAAGGATCCTTGGATTCATGTCTCATCAAGCTGCTTTATGTAGGAGAGAGAGAAACTCTGAATCACTTAATGACCATCTATGAAATGTTCGATAAGTGTAATTTTTCAATCTAAGGCCATTTTAAGGCCAGTGGTTTAAGGTAGTCAGTTATTAAAGAAATGTTAATTGGACAGCATTTCAGTTGCTTAGAGGTTTGTGCAGATTAGTGGATTGCGTATAAACAAAGTGCTAATTACTTCATGGGAATATTTATGCAAGCCAATGTACTAATGTTTATTTCCCAACAGACAACAGTTTGAATTGTCTTTCTGTGACAAAAGACCCATTGCTTCTGCATAGCAGTTAATGTTATTTAGTAAGGATTTAATTGGGTCATCTTGTTCAAGAAGGTGCATAGTCTTTAGGTTTAGAAAAGTGGACATTCAGTTAGTTCCCTGTGCTTAATCTGTATCAAGAGAAGCAGGAACTTGTCTCTACCTTGTTCTGAGTTCCTTCATTAAGTGAAGACAGAGAACTTGTTCAAAGCATTGATTGATCTCCCATTTTTGGCCTCTTCTGTGATTTTGAGCTCTATACTTGGCTTGACCTGAGTATCACTGGTCCAGTTTAGTTGAACAAGATATAGAAAGCACACCAAGATGTTTCTAGGGATATGAAATGAATAAGAGACTTTCCCTTTATAAACTTAATGTGTGAAATAAAATTGCAAATACAGTTTTAATAGAAATAGACAAGTATCCTAAGACATGTCCTGTTGGGATGGAAAGGAGGGAGCACTTGAGGAATCAGGAAGGGCTTCATGGAATGAACTACTTCATTTGGATGCACTAATCCTCGGTGTTTGCCCCTTTCATTCGGTACATGTTTATATTGTGCCCATAGTGAGACACAAGCCTCGTGCTGAGAATGCAGTAGGGAGGAAGGCCGGATATGTTGTGGTCACCAGAGTCCTCAGCCAAAGGCACAAGGAACAGGTGGCCCCAGCTTTCTGCTAGTTCTGTGTCATTTACTCTGTATGGCTGTTTCCACTTTGTACATGTTGTTTTAGAGGTGAAGAATCCAGTGGACAGTTGGAACTGGAGCTGGGGAAGAAGGGAACAGGCCTCACATGCACGTTAGAAATTGTTCATGCAGTGGAAGGGCCAAGGGCACGTGGGGTCTCCAGAGGAGACCCGGAGAATTGTTAGCACCCAGAGACTGGGAGGGAAGAGGATGCCTGGGCAGACAGGAGAAGAAGAGAACCAGGAGGTGGTGTCCTAGAGCTGCAAGTGGACAACAGCTTCAGATTCCAGGCTAAGACAGAGGAGAATGAGCCCTAATGGGGAGAAGCTCTGGGAGCTTGAGGAAGATGCCTGGGAGTGGGCTGCTCTAGGAAAGGAACACACTGGGCAGACAGGCAATGTTTGTTGCCCAGAACTTGTTCTCTGTAGTTACTTCTGTTCGTGACCCAGTGGTGGCTTTTTGTCTTGGCCGCCTCACAGATCACAATCCTTGTGACCAGACCTGAGCCAGAGCACAGAACCTTGCATCGCATCTGAAAGAACATCTTGCCCTGTGGCACAGTCAGCCCCTTAGACAGCAGCTGGTAAGGAGCACCCTTGCCAAGGTCTTCCCAGGTCGAAATATTTCTATATTAGTTCTTAGTTAGGCCCAACCATTTTCTTGGGAGTAAGTCCAAATGCACCTGTTTGGTTGAGTTACCATTCTGTGCTTTTGTGCTTCAGACAGGATGAAGTAGGCTGGGACACGCAGAGCCCAGAAGCGTGGCAGGCTCTGCTGTGCTCTGGGCCCGGGGGCTGCTTTCCCCTCCATGGTGGTGATGCCAAGATGCTTGGTCATCCTTTGTCCTTCCTGACACATGCTCTGTTGGCCAAGGCTGAGGAGCCTTTCTCCTTCCATCACCCTCACAAATTAGTATAGTACTGCAGCTCCCCAGGGCACTCCTGAATCTGCCCTGTAGGCAGATGGAAGGACTATGCAGAATTCTAGGGCTTGTTTAGGTATCTGGATGAAAAAATCACCAAGGGTCAGCTGCCTGCCAGAACAAGGGGATGTTGTAGCTGGCTCAGGGGCCTGGGAGGATTTTATTCACTTCTTAAGCCATTTTCTTTTCCTCCCTGATCTAGCAATTTTGTGAGTTTTTAAAAATTTTTGTATTAATTTTGTTCTACCCAGACACGTCTTTTTTCTCACCCTCGGGAGTGTTTTGTTTTCCATTTTTTTGTCACACTTTTCCAAGTTAGCTTGAATATCTAACTTTCTAGAAAACCCACATTATTCAAGAACCACTTTTTCTTTAACTTTTACTTTGGCTTTGAGCATAATATAATTGGGCAGTACAGAAGTATTGGACTTTGGGGAGCTAGAGGCAGAAGGAATTCAATTGCAGGATTAATTTGCTGGTTTCTGCTGAAAGCAACCCAAACTTTGTCACTGTCTGCATCTGTCTCCTGATCAGGCCTCAGCAGGATCTTGGGCACCTGGTATTGGTATGAGCGCTTTCGGAGGTCCTGTTCTAGTTGTTCACTTTCTGGATATCCCTTGCATATGTTTGTTTAACTTTTTGTTAGGTGTGAATGTAAATGTATTGCTAATAGCACGGAAACTTGATTTTAAACATGCAGGGGCAGAAAACTTCACATACAGCGGTGCCAACAGAGTGAAATGTAGAAATATAAAATATTATGGTGCTTTTTTTTTTCACATGAACATATGTTTATTTACTTATTATTTTTATTTTTTATTAAGTTATCATTGATATACAATCTTACGCTCAGGTTTCACATGAGCAACATTGTGGTTACTATGTTTCCTCCTATTATCAAGTCCCCACCACATACCCCATTACAGTCACTGTCCATCAGCATAGTAAGATGCTATAGAGTCACTACTTGTCTTCTCTGTGCTGTACTGCCTTCCCCGTGCCCCCCACTACGTTATGTGTGCTAATCATAATGCCTCTTATTCCCCTTCTTCCTCCCCAGTCCCTTTCCCTTTGGTAACTGTTAGTCCATTCCCGGTTTCTGTGAATCTGCTACTGTTTTTTTAATAATTTATTTTGGTATCATTAATGTATAATTACATGTGCAATATTATGGTTATTAAACTACCCCCTTCATCAGGTCCCCCCCACCAACCCCATTACAGTCACTGTCCATCAGCGCAGTGAGATGCTATAGAATCACTTACTTGTCTTCTCTGAGTTGTACAGCCCTCCCCGTGCCCCCCCAACATTATTACATCTGTTAATCGTAATGCCCCCTTTTCCCCCTTGTCCCTCCCTTCCCACCCATCCTCCCCAGTCCCTTTCCCTTTGGTAACTATTAGTCCCTTCTTGGGTTCTGTGAGTCTGCTGCTGTTTTGTTCCTTCAGTTTTTTTCTTTGTTCTTATACTCCACATAGGAGTGAAATCATTTGATACTTGTCTTTTTCGGTTTGGCTTATTTCACTGAGCATAATACCCTCTACCTCCATCCATGTTGTTGCAAGTGGTAGGATTTGTTTTCTTCTTATGGCTGAATAATATTCCATTGTGTATATGTACCACATCTTCTTTATCCATTCATCTACTGATGGACACTAAGGTTGCTTCCATTTCTTGTCTATTGTAAATAGTGCTGCGATAAACATAGGGGTGCATATGTCTTTTTCAAACTGGGCTCCTGCATTCTAGGGTAAATTCCTAGGAACCATTCCTGGGTCAAATGGTTTTTCTATTTTGAGTTTTTTTGAGGAACCTCCATACTGCTTTCCATAATGGTTGAACTAATTTGCATTCCCACCAGCAGTGTAGGAGGGTTCCCTTTTCTCCACATCCTTGCCAACATTTGTTGTTGTTTGTGTTTTGGATGTTGGCCATCCTCACTGGTGTGAGGTGATATCTCATTGTGGTTTTAATCTGCATTTCTCTGATGATTAGCGATGTGGAGCATCTTTTCATGTGCCTGTTGGCCATCTGAATTTCTTCTTTGGAGAAGTGTCTATTCATGTCCTCTGCCCATTTCTTAATTGGATTATTTGCTTTTTGTTTGTTAAGGTGCATGAGTTCTTTATATATTTTGGATGTCAACCCTTATCAGATACGTCATTTATGAATATATTCTCCCATACTGTAGGATGTCTTTTTGTTCTACTGATGGTGTCCTTTGCTGTACAGAAGCTTTTCAGCTTGATATAGTCCCACTTGTTCATTTTTGCTTTTGTTTCCCTTGCCTGGGGAGATATGTTCATGAAGAAGTCGCTCATGTTTATGTCCAAGAGATTTTTGCCTATGTTTTTTTCTAAGAGTTTTATGTTTCATGACTTACATTCAGGTCTTTGATCCACCTTGAGTTTACCTTTGTGCATGGGGTTAGACTGTAGTCCAGTTTCATTCTCTTACATGTAGCTGTCCAGTTTTTCCAACACCAGCTGCTGAAGAGGCTGTCATCTCCCCATTGTATATCCAAGGCTCCTTTATCAAATATTAATTGACTGTATATGTTTGGGTTAATGTTTGGATTTTCTATTCTGTTCCACTGGTCTGTGGGTCTGTTTTTGTCCCAATACCAAATTGTCTTGATTACTGTGGTTTGTAGTAGAGCTTGAAGTCAGGGAGTGTAATTCCCCCTTATTATGGTGCTTTTTGAGGATATTTTTATCTAACCTTGACCCATTGCTTATCTGTCCACACCTTTTCCATGGGGTGTGATTGAACTGATGCCAGGGTTCTTGTTCACGAGGCCAAAGAATGAGCTTCACAAACACTCAAGGTAGGAGAGCAAGGTACAGGCTTTTATTTAGAGATAAAGGGAAAGGACAGAGCTCCCAGCTGACGCCAGGAGGGGACAAGAGTGTCCGGGTGGTGCGTTGTCTAGGGGTTTTATAGGCAGATGAGGATTTTTCGAGAACAAGAAAAAAAGCTTAGGGGTGTGGACTTATTAAGTGGTCCTAGGATATTTACAAGTAACTTGTTATAAGTAACTTCTTGCTCTGTTGATTTCTCCCTGAGATACCAGCATCTTGGTCTGGGGGCAAATGAAACAAGGCCACGTGCTCAGCCTCCAAGGTGAGCCAAGGTATAGTTTGCTAAAGAGTAAATTAAGTGCAATCTTATCTTTAAGGTGGAATCCTTTTTGCCTTTTACTCTGTTATGGCTGGTCTTGCATGCTAAATTAGTTTGCTCAGTTTGCAAAATCACTTCATCAGGTATGAAGGAGGAAAGACAGCACATAGGCCTGGGTCTTTTAGCATGTTAACGTGACTCTTACACATGATTATAAATGATTAGCACAAAATATACATGTACTAGTCTTCTTTATCTGGGATATATTAACTGATCTCACTGAAGAATGACTCTAGAGCTGAATGTTTAACACAGAGTTTTAGTAGGGGGTTTTCTTCCATGTAGTTACACTACTGTGACTGCAAATATCCTGCCTTGCTTTTTCCAGAGGCCCTCACCCTTCTCTGACTACATGCATGGTCCCTGTCTCAGAACTATTATGCAAAAAATGCCTTTCAAGATCTTGACGATTTTCTGATTTGGCTTTTTTGAAGAGTTGTTATCCACCAGTGGATTGTTGGTTCAGATTCAAGGGACATGAAGGTTAAGTATAAGTAAACTGTGAACATTAATAAGGTTTTCTTTATGATTGTAGAGTTAATTCTTTATATTGGGCTGAACTAGGAGATGTGATATTTTTGTAGACCATTCCTGTTTATATATAATTACTCTGTGCTCAGAACAGTTACTTACCACGGATTACTGAGAAATCTGAGAGAAATGGCCATTCAGTTTTGCAGATAAGAAACTGAAGCACAGAAATTGGGACATGATCAGGATTACCAAGTCATCGGCAGGCTCAGGCTGCAAGCTCTTCTTTGTGCTTCAACCTTGCTGTCAGGGATTTCTATCTCTTCCTCCCACCCCCAAATTCCTCCTCAGCCCCACTGTCCCTCTCTGTCACTCACCTAAGTCCCAATTAGAAAGATGAGCAGAGGCCAAGAGAGGTTCATCCATTAAACTTTGTCTAAATTAGTACACTTG
The DNA here is from genome assembly GCA_032199065.1 of Smutsia gigantea. Taxonomy (NCBI): domain Eukaryota; kingdom Metazoa; phylum Chordata; class Mammalia; order Pholidota; family Manidae; genus Smutsia; species Smutsia gigantea. Next base: position 40,579 of record JAVSCE010010821.1, read on the forward strand.
TAGTGTATGATCATCTGTCTTCACTTGGTATGATGTTAATTAATGGTGAGTTAGATTAAGGAATTAATTTGTTGGAACTATTTATTGAGCATCTGCTGCATGGGCAGTTACTGTGTACAGTGGATGTTTTCCATGTTTTCTTTAATGCTTGCAACAACCCTGCAAATGTGGGTGTGTGAGCTCTGATTTATAGTTGAGGAAATCAAGGCTCAGATAAGGTAATTTGTACAAAAGTCATGTACCTGCTATGTGACATAACCAGGATTCTAATTCAGGATAGGTGCTCCTCTCCATTATATCGTATTACTTCTCATGGACCAAACAAGGCTTGGTATAATAATATACCAGCAGCAACCAGTGATCTCTAGATCATACCATTGATAGCTATTTAATATTACTGTATTTATTGAGGCATACTACACACACAGAGAAGGGCAGAAGCCAAAAAGGTGTGCTGATTCATTAATTTTCAGAGTGAACGTGTATAACCAGAACCTGTATCAGGAAACAGAACATTGCCAGCACCCCAGAAGCCCCCTTAACCCCTTCCACTCACCACTCACTCCCAAAAGAACCACTATTCTGCCATCTAACACAAAAGCCGGTTTTGCCTGTTGTACGTTACGTATGTGGGACTGTCCAGCATGGACTCTCGCGTCTGGCTGCCTTGTTCAGTGTTGTATTTGTGGGGTTCCACTGTGCAGTCGCTGGCAGTTGTCCGTTTGTCTTCACTGCTGTGGAGTACTCCACTGTAGCAGTACACCATGGCTTATCTACCCATCCTGCTGATGGTGGACATTTGGATCACTTCCATTTCAGGACTGTTACAAATAACACTATGAACATTCGTATAAAAACATTGATGTGTTTTAAAGAAAATGTGTCTCTCTGGCCTTCTTATCCTCACTTTATCATGATCTTCTGCAAGATGTTATCTGTTTGAGATTATAAAGCTGTGATGTTGAAAGCTTCTAAATCTTTTTTGAGAGATAGAGGAAATCATTCTGTTAAAGTGAAAGCCAGTTCTTCCCCTGTTATCCTGGTACAGAAGGGTGGAATGCTTAAAGAGCATCCCTTTGAAATCAGACAGACCTAAGTTCAAATCCTTGTCTTGACCTTTGTAGCTTTGTAAACTGGGGCAGCAATAAAAGAGCTGTTGTTATTTATTGACAGTAACAGCAGTAATAACATGACATTTACTGAAGTTTACTGTTTCTGGACACTGCATTTGGTATACCTTTTTCATGTGCTCTGCATAACAATCAATGAGATAATCTGGAATTCTTTTTTTTTGTTAATTGGTGAGGAAACTTGCCCAGACTCACACTTACAGTAAATGAGAAAGCTGGAATTTACACTCAGCCTGATCTGGAGCCCAGGTGTTAGAAGCTGTCTGAGCCTCCTCTGTGGACTCTAGGGAATAATAACTCCTACCTTGTAGGGCCTCATCGAGGATTAAACAGTGGGGAGAAGATTATGCACAGCTTCTAGGGCAGATACACAGTGACCGCAAAATGTATTCCTTACATGGTGTATCTCTGATGTTTTTACGGATGGCACGGGGCATAGGTGGGGGTGGGGCATCAAGGCTCTTCTCCAGCTTGTCCTTGGAAAACGGATACCTGGGTATTTGTGGCGCTGTCGCCACCTCCTGGTTCGTCTCGCCTCAGCCAGGCCAGCTTAACTTTGATACACAGTGGCCTGTGTTCTGTTTTCCCAGTGTTTCTTGCCTCCTTTCCCATTTCCTAAATATAAAATATGTGCCTTTTTTGTAAAATTACATTTTGGGGGGATGAAAAAACTGATGGGAAAATGAGATTGGCATTTTCCCAAGAGTGTCGCCATTTGGCATTTTCAGCAGCATGTTTGCCCTCAGTTTATTGAGAGTTCCAGTTTCTGGCAGTAGCAGAGCTGGACAGAGTGAAAAAGTGACGTTTCTGTGCTTGTGCAGGGGCTCGGGTTGGGGGTCATATCTAAGCTTTAGTTTAGGTTTGTGTCCACCAAGTTTCTAAGGGCAGTTGTCTAACGCCTTTGGGTACGAGGTGGTGTCACTGTCCCGTTGTCCAAGACTGAATTTTTAGGTTTACCTCAGGGCCAGGTAAGTTAGGAGTTTGACAGTGAAACCCTTTGTTGTTTGGGAGAAATTCCTGTCTTATCTCACTCTCTGCTATTCTCTGCTCACAGCCAGCCTCCCTTCTGGGAACAGGGGGAGCAGAGGGAAACTGCTGTGCATCCAAGGACAGCTTTCCTTCCTCTGCAGGCTGAGCCAGGCCTGGAGTTTGCCTGCCTATGCTCTTAAGGGATTGGATCTTTCAGGGTATTGTCAGAGGGTTACTAGACTCTCTTAGAGACAGTGTGAGAAACAGTTATTTTAAACAATACCTTGGTGTTGCTTTTAACTTTCCAGAAGTGGTTGTAGCCATTTATAAGTTAAATTATTTAGCTTTGATTGGTTATAGCACCCCTGGAAACTATAGTCCACCTTCATACGTTGTCATGTTTCAGGTTTTTTTTTTTCAAAAGGATTTTTAGTGCTTCTAGGTACAATTTGATTTTTTAATCTCATAGGAGATTATGTCTTTTTGATACGGAAATATGCAAGTGAACTCCTGGAGCCAAAATAGTATGATGGGGAAACCCAGATGCAATAAATGTTTGTTTTGTTAGTCCAGTTGTGAAGTTTTCTGTGGGAATGGTTATTCACCTCTAGAAGGCAATCAACAATCAAAATATCTGGGTGAGGCATAGATCTGGGCCTGGAATGAGCCATTGGGGAAACAAGCGCATCTATAAAAGTGGGATTCCCTTTTCTTCTGGGATAGTAGAGTTTAGTGATGACTTCCATTTATTGATTTGCAGTGCATCTCTTCCACCTCAGATAGCATAAAAGGCCCCTGCAATCAAGCCTTTTTTTCTTACTGTACCCTGTACTCTCGCTAGAACTGTTCAGAACTCCATGTGTGATAGACCTTTTTACACTTTCCAGAAGGTTCTTAATGTTTTTAATGTTAGAAAACTGGATCTTAGAACCATTGAATATTGCCCGTGAGAAATTCTGTGGGTCGTTTAGTTTAACTCATATGTTTTTGAAGAAACCAAAACCTAGAGAGTTGGAGTTTTTTCTACAAGATTCCCAGACCTCTAAATAAAATATGTACTGGTGTTGGTCACATAGTTTGGCTAATAATAGCTTCCATTTATTGAGTTCTCATAGATGTGCCAGAGATTGTCATACAGAGTACTTACATCCATGTTTCACATTCATCCACGTGTCGTACATCCACATTAACGATACTCATTTTAAGAGATGGGAGAGCTGAGGGTCTGGGAAGTGAAGCTTTACCCAAAATCTCAAGCCAGTTTTATTTCTATATATACTGAGCTGATGCTAGTTTCCCTTCATTGATTTTATACTTAAAAATTTATGAATCAGTTATTGGAGCAAAGGAATGACTGTAACAAGAATGTCTTCATGTTTATTTCTGTAAGGATATTTTATGTAGTAATAGTAATAGCCACTTACAAAGTTCTTTTACTTCTAGCCACTTCTATCTCGTTTTTCCTGTCAGCTTCAGAATTACTTGATGCTCAGGGAGGAAACCCTGGCCTTTCAACTCTACTTTTGGCACTGTATCTTGTTGCTGTAGACTCCAAACAGCTCAGGGGCTCCCCCTACTGGGAGTCAGCCCACAACTCTGTTAATTAAGTACTATTCTATCGACCTTGTCCAGAGGGTTTGTGGAATACGAACATAAACCAGCCATGGTCTTTGTAATAGAGATGATGATTTATATACATATTTCGCTGTAATACAAGATGGGAACCGGTTGAATACTAGGAAAAGAGACTGAAGAAAATACCGTAGGTTAGAGGCCAGAGAGTTTAATTGCAGCTGGGGAATTAGAGAAGGCTTTGCATTATTAAGGTTTGACATTTATCAGGATCTGAAGGGATGAGTGAGATTTGGCTTTGTGAAAATCCAGGGGTGGGGTAGAAAGCATCTGTGCTTGAGGGAATGGCGTGGCAAAGGTGTGCCTTGTGAAGAAGGCAGAGTAGGGTGAAAGTACAGGAAGCATATGCTCTGCTCATAGACTCCTCACCTCGACAGCACTAGCCTCTAGTTGCCCAGGCCAGGAACCCTAGAGTCATCCTTGATTCCTCCGGGTCTTTCACACCATATCCTGTTTTTTGTTTTTGCTGGAGTCGGGATTGGTTTCAGTTAGAGGATGGGATCTGTGCAATTGTCCCTTAGGATCAGAGTGGCATTTTCCAGCCCTTGTAGCAATGAGGAAGGTGATTGGCAGAGGGGAGAAAGTCGAATTCAAGTTCATTTAGATGGTTGTTGCTGTGTGTTGGTCATGGCTCCACCTCTTGACACAAAGACCAAGTGTCTGTGCCTGGCTCTGGCCTCCAGGAGAGACTGGGAGTGGGCATCTTGTGTTCCTCCACTCATGAGACTAGTGGGATAGAGGGGCAGAAGCTGGGGCAAGGAAAGGTGGGCAAAGTGAGAGACTGTGGAGGTCAAACCAGTAAGACAGGGAAGAGTTCCCCAGGGTTTGACTGCTAGTAACTGTCTTGGCCTTCTGCCTTTGATCACCTAGAGTTCTAGCAGACACTTCACACTCAGCAGGTGCCAGCAGAATTCCTGATCTCATCTGCCATCCTGCTCTGCTCATAGCCTCCCCACCTTGACAGCATTTGCCTTCTAGTTGCCCAGGCCAGGAACCCTAGAGTCATCCTTGATTCCTCTGTGTCTTTCACACCATATCCTGTCCTTCAGGAAGTCCCAGAGGCTTTATCTTCAAAATCTACCCTGATCAGTCTGCCCTCCCACCTGTGCTGCAACTGTCTTGTTCTAAACCATCTGGCTCCCCTGCATTACTGTCATACCTGCTTCCCTGATTCTCTTCTCACCTGCTACAGTCTATTCTAAACCCAATAGCTAGAATGAGCCTTTAAAAATAGGAGTCAGATCTTGTCACTTCTCTGCTCACTACTCTGAATGACATACCATTTGTCCACAGTATAAAGGCCAGAGCCCTTAAAATGGCCTTCAAGTTCCCACATATCTGGCCCTTCCAACCCCAGCTGTTACCTCTCTGTGCTCAATCACTCACTTGCCTCCAGGCACAGTGGCTTCTCTGCTAGTCCTCATGTCCATCTGGCTCACAAGTGCCCTATGGCCTTTGCACAAGCGGATCCCTCTGTCTGGAATGCTCTTCTTCCACACATCACAGAGCTCACCCTCTCCAACGCAATGTTGCCTTAGGAGACACAGTCTGTTTTGGTGTGGTGTCATGGAGATTATCCATGGTTTAGGGCAGAGAAACATCCTTTTATGGAAGCTTGTAGACCTTGTCTTCTGATTAACCAGATGAAACAGCTTTTGGCTTTCAAAGACAATTGGACTGCACTGAGGTGTGTATGGTGCTTTTCAGATTTCAACCAAGGAGCACATTTTTGCGTGAGGCAGCAGATTACAGTCAGGCTGGCTGTGATGGGTTCGCTGGCTCACCACGTACAAGGTTTGTAATTCCCTGTTTGGTGAAGGTTTCAGGTTAAGGACTCTTTGGTGAAATTGTTACAGATTTCTTAATGTTTGCTAATTCTGAGCCTTAATCACACAGTTATACCTAAAATATAAACAAATGATGCATCTATAATTTTTCTGTTTTAGTTGATATATTATTTGGATTTTTGTCCTCTATTTTCATGTTGATTTTCTAAAGACTTTGCAATAAAAATACTAAGCATCATAATTTGGTAGACAGAACATAGGTTTTGAGATCAGGGAATATTCATTTTAATTTGAGCTTTATACAATTAGCAATGTTATTATGGACAGGTATTTAATTTTTTTATTTTTCCATTTATTGTCTGTAAAGATTCTAGTTTTTCTGCTCTTAGAGTTGTTTCTAGGATCAGATGTGATTGTGTACCCACAGTGGGTACATGTGGCCACTTGGAACAGCACTTCCTTCCTTTTAGATGTGTTAGAGTATAACAGTATTTTGGGACAGTTCATGGATTCAGAAAAACATAATTGATCACTCTGAAACCAAAACTCCTGCTTGTAACTGATTGCCACTGGACCTATTTTTTGTTTTTTGTTTTTTAAATTTTAGTTGAAAACACGTCTGTATTCTTTCCCAATGTCCAGCTCACCACATTCATGCCAGGTTCCATGGAAGCACTGGGTCTTCTCCCTCGCCCCAGCCCATGTGTGAACACACATATGCTAACACTTAGATGTTTGCTTCAGGGATCAAGTTCATGCAGAAATAAAGATGGAGCCTGTCTTATATCTGGGAATGTGTTCATGGAAAATTCCTCCACTTTTTCTGTTTAGTCCAGATTTGATGTAGTTCCACATTTAGTTGGCTTCTCTTTTTCAGGTACTTTGCTGGATATGGGCTTTTAAAACTGGAAAACAAGTGGTTCTAGCTCTTGCAGAGAATAGACAGAAGCTATGGTCATCCTGTATCAGGATGCATTTTGTGTGGAAGTACATCTGCACCATTGCTGGCACACGAGGGCAGGAGGTGGCTATTCTCTGGACTCCCTGGAGAGGTGGGGAAGGTGCTTGTATGAGCTCTTCCCATGTGGATCTCCCTCCCACCCTGGCCCTGTTTTCTTATCATCGTTCTAGCTGGGGCCTGGCAACTGGCCAGAGGATTCGTAAGCATATTCCCTGAGCCTTCCCAGGAAGGCTCAGTGCTAAATACTCTGCTGTAGTCAGGCCCTAGGCCCTGCATTTTATATTTGGTTTGGAAAATAAGGTCATCATACAGTGACAGGGAAGCATTAAATGGTATGTTAATTATCTTGGAATATTGTTCAAGTTTATTTTGGGGGCAGGGGTGAGGTCAGCAACAAAGGTGTGCCTAGAGGTCTGCAGCAGTTGGATGCCTGCCAGGTGGACTGCAGGCAGTTTCCAGCCTGATGCTCTACCAGCCTTGTTCCTCCCAGCTCTTGCCTCACTGTTTTCTTCTGTCTCATTAAGTATCACACATATTCACGAAGTGGCCACTGTGTGTTGCTGCAGCCCCTGCAAGCTGGGGGCATCTGTGTCTGGGGAGCACGCACATACTTAATGTGTTTGTGGGATTTTTCATTTTCTTTGCGTAATTTATTTCTAGTTTCATACCTTTGTGGTCTGAGAAACTGGTTGGTGCAATTTCAATCTTTTTGAATTTACCAAGGCTCTTTTTGTGGCCTAGTATGTGATCTATTCTTAAGAATGTTCCATGGGCACTTGAGAAGAAGGTGTATCCTGCTGCTTTTGGGTGGAGTGTTTTGTAGATATGTTAGGTCCATCTGTTGTAATGTGTTGTTCAGTGCCTCTGTGTCCTTACTTATTCTCTGTCTGGTTGATCTGTCCTTTGGAGTGAGTGGTGTGTTGAAGTCTAAAATGAATGCGTTGCATTCTATTTCCCCCTTTAGTTCTGTTAGTATTTGTTTCACATATGTATGTGCTCTTGTGTTGGGTGCATAGATATTTATAATGGTTATATCATCTTGTTGGACTGTCCCCTTTATCATTATGTAATGCCCTTCTTTGTCTCTTGTGACCTTCTTTGTTTTGAAGTCTATTTTGTCTGATACAAGTACTGCAACTCCTGCTTTTTTCTCCCTATTAGTTGCATGAAATATCTTTTCCATCCCTTCACTTTTAGTCTGTGTATGTCTTTGGGTTTAAAGTGAGTCTCTTGTAGGCAGCATATAGTGGGTCTTGTTTTTTTATCCATTCAATGACTCTGTGTCTTCTGATTGGTGCATTCAGACCATTTACATTTAGGGTGATTATGGATAGGTATGTACTTATTGCCATTGCAGGCTTTGGATTCGTTGTTACCAAAGGTTCAAGGTTTAACTTCCTTACTATCTAAGAGTCTAACTTAACTCACTTAGTATGCTATTACAAACACAATCTAAAGGTTCTTTTTTCCTCCTCCTTTTTCTTCCTCCTCCATTCGTTATATATTAGGTATCATATTTTGTACTCTTTGTCTATCCCTTGATTGACTTTGGGGATAGTTGATTTAATTTTGCATTTGCTTAGTAATTAACTGTTCTACTTTCTTTACTGTGGTTTTATTACCTCTGGTGACAGCTAGTAAACCTTAGGAACACTTCCATCTATAGCAGTCCCTACAAAATACACTGTAGAGATGGTTTCACACATACTTAATCATAGAAAGAACAGCTAAAATTGAACTTGGGGGACAGGGCTGGAAGGGTTGTCATCTGTTCCTTTCACTTAATGATCAGGAGTTTGAGCCCAGAAAGGCTCTGTGGTTCTGCCCAGACAATTCATCAAGTTGTTCTGCTGTATTCCCGTGACCACCCACCTCCAAAACAAAAGGCCTGGAGAGACAGACTCTTGCTGCAAGGTTCCCTCCGTCTCTCCCTCTTTCCCTCCTTCCTTTCCCCACACTACCTCCCTTCCTGGCACTGTTCTAACCCTGGGGATAGAGCAGCTGGTGGGTGGGGTGGGGGGTCAGGTGAAACTGGAGCATGTGCTCTGGATCACCAGTAAACAGATCTGAAAGCAGCGATGCACTTGAGTGGGGGCTGCAGGTTTGAGCGTGGGGGCTGGGGGTGGTGAGAAAGTCAGACCTCTCTGAGAAGTGGCATCTGAGGAGGACCTGAGAGAAGAGGAACAGCACTAAGCCCCCAAGGTGCTTCTGGAAGGGGAGGAGGAACCTCAGCAGCATGGCAGGCCAGGAGCACTGCTCTGCGCTCCCCAGGCCCCCTCTCTGCTACCGATGCAGGGCCAGGTGCCGGAGTCCAGCTCCAGCTGGGGTGAGGTATCGAAGGGGAGTGAGACGGCGTTGGCGAATGAGAAGACACCCACACTGACTAAGGTGCAAGCATCTCCTAGCATAAGGCTAGTAGTAGTCGTTTATTTTATACAAGTTAACAATCAATAGAATTCTGAGTGGGGAACTTAACAGACAACCATTAACTAATTCTAAACTCAATTTCCGGCTGTCTCCAGTGTCCTGGGGTGCGGCGTCTTACATGGTATTGAAACAATAGCAAGGGCAATTAGGTCCTAAAGGCTGTCTGGTCTTGTTTGTTCTGTCCTTGATTACTTATCAACTCCCCCTAACCATTTCTACTCCAGTAAGCATTCTACTGATTAACACACCTTTCCTTTTGTACCAGCTGGGCCTATTTCTTTTAATTCTTTTCTATATATATAAAAAAACTTGAACTGCACTAACCATTGTTCTGTTAATCAAAAACTACTTATTCATGTATAGATCATGAACCCTAGTATATGAAATAAGACTGGGAAACAGAGTCCATCAATTAATTTTTCCCATGCTATGTTTACTTTTAGAAAAGTACCATTTTCTACTCAAAATCTCTACAGCTACCTTAGGGGGTCCTTCTATGTTGGGAAGAGGAAGCTTATTACTAATTCTTTTCTGGGCAATTGGTGAGTCAGGAGGGGGTCTTCCCTGCAGTCCTGGTTCCCATATGTCTTTATGCTGTAATTTTTTATAAAACTCCTCTGCTGTAATATTAGGGCAGAAAGGGGGCAGCCTTGTATAGGTTCCCAGGAGGGAGTTTCTCCTGAGTAAGCAGGAAAGGTAGCGTGAGCTTTCCTTGAGCTTTGGCTCCCTGCCTTAGTATTTGGAGTAAAACTGAAAATAAAAGGGGGGTAAATTCTTGTTATATTTCTGAGAATTATGGTGTACTTTTTATTAGAGCTCCAAGTAATGAAGAGCATGGGAAAGTTAATAATATAGCGGGAAATAACAAGGGCCAGCTGGGAGGCTTCCAGATCTTCTGAAGGCATCCTCGAGCCTGGACTTTGTCAAGCAGCACGAGTAGCTTGGCCCCCGATAGCCAGGGGCCTGGATGTTCTTTGTGCACATTAGGTCGGCGAGGTCGAAGGAAGCAGTAGAGGACCGGGATCTGGTGGCCGAGTGCTCAGTGTGGGTTAAGTTGGTTTTTCTATATAGTGATTGGGAAGCTTTTCCTGTGTGACTTGAAACTCAAGGTGTGAGCGGTAGTGATGAGTGTCATGGGGTGGGGCCTCTATGGTTTAGTCAGAGCAACACAGAACAACATGCGCGTTCTCTTGTTTACTAGCCCAGTTACTTTCAGAAAGCTCAGGAGATTGCTCAATGAAGTAGTGAAGGGGCCTAGGAGGGTGGTGTGGTTTACATGCTGTGCCGACACAGCTACACGGGGTTGCGTTTGTGCAAGTTGACTGAGCTAATGAGCCTCATCTTTCCATTCCAGACAGCCCATTTGAGGATACCCACTTTAAGGACACGCATCTCATTCCCCGAAATATCATGGCTGAGCCAGACTATATAGAAGATGACAATCCTGAACTAATTAGGCCTCAGAAACTAGTCAATCCTGTCAAAACATCCCGCAACCATCAAGATCTTCACAGAGAGCTTCTTATGAATCAAAAAAGGTAAGATGGTTTCTTGAACAGAGTTTTCCTTAGGGGACTTTGGCTTCTAAGACTTCATTTCCTGACCACGTTTAAGCTTCCTTACTCCTGCCAGCATCCCAGACCAGGGTCCCCCTTACTCCTGCCAGCACCCCAGAGCCCAGGACCCCTTACTCCTGCCAGCATCCCAGAGCCTGGGCTCCCCTTACTCCTGCTAGCATCCCAGAGCCCTGGGACCCCTTACTCCTGCCAGCATCCCAGAGCCTGGGCTCCCCTTACTTCTGCCAGCATCCCAGAGCCCGGGCCCCCCTTACTTCTGCCAGCACCCCAGAGCCCAGGACCCCTTACTCCTGCCAGCATCCCATAGCCTGGGCTCCCCGTACTCCTGCCAGCATCCCAGAACCCAGGCTCCCCTTACTCTTGCCAGCATCCCATAGCCCGGGCTCCCCTTACTCCTGCCAGCATCCCATAGCCCGGGCCCCCCTTACTCCTGCCAGCATCCCAGAGCCCGGGCCTATAAAGTAAAGCAATCTACAGGTGCATCTGCAATTCCCAACCACGGTAAGAGTCCTACAGAACTGTATCCCCTTCTCAAGTAGACACATATTTTAAAATTTGGGTGGAAGGGCTGGGTTAAGGATAAAAGAGAGCATCCTATGTTGAATACGAATGCATTATTTCTTCAGTTGGTAGAAATTCTAAGTTTTGCCCTACATTTGGGGAAGTGTGGGAATCAGATGTAAATGCTGCCTGCTTTAGCATTTATGAGTGGCACAGAGAAGTCTCTAGAACCACGTCAACTTGACAGTAGATGAGAACCCTCTTTCTCATTTTTTGTTTTTAAGTAACATTTTAATTATTACTTCATCATTTTTATTACTATTTTGTTCAGAGGGGAGCAAAACATTTACCTTCTGTCTTCTTTGTAAACCATTTGTTATCTCCATAGACGCCATGAAAGTGTTTGGATGTTGGGCTGTATAGTCTGCCCTTTGAAAAGTGATATGGAGAGCTGAGGATATGAAGTTACTTTATTAGGACACAGTTTACTTACTTTTAAGAACTCTTCGCTTCCTTTTACTGCTATTTTCAGATGAAACTGTTGATCTGAATGGTGGGACTATATAGACAAGTCCTCCAACCCTTTGCTAAGCCCTGCTAGCTCTGTTTCAACTGAAAGATACGGAGACCAAGTTAAGTGTATGAGGGAAGGCTTAATTAAAAATTCTTAAAAGGCCACTTTTTTTTTTTAAGTGGGTGAGGGAGAACTTTTATCTAGCAATTGTCTTCCTGACAGAACTAATAACTCCTCTCCCAGAATTCTTGGTAAATACATCTTCCCAACAGACTGGGCATGTGACTTGCTCCCTTTTCATCCCAGCACGCACTGGATTAATATTGATTAAACTGAATGCAAGTTTGATCCTTTCTGAAAAAATGCTTAGCTTCTGTCTGTTTTTGTCATGTAAAAGAAAAAAAAATATGGATTTGGTATCATCATGCCCACAGCGAAACATTCCTAAGTAGGCCATGGAATTTAGAGGCAATTCTGCCTGGGAAATCATGTCTGCATTTTGGTGGGGAAGTCAAAAGGTTAATGTACTCTAAAAGAGGGTAGCAGTTACCACTGCGTGGTTTTCTGATTGTTTTCACTTCTTAGACCTCATTTCTCTTATCTATAAAATGGGAGTAGGGAACTTAGTAGATCTCTAAGAAACATTCTAGCTCAAGCTGGGGTTTTTTTTTCTCTTTTTCTGTTACATTTATGAAAAGGCTTGAAGTCAGAATAGAGGCAAAAGGTAAAAATGGACTTCCCTTCTGCCTTTCTCTGCCCATACTTTCTTTTCCTTGTTTACACTGTTGACTCTTTTGCCAGGCCCAGCTCAACCAATTTGGGACAATGCTGGTGTTCCCTTAAGTACCATGGTATAGAGATTGGGCTTTGAGGTCAGAGAACTGTATGAGTCCTGGTTCACCATTTAACTTAGCTCATTTTTATGGTCTTGGACAGGGTTCCTCTTCTTGAGACCCTTTTCTTCATCTATAAAGCAGGGGATAAAAATATCCTTCTTATAAAAACTAAGTAATACCATGTATAAAAACCTATGAAAATGCCTGGCATGTAATCACTCCCATCTTCTACTTCTCACGTAGCATCATCTGGAAGTTCCTAATGCTTTTCCCCCTTTTTTCTCTGAAAGATTCTGGTCTGACTGTAGAAGTTCATTGAAAGAGGGCTGGAGGGAGGTAGGAAAAGCAGGTCTCAAAATGAAATCAATGTATACCATCCTATGTTCTCAGGTTTTTCAAGAAAAAGTCTTAGTTTGGAAGGGTCCTCTTACTAGAAACACAACTGGTGTTAGAGCAAAAATTCTCAAGCAGTTTCTTCTCTTTTATTCTAATCTTGCATCATACATACTTCTTAGACTGGAGTTTTATTTCTAAATTTTAGTGCCAAATAATAGGAAGTTTCAGATCAATAATATGTGTTTGGTTAAAAGATAATCCTACTTGACTGGTTTGTACTATAATGAAAGTCTCCTTACTTTTCTACAATCTGGAAGGGCCTTTCCATATTTTAACTTAGCCAGTGACATTTCCAGTAACTCAGTGCATGTTTTCTTGGTGCCCCCCTAATTTGGCATGTGAATAAGAGAAAACTCAGAGTAACAGGCTAAGGAATCTTCTCAATATCAAATAGTATTTTTTAATTAAAAAAAGTAGAAATAAACATAATTAAAGGCAGTTTATAGAGATAAATCAAATATAGGAATACCAATCAGGAGAAGGGGAGGGAATAAGAGGGAGACTGAAATGGGATCAACACAAAATCAGCTCTACCTGGAGCCTGGTACCTTTGCTCTACATGGCCACAGATTTGGCTCCAAGCCCTGTAGCAGTAAATTCAAAGAGCTTTTTTTTTAACTTTTTTTTTTGCTATTATTAATATACAATTACATGAGCAACATTATGGTTACTAAACTCCCCCTATTATCAAGTCCCCACCACATACCCCATTGCAGTCAGTGTCCATCAGCATAGTAGGATGTTATAGAATCACCACTTGTCTTCTCTGTGTTATACTGCCTTCCCCATATCTCCCCACCCAGCCCCACCTCAACTACATTATGTGTGCTAATTGTAATAGCACTTTTTCCCTCCCTTCCCACCCCTCTTCCCCAATCCCTTTCCCTTTGATAACTCTTAGTCCATTCTTGGGTTCTGTGAGTCTGCTGCTGTTTTGTTCCTTCAGTTTTTTCTTTGTTCTTATACTCCACAGATGAGTGAAATCTTTGATACTTGTCTTTCTCCGCCTGGCTTATTTCACTGAGCATAATACCCTCTAGCTCCATCCATGTTTTTGCAAATGGCAGGATTTGTTTTCTTCTTATGGCTGAATAATAATTCCATTGTGTATATATACCACATCTTCTTTATCCATTCATCTACTGATGGACACGTAGGTTGCTTCCATTTCTTGGCTATTGTAAATAGTGCTGCGATAAACATAGGGGTGCATATGTCTTTTTCAAACTGGGCTGCTGCAGTCTTAGGGCAAATTCCTAGGAGTGGAATTCCTGGGTCAAATGGTATTTCTATTTTGAGTTTTTTGAGGAACCTCCATACTGCTTTCCACAATGGTTGAACTAATTTGCATTCCCACCAGCAGTGTAGGAGGGTTCCCCTTTCTCCACATCCTTGCCAACATTTGTTGTTTTTTGTCTTTTGGATGGTGACCATCCTAACTGGTGTGAGGTGATATCTCATTGTGGTTTTAACTTGCATTTCCCTGATTACTAGTGATGTGGAGCATCTTTTCATGTGCCTGTTGGCCATCTGAATTTCTTCTTCAGAGAAGTGTCTGTTCAGCTCCTCTGCCCATTTTTTAATTGGCTTATTTGCTTTTTGTTTGTTGAGGTGCGTGAGTGAGTGCCTTATATAATTTGGATGTCAACCCCTTATTGGATATGTCATTTATGAATATATTCTCCCATACTGTAGTATATCTTTTGGTTCTACTGATGGTATCCTTTGCTGTACAGAAGTTTTTTAGTTTTATACAGTCCCACTTGTTCATTTTTGCTTTTGTTTCCCTTGCCCGGGGAGATATGTTCATGAAGAAGTTGCTCATGTTTATGTCCAAGAGATTTTTGCCTATATTTTTTTCTAAGAGTTTTATGATTTCATTACTTACATTCAGGTCTTTGATCCATTTTGAGTTTACTTTTGTGTATGGGGTTAGACAGTAATCCAGTTTCATTCTCTTACATGTAGCTGTCCAGTTTTGCCAACACCACCTGTTGAAGAGGCTGTCATTTCCCCATTGTATATCTATGGCTCCTTTATCATATATTAATTGACCATATATGCTTGGGTTTATATCTGGTCTCTCTATTCTGTTCCACTGGTCTATGGGTTTGTTCTTGTCCCAGTACCAAATTGTCTTATTACTATAGCTTTGTAGTAGAGCTTGAAGTCAGGGAGCGTAATTCCCCCCGCTTTATTCTTCCTTCTCATGATTGCTTTAGCTATTTGGGGTCTTTTGTGGTTCCGTATGAATTTTAGGACTATTTGCTCTAGTTCATTGAAGAATACTGTAGCTAATTTGATAGGGATTGCATTGAATCTGTAGATTGCTTTAGGCAGAATGGCCATTTTGACAATACTAATTCTTCTTAGCCAAGAGCATGGGAAGAATTTCCATTTGTTAGTGTCCTCTTTAATTTCTCTTAAGAATGTCTTGTAGTTTTCAGGGTATAGGTCTTTCACTTCCTTGGTTAGGTTTATTCCTACTTAATTTTATTCATTTGGATGTGATTGTGAATGGAATTGTTTTTCTGATTTCTCTTGCTGCTCATTCATCGTTAGTGTATAGGAATGCAACAGATTTCTGCTTATTAATTTTGTATCCCGCAACTTTGCTGAATTCAGATACTAGATCTAGTAGTTTTGGAGTGGATTCTTTAGGGTTTTTTATGTACTGTATCATGTCATCTGCAAACAGGGAGAGTTTGAGTTCTTCCTTGCCAATCTGGATGCCTTTTATTTCTTTGTGTTGTCTGATTGCCGTGGCTAGGACCTCCAGAACTATGTTTAATAAAAGTGGGGAGAGTGGGCATCCCTGTCTTGTTCCCGATCTTAGGTGAAAAGCTTTCAGCTTCTCGCTGTTAAGTATGATGTTGGCTTTGGGTTTGTCATATAATGCCTTTATTATGTTGAGGTACTTGCCCTCTATACCCATTTTGTTGAGAGTTTTTATCATGAATGAATGTTGAATTTTGTCAAATGCTTTTTCAGCATCTACAGAGATGATCATGTGGTTTTTGTCCTTTTTGTTGATGTGGATGATGTTGATGGATTTTCGAATGTTGTACCATACTTGCATCCCTGGAATAAATCCCACTTGATCGTGATGGATGATCCTTTAATGTATTTTTGAATTCAGTTTGCTAATATTTTGTTGAGTATTTCTGCATATATGTTCATCAGGGATATTGGTCTGTAATTTTCTTTTTTTGTGGTGTCTTTGCCTGGTTTTGGTATTTGAATGATGCTGGCCTCATAGAATAAGTTTGGAAGTATTCCCTCTTCTTCTATTCCTTGGAAAACTTTAAGGAGGATGGGTATTAGGTCTTCACTAAATGTTTGATAAAATTTAGCGGTGAAGCCATCTGGTCCAGGTGTTTTGTTGTTAGGTAGTTTTTTGATTACCAATTCAATTTCTTTGCTGGTAATTGGTCTATTCATATTTTCTGTTTCTTCCTAAGTCAGCCTTGGAAGGCTTGTTAACCATATAATTTTTGTTTGTTACCATATAATTTTTCATAGTATTCTCTCATAATTCTTTGTATTTCTGTGATGTCTGTAGTGATTTTTCCTTTCACATTTCTGATTCTGTTTATGTGTGTAGACTCTCTTTTTTTCTGGATAAGTCCGGCTGCGGGGTTATGTATTTTGTTTATTTTCTCAAAGAACCAGTTCCTGCTTTCGTTGAATCTTTTGTTTCATTCTTCTCAATTTTATTTATTTATGCTTTAATCTTTATTATGTCCCTCCTTCTACTGACTTTGGGCCTCATTTGTTCTTCTTTTTCTAGTTTCATTAATTGTGAGTTTAGACTGTTCTTTTGGGATTATTGTTCTTTACTGAGGTAGGCCTGTATTGCATATATTTCTATCTTAGCACAGCCTTCACTGTGTCCCACAGATTTTGTGGTGTTGTATTATTGTTGTCATTTGTCTCCATATATTGCTTGATCTCTGTTTTTCTTTGGTCATTGATCCATTTATTATTTAGAAGCATGTTATTAAGCCTCCATGTGTTTGTGGGCTTGTTCGTTTTCTTTGTGTAATTTATTTCTAGTTTCATACCTTTATCATCTGAAAAGCTGGTTGGTACAATTTCAATCTTTTTTAATTTACTGAGGTTCTTTTTGTGGCCTGATATATGATCAATTCTTGAAAATGTTCCACGTGCACTTGAGAAGAATATGTATCCTGATGCTTTTGGATGGAGTGTTCTGTAGATGTCCTTTAGGTCCATCTGTTCTAATATGTTGTTCAGTGCCTCTGTCTCTCTACTTACTTTCTGTCTGGTTAATCTGTCCTTTGGAGTGAGTGGTGTGTTGAAGTCTCCTAAAATGAATGCTTTGCCTTCTATTTCCCCCTTCAATTCTATTAGTATTTGTTTCACGTATGTAGTTGATCCTGTGTTGGGTGCACAGATATTTATAATAGTTATATCCTCTTGTTGGACTGTCCCTTTTATCACTATGTAATGTCCTTCTTTCTCTCTTGTGCCTTTCTTTGTTTTGAAGTCTATTTTGTCCGATATAAGTACTGCAACTCCTGCTTTTTTCTCACTATTCATTGCATGAAATATCTTTTTCCATCCCTTCACTTTCAGTCTATGTATGTCTTTGGGTTTGAAGTGAGTCTCTTCTAGGCAGCATATAGATGGATCTTGTTTTTTTATCATTCAGTAACCCTATGTCTTTTGATTGGTGCATTCACATTTACATTTAGGGTGATTTTCGATAGGTATGTACTTATTGCCGTTGCAGGCTTTAGATTCATGGTTACCAAAGGTTCAAGGGCAATTCCCTTACTATCTAACAGTCTAATTTAGCTTACTTCATATACTATTACAAACACAACCTAAAGGTTCCTTTTTTTGTTTCCTCCTTTTTCTTCCTCCTTCATTCTTTGTATGTTATGAATCATATTCTTTACTCTTTGTCTTCCCTTGGGTGACATGTTTTTAGCCTTAGGAGTACTTCCATATATAGGAGTCCCTCCAAAATGCACTGTAGAGATGGTTTGTGGGAGGTAAATTCTCTCAGCTTTTGCTTATCTGTAAATTGTTTAATTCCTCCTTCATATTTAAATGATAACCTTTCTGGATAAAGTATTCTTGTTTCAAGGCCCTTCTGCTTCATTGCATTAACTACATGATGCCACTCCCTTCTGGCCTGTAAGGTTTCTGTTGAGAAGTCTGATGATAGCCTGATGGGTTTTCCTTTGTATGTGATGTTTTTTCTCTCTCTAGGTGCTTTTAAAAGTCTGTCTTTATCCTTGATCTTTGCCATTTTAATTATTATATGTCTTGATGTTGTCTCCCTTGGGTCCCTTGTGTTGGGAGATCTGTGCACCTCCATGGCTTGAGAGACTATCTCCTTCCCCACTGGGGAAGTTTTCAGCAGTTACCTCCTCAATGACGCTTTCTATCCCCTTTTCTCTCTCTTCTTCTTCTGGTACCCCTATAATGCGAATATTGTTGCATTTGGATTGGTCACATAGTTCTCTCAATATTCTTTCATTCTTAGAGATCTTTTTTTCTTTTGTGCCTCAACTTATTTGTATTCCTCTTGTCTAATTTCTATTCCATCTACTGTCTTTTCTACTACATCTAATCTGCTTTTACATTCCTCCATTGTATGTTTCATTTCAGATACGGAATTTCTTAATGATTGAATCTCCAAGTTAAATTCGTTCCTGGGTTCTTGAATATTTTTCTGTACGTCCATAAACATGTTTATAATTTTTATTTTGAACTCTCTTTCAGGAAGATTGGTGAGTTCAGTTTCATTTTGCTCTCTTTCTGGGGTTTGTGAGATTTTTGTCTGAACCATGTTCTTTTGTCGTTTCGTATTTCTGTGTGGTGCCCATAGTGCTCCAGGAACTCCAGTGTCTGGAACTGCTTAGTGCCTAGAGTGAGGTTGGGGGTTGTAGGTGAGTGGAGCTGGTGCCTGGGGGGAGGAAAGATCTGTTTCCTGATTCCCGTCTGCGGTGCTTGTCTCTAGTGTCAGAGCCAGTGGGCCTAGCACACACTTGTAAACGTCTGTGCTTTGCGTCTCTAGCTGTTGTAGGCGGGGCCTCCCTCTGGCTGGCCTGACGCCTGCTCAGCAAGCAGGTGCCTGCAGGCCAGTAGGAAGGTTTGGTAGGCTGTGTGTCACAGTGGGGGGCCTAGGAGCTGAGTAGGCAGCCACAGGGATGGAGCACCTGAAGCTCCCTAAAGTTCCCAACCAGCTGGGCACAGCATTCCCAGGCAACCTTGTCCAGCTCTCCCTTCTCCGGCACAACAAGCTCTGTGCAAACCCTGCCCCTTCAGCAGCCCTCTGGCTGCTAGGAAGCCTCTCAGACTGCCTGTCTTTCCTCTGACCCAGAGCGGCCTGGTGTGGATCACCTCCTCCACAAACGACCAGAATGTCAGGTTCTCAAGCACTCCGCCTGTCCAAGCTCCCCAACGTCCAGAGCACCACACACTACAGGATTCTGCTCACAAAATCTCCAGGACTAGGTGGTCAGCAGTCCCAGTCTTCCACCCCCTACCCCTCTCGGTTTCTCTTCCCCCCCACCAGTGAGCTCGGGTGGGGGAAGGGCCTGGGTCCCACCAGATTAAGGCTTTCCTATGTTACCCCGTTTTGTGAGGTCTGCTCTGTTCATGAGGTCTGTTTGCAGTCTGGTTCAGCCATCTTTCCTGTTGCTGTTTTAAGGTTAGTTGTATTAATTAGCTATATTTTTGTAGAATTTGTGGTTTTGGGAGGAGCTCTCTGTCTCACCTTTCACAACCCCATCTTGCAAGTCTCAAAGAGCTTTTTAAATAACTCTCCTAGAGATCACAAGATAAAAGCAAAGGAATTGCTTAGTAGAACAAATATTCACAGACATTCTAATGCTGAAACTTTACTCTTTCTTCTGTATAGTTCTCTTCTATTTACAATTTTTTGGACTCCACTAAGTTTTAGGTTAAAAATCTTTAAATTTTGGTTCAGTGACAGCTTGCCACTTGGTCTGATTAAGGCCCTTTGCCAGGTTCTCAGGCTCTGTAGATATCCCAGTGGCATAAAGAGGCAGATGTCAAAGAGACATTAATTTCTGTGGTGGAAAGATGAGTGCTCAAGAAGTCTTTAAAAAATAATAATATTTCTAATATGATTTAAAGAGATTCTGTCTTTTCTACAACGAGTGCTTTTTAGAAAATACAGAATACCCAGGCTACTCAAACACAGCCCTGAAGTTAGTTTGTAGTCACCAGTTTCTAAGTCCCTCTTTTTTCAATTTGTCTTATTGGTGTGCTTTGCTAGATAGATAATTCCTCCATAAATACTTGTTGCTCTACAGCATGGGAAAATATATGGGATGTTGAGATAGAAGTATTTGCATTTGAATCCCTGCAGATAGAAATATCTCAGCCTAAAATACAGACAAGGCAGACCAAACCAGAAGATTCCAAGGTCAAAGATCAAGAACTTAAAATCCAGACGCAACTCCTCTACCCTCCACCTTAAGAAAAAGTTAGACCAGGGGATGTTTGGCTGGGTGGGCAGGGGAGCACGTTCTATCAGGGTTTGAACCAGCCCTTGCCCTTGCCTCCCTGCTTTCCCAGGTAGGGTGCAACTTCACTTTTATGGATTTAAGTGAGTCTAGAGGTAGAGTGAATATGGACCCTTCCAGTTGGTCCTGGGACGTATTCAGTGGTTTATGCGCAATATGAACCTTACCTTTAAAAGTTGTCTGTTTGTTTCATCACTGGTGATGGGAGTATAAATCGTTGCAGACTTTTTGGAGGGCAGTTTGTCAATATACATCAGAATATAAAATGTACAGGCACTTAGCCAGCAATTGTATGAGTCTAGCCAACAGAAATACTTATACAAGAGCACAAACAGGCTTGTGCAAGGAGTTCACTGTCTCAATGCTTGTAACGGAACAATCAGAAACAACCTAAATGCTTGTGAGTAGGGAGTGTAAAATCACAGTGCAGTTGTTAAGAATGAGGAGCTGCTCTGTAAAGGGGCAGAGTATGGAGGAGCCCAGGCTAACCTGCTTGTTTCCTCTGGGTGTAGGAATGGGAGGTGGCCTGAGGGGTAGGGCTCTATCTACCTTGTACAGTTTTCACATGGACTACAACCTAAGTGGTGCTCCCATGATTTGTTTAAAAGGGAGAGCTTAGGTGTGCTTTCACTTTTTATTTTATATGTGTCTATATATTACCTACCTTATTTTGTGAAGAGCTCTTATATAAGTCAGCTTAGCCCACTCTTATAGTCACAGGAAGCAGGCTTGGGAATAACCAGTGGTCTTGAATGGCACAAAGCCACCAGGACTTGAACTCACATCAGTCATAGAGGGATTGAAAGTACTTGTTAATTATACATGTCAGAATTAATTCAAGAGAATCAACTGTCATGCAAAGACACAGTTTTTATAAAATTTGGAGAATTCTGTGTCTGTCAGTTTACACTGTCTTTGCAGACGACTGTTCTGGTTTTAGACTGAATCATATAGGCAGTGCTTGACTTCTTACATGGAGCACAGAGAGTTCAGTGATCCACTGTGATAAAATACTAACTAAATTTGTATTACTACTTGACTGTTCTACGTGCAGAACATTTATCATGTAAGTACCATTTTTCTGAGTTTTCTGTTACTAAATATTTTGTCTTACTGCCACATTGGGTAAAAATCTTTGAATAGAAAATGAGTATAGTGTTATTAGTTAAATCCATTCACATGTTGGGATAGAATATCAGCTTGATGTGTTATTCAGCAAAGTTTGTTTAACAGCTTTTGCATAGTCCAGAAGAATTTAATAGTTGTTGAAGTTAATTTTGCCAGTAAAAGAAAAATGTTTGAAATTTTAATTATGCAGATAGCTGAATTTTTCTTCAATTTGAATCCCTTAATTCTGTACGTAGTGTCATCCTGAGGCTTTTTTAATAGTCATGAAATTGAGTGGGTCTTTACTCAGATCATTTACGAACAACTTTTTCTGTGCTCAGTGACGTTTAAGTCTGTTATGAGCGAAGTGCCATAAGCAACTTTCCTATTGTATTGATTAGATTTAATTCCAGAGTAACATGTACTTCTGTCCTCTTCATATGTTCTTATTAACTGTGAAATAAGCCATAATTAAATCACAACAGTAACCCATCCCTTGTTTCACTGGATATTTTGGCTGAATTTAATATTTTTCTTTTTTCTTTTATTTTTTACCAGAAGTTCTGCTAATGAATATTGGGAAAGTGGACACATATTTGTTACTTTGGCTATATGTCCTTTATCTTCAGTGGTGGATTCACAGATCTTTACTCCATAAACCACAACTTGGAAAAACTATTTATTGTGATTTTAGAAAGTGTGTAGATAGGAGAGATGCCAGAATTTCTAAAAATTACAACTAGAGAAATGAGGATGTGTGAAACTGTGGATTAGTTTACAGATGTGATGAGATTGAGACAAGGGTATTGATGACATTCTCATAACCAGAGCACAGTTACACAGACAACTCCTGGGTGATGAGTCGCAAGGAGTTGATGGAAGTGGTTTAGAGAACCACCGCTGACATGGGCATCCCTGATCTGAAGCCTAGCGGTCAGTGTCAGCAAGACCAGAAGGGGCATGGGGAAGTGTGCAGGTCCATCTCCGAGGTGGGCACAGCAGTGCTCACTTCCTGCAGCCCAGAAAAGCAGGAGTTCCTGTTCACCCAAGTGTGTGGGCATGTGTGTGTGAATGCAGTCAACGCACTTACTCTCTGTGCTGCCTGAATTTGAGAGTGCTTCTTCTGTTCTGCGGTTTCTTTCATTTTTACTTTAAATGCTTTTAGCAAAAGTTAGTATCAAGTTGAGATTACTTAAGAGCTAGGGGAGCCTAGCTAAAGAGAGAGGGAAGACAGTGAGTAAGAGGCTTGCTAAGCCAGCACCTTGGAAGCTGTTACTGGAGAAATCTGAGGAGATGACAAAGATCCAGATCAGGAGAGTCCGAGCTAACAGGCTCAGAAGTCCCACCGGAGGAAATGCTAATGAGTATCCTTCCTTTGAATTGCCTCCAACATTTTAGATGGAGGGTTGTTAGGCAATGGCCTGAGTTGGGGTTTTGTTTCAAGCCACTTGCAGAGAAGGCAGCCTGATTCCTCTCAGGAATGGAGAACTTCACTGGAGCCCGACTTCCTGCGCCTTGTCAGAAGTAAACTACACATCTGCAGTGTTTCTGCCGCAGGGGGCTCAATGAGGTCAGGGACTCTGGGGCCAGACTTCCCCGTGGCCATGCCCCCCAGTAACCATGAAACCTTGAACCTACCTTCAGATGAGCAAGCACCTTCTAACAAATCTGAAAAATTTGGAGAGGTTTCCAGGCCCATTTTGCTGTTTAAATGTCTGTGCTAGCCTCCCTGTAGGTTGGTTGCATTTATAGTACACAGGATCAGGGACCTGATCTTGGGAACCTCCCCTAAAACTCCAGGTGGAAGGGTCTCATATTTTGGGCATCTCCACCTCCTCATGGGTGACCATCCCACCAATTGAATGACCTGTTCTCTACCTTCCCACCCCAAACCACTCTCACTAACCCCCTTTGTGTTGCCCAGTGTCTGGCACACAGTAGGTGTTGAGTACATTTTTATTCATGGAAGCTGCTCTTGCCCTTTCACACTCATGAATTCCAGAGACCACCAGTGTTGACTGCTAACCAGTAGGAGGCATCCCAGCCACACCAACTCAGTAGCCCCCTTATCTATGGCTGATGCCTTAAGTCTCAGTTCATGAAAGGTGTGTACATTGAATTAAAACTGTGTAATTTTGTTAATGCTTTTTTGCAGGGGTCTTGCCCCTCAGAATAAGCCAGAACTGCAGAAAGTAATGGAAAAGAGGAAACGAGATCAAGTAATAAAACAGAAGGAAGAGGAGGCACAAAAGAAAAAATCTGACTTGGAAATAGAACTGTTGAAACGGCAGCAGAAGTTGGAGCAGGTAAGGGTGATTTGGTGAAAGATATCTTTTTTGTTGTTAAGATATGTTTGACATTCATGTTATGTAAGCTCAGGGGCACAGTGTAATGAATTGGCAGTCATGGTGAATGTGTTTGCCGCTGTAGCCTTAGCTGACGCCTCTCCCTTATTGCATGATTATCATTTCTTCCACTGTTGAGAACAGTAAAGATCTAGTCTTTTAGCAAGTTGAATGTTTTTAATAGTACTGACTGTAATCAGTGTCCTGTGTACTAGCTCCCTATTACTTATTTACCTACTAATTGCAAGTATGTCGCCTTCAACAGTGCTCCCATTCCCCGCCCCCACCCTCAGGAGCCACCACTTTACTCTGTACTCTTAAGATTTTTAGGTCTTAAGATATTTTTTAATTCCACATGTAAGAGATATCATACAGTATTTGTCTTTCTCTGACTTTCTTCAAAAGTTGTCCCTTTTGTCCTGAGAAACAAGGATAGGATGTTGGAACAAGCAGAACTTACCAGATGTGTCAGATGTACATGTTTATACCATGAAAGGAAAACACGAGACAAAATGTTAGCAAATGGGCTAATACCCATTCAAGGTAAAGATAAGGATTCTGTTGAGGACTTAGAAGAGATTCAGAAGGCCAAGCCAAAACTGGGAAATATCACTGAATTCTCAGCGGTGTTGGGAGCTCAAGCAATTGAATGAAATTCAACTTGAGGAAGACCACAGGGCAGCTGCATGTTGCTCTCAGGATCTTGTTCTTTTAGCCTTGACTTTTAGGTTCTCATCATTTCTTGACATTGCTTGTAGTAACAACCAATCGGCCACTGCTTCTGTGCAGAATTATCCCAGGACCTATATACATACATACAGATGTATGTATATTTAAAGTGAAGACCAGGAGAGAATTTCTTCTACAGGGAAATGAAGTCATTAGGGCTTTGGAAAGAGGATTGTTTTGAAAAGCCTCTCTGTTTGTAAATAATTTTCCTATTTCTGAATTTCATTTAGCTTGAACTTGAGAAGCAGAAATTGCAAGAAGAGCAAGAAAATGCCCCAGAGTTTGTGAAGGTTAAAGGCAATCTCAGGAGAACAGGCCAAGAAGTGGTCCAAGCGCAGGAGTCGTGACCCAGCCCATCATGCCCACGCTGTGCGCAGGCGTCTGCTCAGCACTGCATCTCAGGGCAAGAAACCCCTGGAGAGAATCTCAGCCAGCAGAGAATTGCTACGTTAAAAAGGATTTGGTTTAGGTTTTCCTACAATTTAGGTGGATAAATTACCTGTGACAGTTGCAGTTCCTATTCGCCAAATGAGGATGTCAACCAGCACTTACGTTGGGATCATGGACTGGTGTTCAAAGACTTAAAAAAAACCACAGTAACAAAGGAAGAGGACACTGGAATAAATTTTTGAGAGTTGCACTGCTTGGTTTTTCTTCCAATCCAAGTTTAGTGGGGCACAGAGCCTTTTTTCTTTTAAAATCTAAAGAAAATATGTTTTATTCTTCCTTTAGTTATCTGTTAGATAATTTAGATCGCATACAAATGCATTTGATCTGTTACATCCAATATTCGTAAATTCTGTTTTCAGGATCTGAAATTTCCTTGTTCATACTTTCACCCATGTTAGAATTAACACCTGAGAATGTTAATGTTGATATTGAGCACAGCTACTTCCTTTGTTAGCATGAAGTTCAGAAACAGAGTGAGAAGGTTTAAAAATACATAAACATATATACGTAAACCTCCATCTTGATCTTATTTTAACTCCTTATGATTCTCCAATGCTAGCATGCACCATGGTAACATTGTAGTTCAGAGAAGGCACATCATATAAATCCATTTATTGCTTTGATAACTATCAGGGTTTTTGTTTTGCTTTTCAAACAAGCTAAACTAGTCCTTTATACAAAATAATCACTCTATTATTCAGAGAATAAACGCTATCCATATAACAAACTTCATTGTCAGAATAAAGGGTCCAAATCGTTTGATTTCTTCTGAGAGCAGTGTGGGGAAAGCTCTGATTGGGAGCTAGGCAAGGAGTTCTTTGGGTGTTTTAATGTGAAACAAATGTAGATTGGTCTGAAGGAGGCCTGGCTGGAGGATTTATAGCCTTTGTACATTTTGAATATTATTTGAATCCAAGCTTTGAACATTTCTGATCAATGATTACATATTTCTTTGCCTTTGTTTTTCTTGTGAAGAGAGACTGTTTCTCCACTGTCTTAGTGATGATGGTGACATTGACTCCTGTGCTGTGTCTCAGGAAAGGCTGAGGTGAAGGGAGAGGCTGCTCAGTTTCTGCATGCTGGCGGGCGTGCGCTTCTAAGCAAAGTTTGAATAATGAATAACAGCAAAATTCTTACCCAAAATCCATTTTATACTGCTGGGATAGGCGGGGGTATATTCTACTTGGGTGACTCTGGAAGAATTTGTGTGGATTATATTTTCCAGGGAGACAACTCAGCCAGGCATTTCTACATTGCAAACTCTTCTTACACTTCCACTAAAGGCTTAATAGAGAGCTGGATCCCAAACTTTTAGATCCTTAATAAACATAGTAGAAATCAGCTTTCTATGGGAATGCTGTAGTTTTCATAGTTGACAGGCTCACATTCCATCCTAATGTGAACAAGATAAAAGTAAATGCAAAGATAACATACTGCTAGTTAGACATGTTGATTACACCTGAAATGGATTATTTCTCTCATCAGTAAGTATTATTTGAATAAAATATGGATGCTTACAGTAAAATGATACTCTAATAGTCTGCCTTTGAAGGATGGAATGTAACTATTTCATTCCATGATTCTTCCTTTTGAAGAAAGTGTGTTAACTGATCATCTTGAAAGTCCATATCTGATTTGCACATTGACTAGAGTTCTTTCTTTGTGTATATGGACTAATGATGTGACTTGCAAAGTGAAGATTCAGGACTGGCTCATAGATTTAACCTGATGTTAAACCTTAAATCCTATGTCCTTGAAGCAACTCTGCCACTTGGTAAAATTCCCAAGGGCCCTGACAGGTTTCCTTTAGAAGGACCAATTCTGCTCCCAGAACTTACCTAGAATTATTCTTCACTGGGAAAAAAAGTAAATTTCAAAAGCATTTCCCTCCCAATCTCACTCACAAATCTGCAAAATTAATGTGTAGTTAGTAGTACAAGGTCTGGACAGAAGAAGACGTGTAAATAGCATGACGTGGTGTCTTACAGCCAGACAGTGGGATGTACAGGTAGAGAGGCTCTTTGACTGGGTTCATAAACCTGAGTTTCAGAAGGCATCAGTCTCCCTCATACTTTAATACTGCACAGTCCAAACCCCTAGGACTCATGAATTTCTGAGCAATTTTGTGCTTTGAGCCACTTTTTGACAAAAATGGCTCCATTTTTCCACTCGTGGTTTTCTTAAAATAGTTCAGTGTTTTATAGTCTCTTGGTAGTAAAGTAGTGTTGCTTTCTGAGCTATAACAGTTGAATTTATTCTTCTACTCTGAAAAGTCTTGACTTGTGTGAGTGTATATAATATATATAAAGGGAGCCTTAATGGGTTTGTTTTCATAATTTAATATTTTTTGTATTTGCTCTTGTATAATTGTTTTTAACAGAAAGTATTACAGAATTGAGGGTGGAATTCCTAGAACCAAAGTTATTCTTAATAAAAATCACCACATGCTTGGACCTTGCAGCTGTGTTTGTCTGATCTGTTTGGGTTGTAGATGTGTGGACCTGAAGGGGACAGATTGGCTATAGGGTCTCTCCTTGGTGACTGTCCTCTCTAACAGCTTTCTCCAAAATTGGTTACATCTTCTGCCTTGTGTCAGTCAAGGCTGACACACCTCGTGATGTCAAACAAATTCGCCCTAAGATGATATGCTACTTTCGGTCTAGGATATATGGTATTTTAACAGCAGCTGTGCTTTGGGTCAAGGCATTCTGAATTTTAATTAGCTTGATAGGATAGCGGGAAATAGATTTGGGGAAGAGCCTAATAAGGGTTTAGTGCTTGGGAGCTAGTACATAAGGCATGTCTGAAGTGTGACCATGAAATTACTTTGCTTATTCATCTAATGTTATACTCCGAGAAGTTACTTTGGGAAGCTATACACATGGTTGCATTCTTCTATTGGTTAAAATAGTTTGGAGGTTCCTGTCTCTTTATGCTTTATTTTCCAACCCCAAATTATTACTCAGCTTGCTTACCCAACTCCTGGTGTCTCTGGACTTTTGAAAATCATATCTACTCAGGGCAGTGAAGATTTGATACTGCTAAGATTATACCATGAGCTCTAAAGGCCAGTGCAGAAGATGGGTTCCAAAACTGATTTGAACAGTAGCTGCATTCTTCGAGTAAACAGGCCGTTTCCCATGGTAACAGTGTTGGCAAAGGAGCTAGCCAAAGATTGGAAGATGACTTCTGGCCCTTCATGAAGGCCTGTGGAAGCTGGCTAGAGGCTGGCTTAGGGGAGGACCTGCAGCAGAGAACAGGTGGTGGCGTCTTTTCTCACGCCACTATTGAAGCTTGAGGTGCACTCACGTGGATACCTCTCTGGTCTTTTACCCACAGTTATTCATTCAAGAGGTTCCAGGAAATGATTGCACATCTCCGGACCTAATAGCCACCTTAAGATCTTCACAAAGAGAAAATCAAACAAGTTACTGTAAATAGGCTTTAATTTGATGGGCTGGTGCTGTGTTATCTGGAGTGGGTTGGCCCAGTTTGTGCTTTCTTTTCCATTCTTCTTTCCTTCCTTAATGATTTCAGTGTTTCTCAAAGATAAGCAGCCTGATCAATCAGTTAAAATTGCTAACTGAATATGTTTAGGAGGCATCTTGCTAGGAGCTGGTTCCAGCCCTTGAGGTGTTTATACTCTTGTTCAGAGATAAGACATTGTATAAAATGTAATAATAACAAGCGTTAAATAAGATGCCACATCAACAACCATTACGATAAGCCATGGGAGCAAATTAAGGAAAGAAATACACGAAATCAAATGTCTTTATTGCTGTGTAGAATTCACATAAATGTTCTGAGAGAAGCAGTGGAATTTTAAGTTTAAGTGATGTTATAAATTAGTCTTATTTATCCTTGATCTTCCTCTCTGCTTCACAGACTCTTCTTCAGAGAATAAGACTGGACCGTTTGAAACCCCAGTTCTTAAGAGTACGAGCAGTAGGAGGATAGCCTGTGGAAAGGAGGGGATGGCAAATAAGCCACAGCCTCCCAGTGCATGACAGGAATGTTGTCGGGTAACATCTGTCCCTGTTCATTTCCAGAGAACTTCCTGAGGAGCTTGAGGTGCGTTGTGTGTGTGAGTTTAGATTTGCTCCTACTGTGAAATGAGAAGAGCTGGGTGGTTTGCTTCACACACTGTACCAACCAAGTGAGGGGCAGGCTGTCCCTGTACCTGTAGTGAGCACATAGGAATGAATGGGGTTCTGGGGAAGCACGCATCTCATGTCCAGGCTGTTTGCCCAATTTTATCACACTGTTCAGCACTGGGGACATGATGTTGTACAAAATCATATGCAAACCCTACTTTTGGGGGCTTAAAATCTATGGAGACAAATATTATTAAAACAATCACACAAATGAGTGGAAAATGACAGCTGCTGTAAGTGCTACAAAATCCCCAAAAGAGGCAGGAGCCTAGGCAGTGAGAGTGGCTTGAATCCACAGGGCAAGTGATGCCAACAAATCCGGCCTCTCGGAATCTGCTAGACGGAAAAATCACAGACATGTCTGACCAGTACCAGATTGAGTGCACATAATTGGCCGTTTCCTTCCACATTTAATTTTTCAGGCAGGGGGATTTAATCTATAATCGAGACTTGGATGATCCCAAATGTAAGCTATTTACTCTTACTGATAAATTATTAGTCTTAAAAAAAAGTCACTTTCATTCACCTTCTCAGCTCATTAACTCTCCCTCCCTCTCTTGCTGACTCTCCCTCCATACCTGTGGGGTGGAATGGCTCCAGGACTGTGCTGCCCGCAGAATCAACGCGCAGGGCCAGGGCAACCCTCCCTGTGTATAATACCTTCCACTACGTGGTAGGATTTAAAGCCATAAGCTATGTGCCCCCAAATTCCTGTTCTGAAAGCCTACAGTGCTCCTTTAAAGTCCCAGCCACAGTTTAGATCTGTTCAAGTTCCCGGTTCACCATGTGTTAACTGGGGAAGTGCAACACATACACCCTTTACTGCCTGGAAGGGATCCCTTGATGCGTTCTCAAGCACTGGGAACAGCCAGGGCAGTGCCTTCTGGAGTGGGAAGGGAGAAGATGAGGCCAGGCCATGAGCAGGCCAGGCAGGAGCCCTGAGGAATCTGGGGTGGATTGCATGGGGGTAGAAGCATATGGGGGCTGGCGGTTGGTGTTTGGGGCATAATGTCTGGCACTGAATAGGTGCTCAGTAAATATTTGCCATTAAGTGACAGATCCTGGAAAGAAGGAGTTAACAGCACTGGCTGGCATGGGCTGTCACCAGTGTGCTCAGAGCTGGTTGAGGTCAGTGGGTGTCGCTGGACTGTTCTAAGGCCCAGGGGAAGCCTGTGTCCCTGCCACATATTCCTAATTCGGAAGAACCCTAATTTAGAGGCTTCTAAGAATCAAGGCTTCACTGGGGCTTCTCCAGTGAAGGCAAAGTTCCACAACTGCTCTGGCAATAGGAAGGTTGGTGACACTAGCCAACTTGGAATTTCAACCTTTCTGCTAGGATATTTTAATCTATAGTGCAAGTTGTGAAGCTGAAATAAATAAACTCAAGCCCTAGCTTAGGACCTGGTCTGTACTGACCCTCTGAAGGGGAGGGAACAGTGGCAGCCGTTATTGGCCTGTAAAAGATGCGAGATGCTGCCATCTGGTGTGCATCTGCAGAACTTTAGAATTTTAAATTAGAATGTAATTCATTCATTGATTTTATTACCAGTCTTACTGTTTGCTCTGTTGGACTTAGAATTTTTTTCAGAACCCTCATCTTCCAGTCTGAGGTGAACTAATGTAACCAAACTCCTAAGCTTGGTATGGTGGTTCCTGTACAAGGAGTAAAGTGGCTTTTTTAGTCCCAGCGCTGCCTCTTGGTTATGGGGCAGGTCACTGAGCCTCCTGATGTTTAGTTTTTCTCATCTGTAAAATGGGCTAGCCATCCCTTGTCTGTGTTGTGAGGATCATGGTTTCAGCCATTTATTCTAGCAACACATGGTGCAAGACAGTTGTGTGCCAGCGCTGGATCCCCAGGTGAGAAAGAAGGCAGGGTGCTGCCATTGGCAGTGGCGTGCTGTGAAGGAGACAGACACACATGAAATAACAGCCATAAAACCGTTTCTCACCTTGACTGAGAGAAGGCTGCCTGCCTCCACTCTCCTCTTTCAACTTTGTCCTTTCATAATAATACTTCTCTTCTGAAATAGATCTGAGCACCTTACCATCTTGCTCAGAAGTCTCCCTTGTCAACACAGTCCCCCCAAATCCTGTGAGAGACGTCCTAAGAGCCCCAGTGGCTGTCTGAAACCACAGACAGAACCCAGCCCTGTATATAGTGTGGTTTTTATATGCTATATACATACCGATGGTAAAGTGTAACTCATAAAAGAGGCACAGTAAGAAATGAACAACTGTAATAAGACAGAACAATGATAACAGTGTACTGTGCTGAAATGATGTAAATGTGGTCTCTCTCTCTAAATATCCTGTTGTACTGCCCTCACCCTGCTTCCTCTTGTCATGATGTGAGATGATAAAATACCACATGGTGAGATGAAGCGAGCTGAAAGATGTAGGCACTGTGGTGTAATGTTAGGCTACTACTGACATTCTGACACTATATCAGGAGGAGTATCTGCTTTCAGCTGCAGTTAACTGTAAGTAACTGAAACCATGAAAAGCAAACCTGTGGATGGGTTTGCTTTATTATACAGGGGGTACCGTCATATGATAAAAGTCCCATTTCTCTCTCATGGGGCCAGCCGAACTGGCCAGCTTCATCAGGCTATTTATGGTGTTCTGAAATAACAGCAGGTAACTTTGCCAGGTACCCTGCCAAGTGTTTTATCTGTTAATCTTCACACAGCCCTTTTATTACTGTCTGTTTACCTATAGGGACACTGAGGCAGATAGAAGCAAAAGAATATGGGCAAGGTTGCACAGTTAGTACACAGCAGCAGTGGGACTCAGCTCAGCTCCACCTGACTGCAGAGCCATGCCTTTGGCCACCGTGCCACTCTGCCCCACTGCCCCCTGCTTCTGCACCTCGGCCACGTCCCCTCCCCGCATCTGCTGTGCTTGCCTTGCTATTGCCACCCGTTGAAATCTCACCAGTTGCTCATGGCCCATCTCAAATATTTTGACCACCAGGCTGTTCCTAACACCCACACTCTGCTACTCCCAGCCCTAGAGGAGT
Organism: Smutsia gigantea; assembly: GCA_032199065.1. Lineage (NCBI taxonomy): Eukaryota > Metazoa > Chordata > Mammalia > Pholidota > Manidae > Smutsia > Smutsia gigantea. Next base: position 72,642 of record JAVSCE010010821.1, read on the forward strand.
CACTGCATGTATCATGCCCTGTATGCACGATAAAGGTTGTACATTTTGCCCCTTCCATACATTGTAAGCATCTTGTAAACATTTGCAACAGTGTCTGAACTAAATGAAGGTTTGCTGAATTGTAGTAACTGAACAACATAGGAAAAAGTGCTCTGTAAACTGTAAAATATCATAAAAACATAAGTCGCCAGATGCTTTAAAAATTTTTTTAATGAAATGTAAGCAGATTTGGAATACGAAATATCCATTTGTGCCTGAGCCTTCCCTTCTTTTTGATTTTGGTCCACTTTCCATACCATGCAAACCCAGACCTCCTCATCCTCATCTCCTTTTACTAACCCCATGTCAAAGTTATGACAGCACAGCATCTCTTGATGGGAAATTTCATTCAGAATTCCCTTGAAAAACCAGATCCCTATAAAAACCAAACACGAAAGTACAGAGGAGGAGGGCCTGGGCATATCACATTGCTCTTCACTTTCACTCTGCCCATTGCAATTACTTTTGGAAGCACTATTTTCATGTGTGAGTTAAATTTAGGAGACTTTTCTGTCTATGAGGGCTGTGAGACACAGGAACTTACGGCCACCGGCAGTTGGAACTTCCTGTGTCCTTTGAGGAAGCACTTGGGATGTTCCTACTGGTAATTAGGAAGAAGGGCCCTTAGTGTACTGCTTAGTGAGATAAATTCATGCAGCAAGGTCTTAACTGAGTTCCCTCTGTAAAGGGTTTCGCCATTATTTTAATAGAAGGAATGTGTTTCTTGAAGAGTACCATGTGAGGAAATTAATAAACATTGAGTAAGTAAAATTTAAATTCATTCTATTGATAGATTTGATCAGTTATTTCTCCACAGTCCCTGGACATGCCTCATTGTGGTTCTGCAGCCCCAGTGCCTGGGTTGGGGCCTAGCAGCTAGTAGGGACCCATTGAATAAGGTTGAAGAAGGCGAGCATTTCACCAAGCACCCAGGCTTTGATCAGTGCTATGGCCCTGGCCATCCTTTCAGGGTCACTGGATCAAGAGACTTTTTTTTTCCAGCTTGTTATTTTTGTGAATTTTGAATGGAAAAAAGTAACAATTTTCTATTATTCATAAATAACCATAGGCTTGAGTTTATGGTTTTAAGATCTTAAAGAGTCAAAATCTTTTTTATGTTTGTTTCTGCAATGAAAAATTGAGCTGTGCTAGTTAATGTGGAATAGTGTATCACATATCTTTCCCCATAGAATGGATTTATTAAATGAAATATAAATAGAATGGATGAATTTGGAGGCCAATCGAGGGTAATTAAAAGAAATCCTGTACTATTAGGCTCCAAAACCATGCATGAGGTCTGAAGGATGTTCTGAAACCATGAATCCTTCTGTTAGTGGTTGTACAGTTGACCCTTAAATAACTGGGGGCACATTCAGACCCTCTGCAGTTGAAAATCCATGTATAACTTTTAACTCCCCAAAACTTAACCGCCAATATCCTACTGTTAATTTTATGGTGGTAAATAATAAAATAGACAAGTATTTACATAAGTTTTATGCATTGTGATACATCTTTTTCTTAATATTTTCAATATTTCTAGGCTATGTGGTTCACCTGCAAGTTTTTTCAAATTGTTGCAAATCTCCAAAAAATTTCCAGTAGATTTATTGAAAATAACCCACATACGAGTGGACCTGCACAGTTCCAACCTGTGTTGTTCAAGTGTCAACTGTAAATGCAAATTTCTGTGTCAAGAGAATAAGAGAAAACAAGCCTCTGTCCACAGAGCTCACACATCATATTTCCAACCACAGATTTCCATAAAGTGAAGATATAAGAATCAGAATTTAAGATAATGTGTGGTCAGTAAGAAATATGTTTTCCTTTTGTCTTTTTGTTTAGATGTACATTCTGAATCTAGGCTCTGTCCCTCATGTTCTTGTTTTAATTTTTAAAGACGAGTGTTGTGGCTGCATCTCTGGGGCATTCATACTTGACTCTACAAGCATGTCATAAAAACCCTACAGCAGCCTAGAAATCATCAGTCACCTTTTGAATGACATGTGCCAGTCAACTTTTCCCCTTTTACCAGAAAAGAGGCTTCTAGCCAGCTGGAGGGTCAGAGAGCACCATGAGTGAATGTGATTGTGCAAGTGCATTCCAAGCTTGAGTGACATGGCGTGGAGCGTGGAGGCTATGGGAGGTCATGGTTTTCTAGGCAGATCTAGAGTTAAATCCTACTTCATTTATGCATTCACTTAACAAACATTTGAGTGCATAGTGTGGACCAGGTTCTGTTCTAGGCATTGGTGCTATATGAGCAGACAAATTCTCTGTCTTTATAGAGCTTGCAAATTAGTAGAGGGAGTATATAATAAGACAAAGTGAGTAAATTACCAGAATTTATTGATTCTGGGAAGTACAGTTTTTCATATTAGCAACTCTGAAGTTGGGATGCATTCTACACTCATTGGCTTCTTAACAACTGCTGTTGGCCAGGAAGCTGCCTTTTAAGTATTTGTCATTATCTATGAATGTGCAAACCTGACCATAGCTGTTCATATTGGTGCTTCTTGAATTCAGTTATGCATGTCATTGGTACTATATGTGTAGGATCTGATTTGCCATTTAAACTATCTTGAAAAAGATTCCATGATGATTCAGCATTGAAACAGTTAAGGTATTGTGTACACAGAAAGACATGGAAACCAAGAAGGAAATACTCACTCCTGGAAGAATGACCACTCTTCCGTAAATTCTTTAAACAACCAGCAATGTTTTGACAGTATAAAAAAGAAGGATACCCGCCAAGTGGATGAAGCTGTGTCATGTCTTATTAGAGTGCTATATTTGCAAGAAGGTTGCCTACCATATGTCAAGGATTTCAAGTGAAGGCAGGAAAAGTCTCTTAAAACCTCCAAATTACTAAAAGAAACTTAGAGGTGTGACCTACCATTAAGTCCAGGACTCAAATGGCAAGTCTTCTGTTTTACTGACACACAATATAAAGGTGTGCCTTAAAAATTCATGCTGTTTTAGGTGAAGTAAGATCTTTTGAACATCAGAAGCGTGTAGGAGAATAAAACAGGGGTGCCATGGGGAGGAGGGTGATTTTTAAATTATGTGGATGCGAAGGTGTTCCCTGAGAAGGTGGCATTTGAGCGAAGACCTGGCAGAGGTCAAGGAAAAGCCATACTTCCTTCCAGAGTAAGAGTGTTTTGGGAAGAGTAACTAAAAAAATTTAAAAAGTAAGGGATTACTCCAACCAAAACAAAATACTGTAGTGCTCTTATTGGGATGTAGGCCCCATCAAGATAGAGACATTGTCAGCTTGTTTATGGTTGACTTTCCATGCAGGGCACATTCTGGGCACTTGATCAATATTCGTAGATTAAGTGAATAAATTCAAAATAGGGAAAGAAAGGCTATAGTGAGCTCTGAAACTATTAACACTTAAAGCTACCTTTAAATAATTACTGTTAATCATCGCTGTGAGGTTTAATACTGTTATGGTTTGAATGTTTGTGTCCGCCCAAAATAATTTATATGTTGGAATCCTAATGCACAAGTTGATGGTATTAAGAGGTGGGGCCTTTGGGAGACCTCATGATGGGATTAGTAGCCTTATAATGAGACCTCTCTGAGTGCCCTGTGCTCTTCTGTCATGTGAGGATACAAGGAAAAGTCTGCAACCCAGAAAAGGGCCTCACCTGGCCATGTTGGCACCCTAGTTTCTGACTTTAAATAGGTGAATGGATAAATAAATGGTGGTACATCCAGACAGTGGAATATTATTCAGCCCTAAAAAGAAATGAGCTCTCAAGCCATAATAAGACATGGAGGAGATTTCCATGCTACTCACATACTACTAAGTGAGAGAAGCCAGTCTGAAAGACTGCATATTATAAGATTCCAACTATATGACATTCTGAAAAAGGCAAAACTGTGGAGACCATAAAGGATCTTTGGTTGCAAGGGAATGGCAGGGGCAGGGAGGGATGAACAGGTGGAGCACAGGATTCTGAGGGCAGTGGAACTACTCTGTAGGACACTGCAGTGGTGGGCCAATGTCATCAGACACTTGTCCAAACCCATAGAATGCAGGAATTTGACAGCAGAGGAGACGGCGTGTGCATGGGGGGTGGGTAGCAAAGGATTATGGAAACTCTCAGTACTTCCCATTCAGTTTTGCTATGAACCTAAAACTTCTCTAACAAAAAAAGTCTATTAGGGAAAAGAAAGTAGTACAATGCACAGAAGTCCCCATGATAATAATTACAATCTTCCAAATTACAGAGTTCCATACTATTTCAACAAAGTTTCAGGGCAGGGGGCAATAAAGAAAAGGGGGTATTAGAAATTGTGAACATCTCTTCTTGTTGGAGTTGGAGAAGAGGGAGGTTATCAATACTGTTCAATTATTAATGTCGCTAGAAAAATGTAGTTTGTGTTAGTCAAAAATTGAAGTAAAACTCTAGTAGAATAGACATAGAACAAAGGCCTTCAAAAAGAGTATAGAAAAGAACAAAGAAAGTTTAATGAATCCAGTATATGTAAGGAAAGGAAAATAAAAACTCTGGTAAAATATAAATAGAAAACATAAATGGAGTTGGCAAGAATAATGCCAAACCTACCAGGGCAAAGTCAAACTCCCCTGTCATGGGCAGACTGGCTCTGGGCTGGGTGAGGGGGCAGGGGGCCTGCTAGAGGGGGTGGGTGCTGGCCGGCGGTGCTCTGGTGACCAGCCCCCTTCATCCAGGGGACTGTGGAGGGCAGCAAAGGAAAGGAGTTTGAAAAGGTTCAACATCCCTTTCCAACCGCCATCCTCTGGTGAGATTTCTGGATGTTGTTAGCTGAGGGCAACAGAAAGGGTTAGCCCAGAACCAAGGCCATTACCATCGTCCTTCCCTCTTCCTGGGCTGTGACGCACACAGGTTACTTGGTTGGGTACCACATGCTCTTGCTCACTGGCCCACCATCAATGCTCGGACACTGTCAGGCACATTCTCCTTTTCCCTGGCAAGAGGTCCACTCTACATGCAGCTATGCAATTACAGCAGGTTTTCTGTTTATCCCTTGCTAAATGTCCTTTGACACATTCTTGTCCCCAGGCAGCTCTGAGCTCAAGGATTTCACAAAACCCTGCTGGGGAAGAGCTTCCATTTCTCAGTGTGGCTCTGTTGGCAGGGGCTGAATCTCAGGCCAGTCAACCCTGATCCATTTTCCCAGCAATCCCACCATCCACAAAGCTCTCAAAATTTCTGGCCATTTCTGCTATTTCCCAGCACTCTTTACTTGGCTAATTTTTGTGTTCTTTGATGTTTGAAAGGCTGAGGATGTAATGGCAACCTGAATATGCAAGTTGCAATTGCAAAATGACAACCTCATTATAACAAGTGTACTCTGCATACTTTAAGGGTAAAAACCCTCAGTGGGGTGTACCAAGTCTGTTACAATATGTTTGTGAAGAAACAAAGCCCATTCTATTTTTTTATTATGGTATCATTGATATACAATCTTATGAAGGTTTTACATGAGCAACATTGTGGTTACTACAGTCACTCATATTATCAAGTCCCCCCCCACACACACCATTGCAGTCACTGTCCATCAGTGTAGTAAGAAACCATAGAGTCACTACTTGTCTTCTCTGTGCTACATTGTCTCCCTCGTGACCCTCACACACACTATGTGGATCAATCATACTGCCCCTCAGTCCCCTTCTCCCTCCCTCCCCACCCGCCCTCCCCGACCCCTCCCCTTTGGTAACTGCTAGCCCCTTCTTGGAGTCTGTGAGTCTACTGCTGTTTTGTTCCTTCAGTTTTTCTTTGTTGTTATACTCCACAAATGAGGGAAATCATTTGGCACTTGTCTTTCTCCGCCTGGCTTATTTCACTGAGCATAATACCCTCTAGCTCCATCCATGTTGTTGCAAATGGTAGGATTTGTTTTCTTCTTATGGCTGAATAGTATTCCATTGTGTATATGTACCACATCTTCTGTATCCATTCATCTACTGATGGACACTTAGGTTGCAAAGCCCATTCTTTTGAGCACACCAAGCATGCTTGCCCGAGGGCCTCTGCAGGATTCTTCCCACTGCTGTATTGGCCCTTCCCCTAGATACTCATGAAGGTTATCTCCTTTATCTTGAATAAATTCCAAAAGGGCAGGAACTTTGCCAATGTCTCTCTCCCAGCATTTAGAATAGTGTCTGGTACACAGGTGCACTCTGGTGATATTTATGAATGTAAGGCTCTGTGATAGTGGAGAAGAGTGACTAGTCCAGCAGGTGAGCTGAACTACAGTCCTCTTCCCTTCTGTAATGTCAGAAACACACAACACCTTGCCTTATAGTTTTAGTAGTTTTTCATTCCTGGGTAAAAACATATCATGCAGGTCATTGCATGGTAATACATTGTCCACATTCTGGTTAACAAATCAACTCTCTGTGATACTGAGTTACAAACCATGCGGATATAACCATGTCAGACGTCTAAACCCTGTCGCTAGTCTTCTTGGTGTCTAGGGTGTCTCTCTGAGTATAACATTTGTTTGTGAGCATGGCTTGGGTCTGCCAGCTGGACAATCATTCAGAGGTAATAAGGCAATACAGCAATTCCCAATGGCTGTTTGGTTGGTTCTGCCCTTGGCTGACATGATTTTATTAATACCGGCAATCACTCTACCATTCTGTTATTTTCCAGCGTGATTAACAGTAAGCCTATGGATGAAAGGAGCTTTATAATAGTAGTTACCAAAGGTTCAAGGTTAACTTCCCTACTATCTAAGAGTCTAACAACTCACTTAATATGCTATTACAAATACAATCCAAAGATTCTTTTTTTGTTTGTTTTTTCCCTCCTCCTTTTTCTTTCTCCTTCCTTCTTTATATATTAGGTGTCATATTCTGAACTGTTTGTCTATCCCTTGATTGACTTTGGGGATAGTTAATTTAATTTTGCATTTCCTTAGTAATTAGCTGTTCTATTTTCTTTACTGTGGTTTTACTACCTCTGGTGACAGCTTTTATACTGTAGGAACACTTCCATCTATAGGAGTCCCTCCAAAATACACTGTAGAGATGGTTTGTGGGAGGTAAATTCTCTCAGCTTTTGCTTATCTGGGAATTGTTTAATCCCTCCTTCAAATTTAAATGATAATCTTGCTGGATAAAGTAATCTTGGTTCAAGGCCCTTCTGCTTCACTGTATTAAATACATCATGCCACTCCCTTCTGGCCTGTAAGGTTTCTGCTGAGAAGTCTGATTATAGCCTGATGGGTTTTCCTTTGTATGTGATCTTATTTCTCTCTCTGGCTGCTTTTAATAGTCTGTCCTTATCCTTGATCTTTACCATTTAAATTACTATATGTCTTGGTGTTGTCATCCTTGTGTCCCTTGTGTTGGGAGATCTGTGCACCTCCATCGCCTGAGAGACTATCTCCTTCCCCAGATTGGGGAAGTTTTCAGCAGTAACCTCCTCAAAGACACTTTCTATCCCTTTTTCTCTCTCATCTTCTTCTGGTACCCCTATAATGCAAATATTGTTGCGTTTGGATTGGTCACATAGTTCTCTCAATATTCTTTCATTCTTAGAGATCCTTTTTTCTCTTTGTGCCTCAGCTTCTTTGTATTCCTCTTCTCTAGTTTCTCTTTCATTTATTGTCTCCTCCACCTCATCCAATCTGCTTTTAATACCGTCCATTGTCCTCTTCAATGATTGGATATCTGACCAGAATTCATTCCTGAGTTCTTGAATATCTTTCCATACCTCCATGAGCATGTTAATGATTTTTATTTTGAACTCCTTTTCTGGGAGAGTCATGAGGTCCATGTCATTTAAATCTTTCTCAGGAGTTGTATTAATAATTTTACTCTAGACCAGGTTCCTTTGGCATTTCATATTTGTGTATGGCGCCCTCTAGTGCCCAGAAGCTCTACTCTCTGGAGCTGCTCAGCCCCTGAAGCAATGTTGGGGATTGTAGGGGAGTGGTATTGGTGCTTCGGTGGAGGAAAGAGCTGTTTCCTGGTTCCTGGCTGCTATGCCTGTCTCCGCTGCCTGAACCAGTGGGCCAAGCACACAGGTATAAGCCTCTGTTCTTTGCGTTTTTAGTTGCTGTAGACAGATCTTCCTTCTGGCTGGGCTAACGCCAGGGTAGGGTTTACTGGTTTGCAAGCCTGGTGGGGCTGGCTAGGAGAAAGGCGCAGTAGTCTGCCTGTCACAGAAGGGGTTCTTGGAGCTGTGTAGGCAGCCAGAGAGCTGGAGCACCCGAAGATCGTGAAAGCTCCCAATCTGCTGGGCAGAGTGCACCCGGACAATTTTGTCTACCTGTCCTTTCTCCTGAGCTGTAAGCTCTGTGCAATCCTTGCCCTTGTACCAGCCTTCTTTCTAAGGGCTTCCTTGTTAGGAAGTCTCTCAGACTGCCCGCCTTTCTTTTGTCCCAGAGCAGCTAGATATGGATCCCTGCTTTCCACAAGCAGCTGGAATCTTAGTCTCTCCAGGAATTCTGCCTGTCTTAGCTTTCCAACCCCCTAATTACGAGAGTATCATGCAAGCATCATGAAATGTAGGTTTGTGCTCCCAGAGCAGATCTCCAGAGTTAGGTATTCAGCAGTCCAAGATCTCCACTCCCTCCCTACTCCGTTCCTCTTCCTCCTGCTGGTGAGCTGGGGTTGGGGAAGGGCTTGGATCCCACAGGACCACAGCTTTAGTACGTTACCCTGTTCCGTGAGGTCTGCTCTTGTCCCCAGGTGTATGCAGTTTGTTGTAGTCCTCTTTCCTGTTGCTCTTTCAAGAGTAGTTGTTTTAGTTGTATTTTCATATTATATGCGGTTTTAGGAGGAAGCCTTTGTCTCACCTCTCACACCACTTTCTTTAATCCAATCGCCCCAAGCTTTACAATAGTAAACGATCATTTAAGTCATACTTTGACTACCTCTAGCTGCCTGGTCAAGTAGAAACTAACTGCTCAAGGTGGAAAGTAATTGCTAAATTAGAAATAAGTACTAAGAAATGTTAAGGTGGGAAAGAAGGTTCTGAGGAGGACTGAGCATTCTGCACACTGCAGGCTGAACTTCTAGAACAGCAGGGGCTCTAGAAGTTGGGCAATGGCAGGGGTCAACCACCTCGTTAGCAGCCTGCAGGTACTACTGTTACTCAAGTCCTCCAGGAGAGACATCAACCAGGAAAAATAATAGTTATGAGAAAGGAAGGAGAGAACAGAAGAGGTAGAGAGAAAGAATAAAAAGAGGAAAATGTTTTTGTTGGGAAGTAATAGACTATCACAATGACAGAATTTTGTTCACTGACCTCAGTATAAGGTCATCTATCCAAGACACTTAATAAGTAGAGTAAGAATTGGTTCTTTTTTCCATTGACTTCTGAAGATAATAATACAGAAGTCACAGGAAGTGCTTTGATGTTGCCAAAATTACACTGGACATCTTCAGCTCTTAAAGCAGCAGTTCAGGGCACACATTACAGGCTTTGAGAGGCTTCCAGTTGTAAAATGAAGGTGTACTGATGGACAGATGTAATAAACATCTTGATGGCTGCTCCCAGAATGCCTCCTTTTTCCATTAGTAATTCAGAGCCTTAAGTTGGTGTCAAGAAGCCAAAGTCTGCCCTGGTTCCCAGATGACTCTCTCTCTGGAACTATTTTATTGACCCCATAATGCCAGCTGCGATGTCAGACCCAAATGTGGATATGGATTTAGACTGGCCCAAAGGGTACATTTTGATGAAAGCTGTGTTTAAGGGAAATCCCTTCTCTCATCACATGTTCCTGTTGGTTTAGCGCCCCCTGTTGGCACCAAAACCATATGCGATGTTGACTGAGGGGCTATAATGGGGAGGATGAGAAGAATCCCCCTTACAGGTTTTGTCTCCAGCTCAGCCTTAGAGTTGCCTTCTTATGTTCTCCGTTGTTCAGAATAGCCGAGAGGTAATGCTCTACCATTAGCACTGGAAACTCTCCAGGCTTCACTTAACGTGCTGGCACCAAAGATATCACTTGAATCCTCACCCTCACCCACCCCACCCGCTGCCGTCTTCAATAGTAATATCTCAGGCAAATAATACAGTTGCATACATTCTAGCAAAAGGGTAGGTAGTTCATCAACAATGGGCCTTGATTATTGGTTAGGAGAGGGGGACGAGATTATATAGTCTTAAAAATGTGTGCTTGGGAGTCTCAAAAATCCAAGATCCTCTACTTGGTAGTGATCTGAACTTTGGCTAAGTACCTAGCATCTGGAAGCCTCAACTTCTTTACATGTGAAACAGGGAGCCTCTCTCATATGGGTTCTCAGGTTAGGTTCTTATTACCAGGTCTTGCATATTCCAAAGGCACAATAAATAATTGCAATTGTATCATCATTACTATTACCATTAATTTGAGATAATAATGGGAAGAAATTTTACCCAAAACAAAATTGGTTGTAGATCTTTGACCAGTCAGAGATTTCCCAAAACTGAATTCAAGAATCCCTCAACAGTGTGTAATTGCAATCAATACAAACTATGCTTCTGTGCCCTCAATCCATCTTTCATACAACTCCGGTTACCAAAACAGGGGAAATCTTACTGGGTTACTTCCTGCCCCCTCCTCCAGAGTCCTGGAAAAGGACCTCTAGATCTCCCCATGGGCCATGTGTCTTTGTTGCTGTGTAATTCCATGGCTCTCACTGGCCGCAGGAGAAAGCCCAGATTCCTGAGCTGGGTTCTGATCAGATGGAGTAGCTTGTACTAGTGTCTGCAGACACCAGGCTTCCCCTCTGAGTGAGCCCTTCCTCTCTACCTCCTCTTGTCCACTTTGGGCACTGCCATTCCTTGGAGACTCAACCCACATGTGGCCTCCTCTGGCTCAGACCCAGACAATCACTCCTCCATTGTGCTGGCACCCTGGGCGTAGCTCTCTGGTTGCACTTCATGGGGTGGTGGGTTGTGTCTTGCCTCTCTTCTTCCCCATCTAGATTGAGTTTCTGAGGGGTTCAGGCTGTGTCTTGCTGGCCTCTGTGGAAGATCCAGGACCTGGTAACAGAAGGTGCTCAGCAAGCTAGTGGAGTGAAGCCACGAATGACAATAGTCGTCCCATGCTTCTGGGTGCAACCTTCCCTCCCATTGGGGCCCTAGGAAACCAACGTAGCCAGACCTGAGCTCCGTCTGTGCTTGCCCAGCTTCCTCCAGCTTCCCAGGCCTTCCAATTCCTAGGTCTGGAATACTTCCCATTTTTCCCACCTGTCCACAGCTATCCATCTTTGAAGCCCTCTAGGAGGGCTGCATTTCTGAATATTGCTCAGTCCTACTTGTAATTCTGCTTCCCCTGAGTATCCATTCCCCTGAAGGCAGGCACTGTGTCTTTCATCTCTGCAGTTTGGTGCCTGGTTGAGTGCCTGGAACATGCGATTTACTCTATAAATGTTTTCTGAGTATATAAATGAAAGCTACACACTGAATATCTTTATTTATTTGGAACTTATTCACTACTGGCATTTTGGTTGTCTTTTCCTTAGTCTTCTTGAAATCACTTTGGTACCTGCCCCAGGCCCAAAGATTTAAAAGGCCCTTAATAAATATTGTTTGGCTACTTAAGGCTTTCTTTAACATTGTATGTTACAGCTTGTATCTTGCCATTCTTAAGTTTCTTAAAGTTATCCCAGAAGTGAAAGACAAATGCTTACTTTACTCACTTAAATCAAGGCTTTCTCTGAGAACCAGTATTGTAATAATCATAGATAAATAGATAGATAAATGCCTAAGTAAACAGTGCTGCTGGGTGGCGGGAAAGTAGCTCAACACCAGAGGTCCCTGTCTCCATGTGATCCCGTGGCCCTGCCTGAGGATCATTCCCAGCTTCAGTGGCTTCTGACTTGAAACAAAAAGTGAGGAGCAAAGGGAATGTGAACTAGCTGAATTCTTAGTGGCATCGCAAATTGCATCTTCTACATTGGGCCTGCATTGCTGAGGCTCTCGCAAAGCCACAGAAAATGTACTATTTTCTCCCCCAAATCCTAGTTCCAGTTTAATTTTAGTCTACTTATATCTGGCTCTTGAATTAGCCAAATCTTTTTATCTTTATTCAAATCTTTTTATCTCATCCCCATCTGGGTTTGGTTGCTAGTTTTACACCGAAATAACTCTGTGGCATATAAGCAAGGGATGGTATCCCTTGTCCCTCATAGTGACACATCAAGTGACAAAACTTAACACATTTTGGTAATGAGCTGGGTGTTTTTTATTCAAGATACAACAACCCAAGGGGGAGCACAGGACCTCACAGGCACTGGAGCTTGCTGCAGAGGGACCCTGGGCAAGAGCGAGTTTTATCGGGTGTTGGAAGAGGCAATGTGGAAGTGGCATGATGGGTGGGCATGCCTTATTTCCTACAACAAGGTGACCTGACTAATACTGAGCTGGAGGAGTGTGACAGTTGCGTGTATCTCCTTGACAGGTGTTTCGTGTAAGTGCTGGCTGAGGGTTAGACAGTGACTTGGCCCGGGCCCCTGAGTGGCCTCCTTTTTATGGGGCCTGGTATGCAAATTCACTTCCTCAGGCACAAAGGATATGGGAGTAAACTCAAGGATTTCCAGGGTCTGGTAGCTCAGGCTATGGCTCATCCAGGGCTGGTTTTATACCTCAAGAGCCAGGGACCTGCACAGCCTTGAGGCATCTTACACTCCGTCCAGCAAGTGTCAGCGAGGAGAACCAAAGTGGGTAATGACTCTGTCCATCAAGGGTCAAGAGTTCACAAGAGAAGGAATTGGTGAGGAGCAAGTGGAAAGGGTTAACATTACTTTTGAAATGAGAAACAAATGCTAACTTCTGTTAGAAAGTAAAGAATAGAAAGATGACTTTCAAGGAAATAAGAAAATAAGTTTTCAGATTTTTGTCATTGTGCTAAGGGAATAGTAACTTTTTCAGGATTAATCTCATGTGAAGAAGTCCCACAGCAACCTGCAGGGTTCAGCAGGGAGCCTGCCCTTCTCTTTCTCATCATTGGGGCCTCTATCCCTTCTCCTGGGCACTCTGGCTCTGGGCAGTTTGATTGCAGAATTTGGGGTGTGGGAGTGGGGGCATGAGCTCTGGTTGTTCAGGGGGATATCCTCCCAGCCTGTGAGCTCTGCTGTCCATGTGAGGGGCCCCACTGAGGAAGGACCCACTCAGGGCCCAGGCACAGACCCCTGCTGTCCAGGCATGAGAACGGCACTGGGGTGGGGTGGGGAGGCCCTCAAGGTCTCCGTTCCTGTTCCTGGGTCTTCTGCTTCCTGTTCAGCGCTTCCCTGAGCTAGAGCCTTCCCACCCCAGGACCGGGGAGCATCCCATGACCAGCCTAGCCAAAGTGGCTTGCCACACATCCAGTGGCTAAGGCCTTGAGGATTTTTGCCAGATCTGGTGGCTTTGGACTTGGCATGAAATGTGTGTAGCAAAGGAAATTCGAACCAGCAAATGCTTGGTCAAGGCGAGCTTTCTGCTGATGGGGAGTTGGAACCGGTTTAGAAGTGGCAGAGAATTATACAAATTATCAGTGCTATTCTACATGTACCCCTGGTGCCCTGACTTGCTCCAAAGTGATATTTGACTGGTTTCAAAATGGATTACACCAAGAGATGAGATCACGTACATCTGGGGCCTGTGCTGGGAGTCTGCCAGTGGGTTTTAGAAACGTTAAGGCCAGACTCCCTCTGTTGGGAGTGTGGAGAGCCAAATTACAGAGGGTGGGGGTTGGGGGTGCCACAGACACACCCTTGCCTTGGGCATGGTGCTTAGACATTGTTGACATTGCAATTTTGAAAACCATATGTCAGATTAGAGACACCCTGGAATTTTGCCTGAGGTTTTGGCAGAGCCTCTTAGCTATCTGTGACCTGGCCACAAATTATGAGGAAGTTCATGTGTCTCACATGTTTATTGGCAACCCTAGGCCCACCTACAGTAGTGAAATAAATAACTCAGGAAATTCCTTCACTGACTCCTTGCTGCTTTTATATTCCCTACAAAGAGACATAACTCAGAGGCCTCTGGGATTTCCTAAGCAAGGAACAGGAAGACCTGTGAATTGTAATGGCTTGAAACTTTGGGGAAAGAAAGCTCACAGTCTGACAGTGGTGTTCTGGTTAATTCAGGGAGAGACAGCATGCAGTAAGCTGAACTCTCCCAGCATCTCGCACCGCACTTGGTTATGAACACGTACCATCTCCTAGGAGGTGCAAAGGTTCTGAAATGGAATCCAATTAACATTTAGCAGAGTTTCAGCTGAGAGGTGGGAAAGCACATTTGTTTCCCCTAATTCTGCAGTTGTCATGATGCTAATAGATGATAGCACACTGAGGGACCTGGCAGTCAGTGCGTTTTTATAGGCTGGCAATGAACTTCTCCATCTTCCTGCAGCCTGGAAGGCTGGCATCTCCAGGCAGGTTCTCCCTCACAGTTTCCCTTGCTCTGAGCCGTGTGGGGTTTCCCCTGTGCCTGCAGAGCCCGTGCCACCCCAGCTCAGCATGGAATGGGATGCTTCAAAATGGTAAATTTTCTGTTATGTTTATGTTATGTTTCTTACCACAATTAAACACACACACACACACACACACACACATGCACACACACACACACACACTCCTCGGGAGCCTGTGAAAATGTTGTGAGCAGGATCACCTGCTTGCAGACTGTGCATCCTCATCTTCCTCATGGCCTCAGCCAAGCCCTTACTGTTTCTGGCTCTGTGTGTCGAGTCCCTTCTGCTCCGGGCTCTGTGTTGCCTCTTCCACTCTTCTTGCCTGTGCCAGCCTTACCTGGGCCATTCTCACCATGGGCCTGGAGTCCCACTCTTCATGCCTGGCTCTGGGTTCCCCTGATGTCTCAGTGCTTCTCCATTTCAGTCCACTTGAGCCAGCATTTCTAGAACAGCCACTGCAGGCCAGGACCAGGGCTAGGCGCCAAGGACACCTGGATGGCTTGTGCTTCCAGGCCCATGGACAGAGTTCCAACAAGATTAGCAAATGCCGTGGAGGACAGGAGGAGAATCAGTTTCTTCAGAAGGCTCCATGGAAGGTTCACTGTCCAGATCCCTAGGGCCGTGTGGAGTCAGCCAGGCAGAGTGTAGGAAAGAACTTCCTGGCCCAGGGCACAGCTTTCCCTGAGGCAGTGAGGTGTGGACATACAGGAGATGGAGGCAGATGGGGTCTGGAGTGAGAGGCACAGGTGTGAGGTGATAAATTTGAGACTCAGGTGAGACCACGGCCAGTTGGGAGCAGGTAGGGCTGTTCTAGGACATATGAGCCAGCAAAGGGTTTCCAGCAAGGATATGAGGCTGTTAGTTTTGCTATTACACATATTGCTCTGGGCGTTGAGGGATTTGAAGGGGCAGTTTAGGAATAAGGAAATCTGTTGGAAGTTTCTTCAGAGATTCCAGGTGATCCTGAGGCTAGTCATAGCAGTGGGGAGAGGGAAAGATGTGAGGAGTGTCTCAGAGTTGAGATTGGCAGGGGTTGGACCTGGTTTGGGGGTGAGTGGTGTTGTGTGTGTGTGCATGAGAGTGTGTGTGTGATCAGAAGACTTTTTGAGAGATAAAATTCATTTCAAGTGGTTTACTTTTTTCTGGTGGATTCATTGCTTTTTTAGAAAAATAATCCTTTTATTTTGGAATAATTTTAGGTTTACAGAAAAGTTGCAAAACCAGACCAGAGAGTTCCCACATATCCCTCACCCGTTTCCTGTCCTTTAATGGTACTGTCTTCCACGGGTGTGGTACAGTTGTCAAACCAAGAAGTCAATATTGGTATGAGACCATAACTAAGCTGCAGCCTGTGTTTGTGTTTCATCTGTTTTGCCTCTTTTCTGCTCCCAGATCCAGTCACTGTCATGTCTCCTCACTGCCCTCTCGTCTCTGACCATTTCTGTCTTTCTTGGTTTCTCATGAGCTTGACAATTTTGAGGAGCACTGACCAGGTATTTTGTAGAAAGGCCCTCAATTTGGGTTTGTCTGAGGTTTTTCTCATTTGACTGGGGTTGTGGGTCTTTGGGAGAAAGACCACAGAGATGAGGTTCCCTTCTCATCCCATCCTGTCGGGAGAGTCCCAAGAACCAAACGTCTGTCAGCATGTGGTAAGACGACAGGAGCCCTTCATGAAGAAACAAAGGATCTCCCTGGACGAATGTTAGGTGTGAAGGTCCAGAGGAAGGCTCACATATCCCCAGTCGCCCAGCCCTCCTGTACACCAGATGTGGGCTACATGGTGTCTGGGTAGCACTGCAGCCGTGAGAGGACTGTGAAATGAGAGCGGGCCTTGCTTTTTCAAGGTCAAGTCTTGGTAAGAACATCCATATGGAGTATAGTATCCATGGTATGATTTCCATGATGTCCAGCTGATGTTGAATCAACAGAATCTCTTCAGAACACGTGGGCCCCTGTTGGTTTCAATCTTTAAATTCCTTAGGACCCCAGAGGTCTTCCAGCTGTGGAGAGAAGAATCCTGGCGTCGTAACAAACCACTTGGCAAGGTTTCCAGGAGGATTAAATAAGGCTTAATATCATTTCTATAAAGGCTTAGTACCTGGTAAGTGACAAACCAAAGTTCATTTCTTTCTTCTTATGGTCTTATATAATTTCTTTAACAAATGAGGTTTTTTAAAAATAGTAATTCCACATCCCTAGCAATTTCAGAAAGTTTGCTTTAGGTTTAGGCATGGTTTATAACTCTATATAATAGATGAGCCAGTGAACTACAGTTTAGCAGGGGGTCAAGCCAACATAATCACCCAAAAGGTATTTGAAAACTGACTTGTGGAAAACCTTCCCATGACTATAGCAACTGTAATTTTTAGTTGGGTGGAAAGCAAGTCACAAGAAAGTGCGTAAAATGGTTCCCAGAGAAATGATAAAATCCATAGGGAAGGATGTCAAGAGGCTAGTCTCACTGCCAACGACAAAAAATAAACACTACAGTCTACATGGAATCAAAAGCATAGCTTTTGGAAAATAAAGATTTATGATGTGGGTATAAATGGTGATGAATCACTTGGCGATACATGTTTTCTGGCACAACCTGTCAAAAGTAACGAGCCATAGTCTGTTCCAGAGTTCATCTGGTTGTAAGTGTTCCCTATAAAATATGGAATAGAGTGGAACACAATTTGTCTGAGTCTTTGCACGACTCTCCTCCAATTACTGTGCTTCTGTCCCTGTCACCAGTGAAAATAAATGGGCTGATAATTACAGCCTCAGATACAGTCTGTAGCCTGCGTTTCTCTAGGCTGCACCAGCCTGGGTGTCTAATGAGGTCACATTATGTGTCATAACTCAAATTTTACCGTCTCCTAGCATTGCCCCTTTGCCGTCTGCTCCCCCACCGACCTCTGGTTCCGGGCAGTTTCTCCCTGCGCCTCTCAGGATCTCCCTGGGGGCCTGCCTCACTTGTCTTGAGTAAGTCTGCTCCATGGATACTCTCCCTGCTCTGAGCATGCACTGTCCCTGGGGCGCATCTGGTATCCCGCTGTTGTTGCTGGGCCTTAGGACCTCTCACTGTTACCATCACACCTTTTTCTGGGCCAGATCTGTGTGGCTGTTTGTGGCAAGATGGGGAGAACCAACTCCTCTCTGTTACTCTGTGCTGTGTGCACCATGAGGTTTTACAAATTTTGTAAAGAAACAGCCGATCTAATTTTACTTACAGCCTTCATTCTCCCCCAGACCCAAGGAAGAGTCAGTGTGCCCCTCCTACAACTGCTGCGCTCTGCGCAGGCTCCTTCTCCCCTCCGGAATGAGATCTCCCATAGGAAGTGCCTCCGTTCCCAGGCAAATAACGAGTCTGTTCAACCAGTTTGCCATACAAATGCAGCAAATAGAAAGCCCAGCTGAGGCTCAAGCTGGGACCTGCATTACATTTTCATTTTAATGAAATATTTGTAGTCCTTTCACAAAAGTTTTCATAGTTACCCTTGAATCCCTTCTTGCTAGGTGGATTAACGAGCTGTGTGGAAACCGGGGTATTGGGACGTGTCTCCTGGCTGGCTCCCAGAGCAGGCTCACCATTCGTGGAGACCTTCCTCCTGGCTGCGTTGCTCTGTCTGTCCAACAGGCAGCTGACCCCGCCTGATCCCTTCCACCTCCCTCTGGCTCTCTTAGGAGTGCTGTCTGTGCCCTAGGAAAGCCACTGTGAGCCATCACGGGTCTGATGTCCTGCAGACACTTTTGAAGAAACGTAAGCACAGAATGCCTACCTGACGTGGTATGATTTATACTGCTCTTAAATCAACTTCATTTACAACTCTAACTTCAGATAATAGGCTTTAAAAAAATATCGTAGATAAGGAAATTGAGGGGAAGAAAACATAAGTTAAAAAAAAGCCTCTGAGCTATACCAGGATATCTTTTTTGTAATCCTCAGTGACCCGCCCTGGAAATGAACTTGAGCAGAGACCGAAAAAGGAGAAGACATGAGCCCCAAAACAGACTGATGCCTGTTTTCTTCTAAAGCTGGGCACCATTCCAGGGTATAAGCACACACTGTCTGTCTTCTTCCAGGATGACTTCATGTCATACTGTTGGTTTTCCTGAGCCATGAAGGACAGAAGTCCAGGTCACAGATGGCTGGTCACAGTGAGTCCTGCTTCCAGTTCCAAGATCGCACTATGTGAGGATGACTGATGGGAGCTTAGGGAAGACTGTACTTCCCCTTTCCAGAGTTGCCATGGAACCAGCTAAACCAAGCCGACATTTTTTTTTCAATCGCATGAATGTGTTCTAGTAGCAGTAACAGAATCCCAATATACCAATAAATAACTATCTTACTTTTTTCTGTGTTCGGTTAGAGTAAAAGAAGCAAAACCACAAAATCCTATAGAGTGCGGTTGAGACTTTGAGTGAAGAATGCACTGCGTTGACTAAACATACATGTACACAGAGATAATTGGGTAAAAAGCTATAGTCGATATTTTATAACCCTAATTTATTTAAAAAGATTGAAAAAAACAAAATGAGAAAAATCTGTATTAGTTTCACACATCCTGACTGAGTTCCCTTTTGTCTGAGAGGAAGAGGTATCTTAACTCCTTTAGTTGTTACAGGAAAACAGTTTATTGCTTGTTAAAGCTTTTTTCTGATTATAAAAGTAGTACTTATTTTTTTTAATTTTTATAAAGGTATTATTGATGTACACTCTTATGAAGGTTTCTCATGAAAGAACAATGTGATTACTACATTTACCCATATTATCAAGTCCCACTCATACCCCAATGCAGTCACTGTCCATCAGTGTAGTAAGATGCCACAGATTCACTGTTTGCCTTCTCTGTGCTACACTGTTTTCCCCGTGACCCCCCACACCAGGTGGACTAAACATAATAGCCCTCAATCCCCTTCTCCCTCCCTCCCCACCCGCCCTCCCACACCCCTCCCCTTCGGTAACCACTAGTTCCTTCTTGGAGTCTCTGAGCCTGCTGCTATTTTGTTCCTTCAGTTTTGCTTCATCCTTATACTCCACAAATGAGGGAAATCATTTGGCACTTGTCTTTCTCCACCTGGCTTATTTCACTGAGCATAATATCCTCCAGCTCCATCCATGTTGTTGCAAATGGTAGAATTTGTTTCTTTCTTATGGCTGAATACTATTGCATTGTGTATATGTACCACATCTTATTTATCCATTCGTCTACTGATGGACACTTAGGTTGCGTCCATATCTTGGGTATTGTAAAAAGTGCTGTGATAAACGTAGGGGTGCATATGTCTTTTTGAATCTGAGAAGTTGTATTCTTTGGGTAAATTCCAAGGAGTGAGATTCCAGGGTCAAATGGCATTTCTATTTTTAGTTTTTTTCAGGAACCTCCATATTGCTTTCCACAATGGTTGAACTAGCTTACATTCCCACCAGCAGTGTAGGAGGGTTCCCCTTTCTCCGCATCCTTGTCAGCATTTGTTGTTCTCAGTCTTCTGGATTCTGGCCGTCCTTACTGGTGTGAGGTGATATCTCATTGTGGTTTTATTTGCATTTCCCTGATGATTAGTGATGTGGAGCATCTTTTCATGTGTCTGTTGGCCATCTGAATTTCTTCTTTGGAGAACTATCTCTTCATATCCCTTGCCCATTTTTTAATCAGGTTATGTGTTTTTTGGGTGTTGAGGCATGTAAGTTCTTTATATATTTTGGATGTTAACCCCCTGTCAGATATGTCATTTACAAATATATTCTCCCATACTGTAGAGTGCCTTTTTGTTCTGTTGATGGTGTCTTTTGCCTTACAGAAACTTTTTAGTTTGATGTAGTCCCATGAGTTCATTTTTGCTTTAGTTTCCCTTGCTCGAGGAGATGCGTTCAGGAAGAACTTGCTCGTGCTTATACTCAGGAGATTTTTGCCTATGTTGTCTTCTAAGAGTTTTGTGGTTTCATGACTTACATTCAGGTCTTTGATCCATTTTGAATTTACTTTTGTGTATGGGGTTAAACAATAATCCAGTTTCATTCTCTTGCATGTACCTGTCCAGTTTTGCCAACACCAGCTGTTGAAGAGGCTATCATTTCCCCATTGTATGTCCATGGCTCCTTTATCATTTATTAATTGACCATATATGGTTGGGTTTACATCAGGGCTCTCTAGTCTCTTCCATTGGTCTATGGGTCTGTTCTTGTGCCAGTAGCAAATTGTCTTGATTACTGTGGCTTTGTAGTAGAGCTTGAAGTTGGGGAGCATAATCCCCCCAGCTTTATTCTTCCTTCTCAGGATTGCTTTGGCTATTCAGGGTCTTTTTTGGTTCCATATGAATTTTAGAATGATTTTCTGTAGTTCGTTGAAGAATGCTGTTGGTATTTTGATAGGAATTGCATTGAATCTGTAGATTGCTTTAGGCAGGATGGCCATTTTAACAATATTAATTCTTCCTATCCATGAGCCTGGGATGTGTTTCCATTTATTGGTATCTTCTTTAGTTTCTCTCATGAGTGTTTCGTAGTTTTCAGAGTACAGGTCTTTCATTTCCTTGGTTAGGTTTATTCTTATGCATTTTATTCTTTTTGATGCAACTGTGAATGGAATTCTTTTCCTGATTTCTATCTCTGCTAATTCATTGTTAGTGTATAAGAATGCCACAGATTTCTGCGTATTAATTTTGTATCCCACAACTTTGCTGAATCCTGATATTAGATCTAGTAGTTTTGGAGTGGATTCTTTAGGGTTTTATATTACAATATCATGTCATCTGCAAACAGGGACAGTTTAACTTCTTCCTTCCCAATCTGGATGCCTTTTATTTCTTTGTGTTGTCTGATTGCCATGGCTAGGACCTCCAGTACTATGTTGAATAGAAGTGGGGTAAGTGGGCATCCTTGTCTTGTTCCCGATCTTAAAGGAAAAGCTTTCAGCTTCTCGCTGTTAAGTATAATGTTGGCTGTGGTTTGTCATATATGGCCTTTATTATGTTGAGGTACTTGCCCTCTATTCCCATTTTGTTGAGAGTTTTTATCATGAATGGATGTTGAATTTTGTTGAATGCTTTTTCAGCATCTATGGAGATGGTCATGTGGTCTTTCTCCTTCTTTTTGTTGATGTGGTGGATGATGATGGATTTTCAAATGTTGTACCATCCTTGTGTCCCTGGGATGAATCCCACTTAATCATGATGGATGATCTTTTTGATGTATTTTTGAATTCCGTTTCCTAATATTTTGGAGTATTTTTGCTTGTATGTTCATCAGGGATATTGGTCTGTAATTTTCTTTTTTTGTGGTGTCTTTGCCTGGTTTTGGTATTAGAGTGATGTTGTCTCATAGAATGAGTTTGGGAGTATTCCCTCCTCTTCTACTTTTTGGAAAACTTTAAGGAGGATGGGTATTAGGTCTTCAGTAAATGTCTGATAAAATTCAGAAGTGAAACCATCTGGTCCAGGGATTTTGTTCTTAGGTATATTTTTTATTACAATTCATTTTCCTTGCTGGTAATTGGTCTATTCAGATTTTCTGTTTCTTCGTGTGTCAGCCTTGGAAGGTTGTATTTTTCTAGAAAGTTGTCCATTTCTTCTAGGTTATCTAGTTTGTTACCATATCATTTTTCATAGTATTCTCTCATAATTCTTTGTATTTCTGTGGTGTCCATAGTGATTTTTCCTTTCTTATTTCTGCTTCTGTTTATGTGTGTAGACTCTCTTTTTCTCTTAATAAGTCTGGCTAGAGGTTTATCTATTTTGTTTATTCTCTCCAAGAACCAGCTCCTGCTTTCATTGATTCTTTCTATTGTTTTATTCTTCTCAATTGTATTTATTTCTGCTTTAATCTTTATTATGTCCCTCCTTCTACTGACTTTGGGCCTCATTTGTTCTTCCTTTTCTAGTTTCATTAATTGGGAGTTTAGACTGTTCATTTGGGATTGTTCTTCTTTCCTGAGGTAGGCCTGTATTGCAATGTATTTCCCTCTTAGCATGGCCTTCGCTGCGTCCCACAGATTTTGCAGTGTTGAATTATTGTTGTCATTTGTCTCCATATGTTGCTTGATCTCTGTTTTTATTTGATCATTGATCCATTGGTTATTTAGGAGCATGTTGTTAAACCTCCATTTGTTGTGGGATTTTTCATTTTCTTTGCATAGTTTATTTCTAGTTTCATACCTTTGTGGTCTGAGAAACTGGTTGGTACATTTTCCATCTTTTCGAATTTACTGAGGCTCTATTTGTGGCCTAGTATATAATCAATTCTTGAAAATGTTCCATGTGCACTTGAGAAGAATGTGTATTCAGCTGCTTTTGGGTGTAGAGTTCTGTAGATGTCTGTTCGGTCCATGTGTTCTAACATGTTGTTCAGTGCCTCTGTGTCCTTACTTATTTTCTGTCTGGTTGATCTGTCCTTCAGAGTGAGTGGAGTGTTGAAGGCTCCTAGAATGAATGCATTGCATTCTATTTCTCCTTTTAATTCTGTTAGTATTCGTTTCACATATGTAGGTGATCCCGTGTTTGGTGCTTAGATATTTAGAATGGTTATATCTTCTTGTTGGATTGACCCTTTTATTATGGTGTAATGTCCTTCTTTGTCTCTTGTGACATTCTTTGTTTTGAAGTCTGTTTTGTCTGATACAAGTACTGCAACACCTGCTTTTTTCTCCCTATTAGTTGCATGAAATATCTTTTTCCATCCATTCACTTTTAGTCTGTGTATGTGTCTGGGTTTAAAGTGAGTCTCTTGTAGGCAGCATATAGATGGGTCTTGTTTTTTTATCCATTCAGTGACTCTGTGTCTTTTGATTGGTGCATTCAGTCCATTTACATTTAGGGTGATTATTGGTAGGTATGTACTCATTGGCACTGCAGATTTTAGATTCGTGGTTACCAAAAGTTCAAGGTTAACTTCCTTACTATCTAAGAGTCTAACTTAACTCACTTAATATGCTATTACAAACACAATCTAAAGGTTCTTTTTTTTTCTTCCTCCTTTTTCTTCCTCCTCCATTCTTTATATATTATGTATCATATTCTGTACTCTTTGTCTATCCCTTGATTGACTTTGGGGATAGTTAGTTTAATTTTACATTTGCTTAGTAATTAGCTGTTCTACTTTCTTTACTGTGTTTTTATTACCTCTGGTGACAGCTATTAAACCTTAGGAACACTTCCATTTATAGCCGTCCCTCCAAAATATACTGTAAGATGGTTTGTGGGAGGTGAATTCTCTCAGCTTTTGCTTATCTGTAAATTGTTTAATCCTTCCTTCAAATTTAAATGATAATCTTACCGGATAAAGTGTTCTTGATTCGAGGCCCTTCTGTTTCATTGCATTAAATATATCATGCCACTCCCTTCTGGCCTGTAAGGTTTCTGTTGAGAAGTCTGATGATAGCCTGATGGGCTTTCCTTTGTATGTGATCTTATTTCTCTCTCTGGCTGCTTTTAATAGTCTGTCCTTATCCCCTTATCCTTGATCTTTGCCATTTTCATTACTATATGTCTTGATGTTGTCTTCGTTGGGTCCCTTGTGTTGGAAGATCTGTGCACCTCCATGGCCTGAGAGACTATCTCCTTCCCTAGACTGGGGAAGTTTTCAGCAGTTACCTCCTCAAAGACACTTTCTATCCCCTTTTCTCTCTCTTATTCTTCTGGTATCCCTATAATGTGAATATTGTTCTGTTTGGATAGGTCACACAGTTCTCTCAATATTCTTTCATTCTTAGAGATCCTTTTTTCTCTCTGTGCCTCAGCTTCTTTGTGTTCCTCTTCTCTATTTTATGTTTTATTTATCATCGGGAAGAGTCATGAGGTCGATGCCATTTAAATCTTTCTCAGGAGTGGTATTAATAATTTTATTCTGAACCAGGTTCCTTTGGCGTTTCATATTTGTATATGGCACCCTCTAGTGCCCAGAAACTCTACTCCCTGGAGCTGCCCAGCCCCTGAAGCAATGTTGGGAGTTGCAGGGGAGTGATGTTGGTGCCCGGGGGGAGGAAAGAGCTGTTTCCTGCTTCCCGCCTGCTATGCCTGTCTCCACTGCCTGAACCAGTGGGCCTAGCCCACAGGTATAATCCTCTATGCTTTGCATTTGTAGTTGCTGTAGACAGATCTTCCCTTTCACTGGGCTAACGCCAGGGTATGGTTTGCTGGTTTTGGAGCCAGGTGGGGCTGGCTGGGAGAAAGGTGCAGTAGGCCGCACATCACTGATGGAGTCCATGGAGCTGTGTAGCCAGCCAGGAAGCTGGAGCACCTGAAGATCATCTAAGGAGGAAGATTTCTTTTTCCTCCTTAAATATGAGAGTCTATATGGCAAAGCTCCCAACCTGCTAAGCAGAGTACACCCAGACAATTTTGTCTACCTGTCCTCTCTCCTGAGCAGTAAGCTCTGTGCAATCCTTGCCCCTTTTGCAGCCCTCTTGTTATGGGCTTCCTTGTTAGGAAGTCTCTCAGACTGACCACCTTTCTTTTGTCCCAGAGCAGCTGGATATGGATCCTTGCTTTCCACAAGCAGCTTGAATCTCAGTCTCTCCAGGAATTCTGCCTGTCTTAGCTTTCCAACCCCGTAATCATGAGAGTATCATGCAAGCACCATGAAATGTACATTTATGCTCCCAGAGCAGATCTCCAGAGTTAGGTATTCAGCAGTCCCAGGCCTCTCCTCCCTCCGTGCTCCATGTCTCTTCCTCCCACTGGTGAGCTGGGGTAGGAGAAGGGCTTGGGTCCCCCTGGGCCACAGCTTTGGTACGTTACCCTGTTCTGTGAGGTCTGCTCTTTTCTCCATGTGTATGCAGTCTGGCGCAGTCCTCTTTCCTGTTGCTCTTTCAGGATTAGTTGTATCAGTTATATTTTCATTTTATATGTGGTTTTAGGAGGAAGCCTATGTCTCACCTCTCACTCCACCATCTTTAATCCTCTGTGTATTAATTTTGTATCCTGCAACTTTGCTGAATTCAGTTATTAGTTTTAGTAGTTCTGGGGTGGATTCTTTAGGGTTTTTTATGTACAATATCATGTTATCTGCAAACAGTGACAGTTTAACTTCTTCCTTACCAATCTGGATGACTTTTATTTCTTTGTGGCATTAACATACATTTTTAAAAATGAACTTACACTAAAATATTATTTATCTTGATTCCTGCATTTTTCAGGAAATGAAAAAAACACTCTTTTGTATTTGCATCTGAGGTGACGAGCTGCTTTACCCTAATTCCAACCCTGATGGGGAGTGGGGTGGTCGGTGAGAGTCTGTTGTAGCGGCCCAGGTGAGAGAGATGGTGGCTTGGGCCCAGTGGTGGTTGTGGAGATGGGGAACACTTTGAAAAGTGTAAATGCATATAACCACGTGGGGCAGCGTGTTATGGTTCTTTGTTGCTATGAGGACAGTAACTTCATGGTTCATACTCATTGCCTCCTTTGGTGATATAGAGTCAGGGTGTGTAGTTATGCTTTAGTAGTATAGTTGTACAACGTCGAATTCTGATACCACATTTTCATTTTTTGCCTTGAGCTAACTCTTTTTATCCATTAAGCCTGAAATTCTCTTTTAGATCTTAGACATTAGTTTTTAGACACTTTAGATATTAGAATAGGAAGGAAATATATTCTGTAGACAGTTCTCTTTCATTGTCAGTCTATGCGGACTGAATAAATATGGCACCAAAAGCAGCTGATCATAATCATGTCAAGGAGACAATCCATTCCATTCAAAAGACGTGTGCCATAAATAAACCCCACAGCCTCTGTTGCCTTACAGTATCATTTCCTGTCTGAGACTCACAAATATGGATGCAAGCTCAGCTTGTGGTGATTGCTATGAGCATCTGATGAGTGATTTTTATTAAGTCTTCTAAATTTTAGGTAGTGACAGGTTGGGGGAATATAATAATGGTACTCTGAACAGAGTTCCTATGGATATGATCATTCTGGCCTGGATTTTGAATTTTTTCTGAATGTCTCATTAATTTTCTTTTGTTCCTTTTCCTTTTTTTTTTTAAGGAGGCTTATTCTAGTGTGAATGACATGCTCCAATGGAAAGAGCATGTGCAAATTATCTTTTGCTAGAAATGAAAGGGCATGTCATGAATGCTTTTCCACTGTAGGGTTTCAAAGAATTTGTTCACTCTTCTCGACAGAGAAATAATTGGCTGTGAATTAAGTATGCGATGAAGAGTAAAATGTCATTTTCATAGCAAGGGCCCTTGGGTACCTTACTTTTCTGGCACAGGTGAGGTAAGGCTGACAGCCTTCCTTCTCCCTTGAGGTGCCTCATATTGACATAGGACATGTGATCCTATGCGGGTGTCAAATTTGGGGGCCACAATGGCAGCTATCAAACTGACAGTGACCTTGGTATTTGATTCTTCCCCACTTATTAGGGATCCAGTTTTGGAGCTAATGGACCCAAATACCCCAAATATTGGTGACATTAAACATCTCTCTTTACACATGCCCTCAATGTGCCATGTGTGGTGCTTGAGCTGGGTACTAGGACTGAAGGAGCAATACTTAAAGGAATATTTTATTAAACACCTGTGGTTTTATAACCTTAATTGTATTTTTGAGTGGATCTATTAGGTGGTGCCTTAGAGAGAGTCATGGGTTCCAGATGGCAGAGAGGTCCCTGTTTAGTGAACTCAGGCTGCCATAACAAAATACCACAGACTGGGAGGCTTACACAACAGGCATTTATTATGGCTCTGGAGGCTGGGAGTCTAAGGTCCATGCGCCAGTGGTTTTGGTTCTGCGAGGGCCCACTTCTTGGTTTGTAGACAGTCACACTGAGCGCTCACATGACCTCTCTGTGCATGAGGAGTGAGAGAAGAAAATCTCTCTTGTCCATTCCTCTTCTTACAGGGCATGCTTCCCTTCATGGTGTCCGACTCTAATGACCTTGTCGAAACCTGTTTTCTCTCAGAGTCCCCACCTCCAAATGCCATCAAACCATGGATGAGGGCTTCAGTATAAGAATTTGGGGGGACACAAACCTTCCATCCATTGCCATCCCCCTTGGAAAGGGAACCAGCCCAGGAAACCCCTTGAAGGGAGGTATGTTTGATCCTTGCCTGAGCTCAGTGGAACCTGAAGGAGTCAGGGAGAATTTCTCTGTGAAAAACTGCTGCTTCTCTCCACCCCTTCGATTCCCTGCCTGTTTACAGCTTTGATCCACCAGGTGTAGAGATGGGGGGGCATGGTCCCAGGCCCAGACCTACTGATGGCTAGAATTGTCTCTCCCCGTGTATAATTGGGGTGCACTGGGCCACCCTGTGCTCTGCGTGACACATATCAGCTCGTCATTAATTTCCCCAAGCTCCCACTCCATCCCAACTTGTCACTTCTTTGCTTGTAAATCCTTTTCTTTCTTCTTCAGCTGTATTTTCAAAGGGAAGACCTATTCTATACTCTGTTAGAAGGAAGGAGCCCTTATAGAAATGAAGCTACCCCCCCATCCCCTCATGCCTGAAACCACCTGCCCTCTGGTTCCTCACCAGTCAAGGGTTCACCTTTGATGCTGCCCCCCTGGTGCCTGTCTCCCAGACCTCATCTCTCAACCTCTGTCATTAGTCTTCGCATGTCCTGAATGGGATCATGGTCACATGACCAGCACCCTTTGGAGGAACAATGGGGTTCTTGCTTCTCTCAGCAACTGTCCTGCTTTCACTCCCCTCCCAGAAGGCTTCCAAAGAGCATCTGTCTCTGTTGTGGGCAAGCGGTTCCAAAAAGAGGAGGTCTCGATGTTTGCCTTCATCACTATGTGGTTTGGTGTTACATGCCCTGTGCATGTGACTGCATCCTATCCAGGTTACATGTCAAGCCCTCAGTGACTGGAGGACTAACACGGATGCATGGTGTTCTAGGCCCAGTCCTGGCCACTAATTCTGTCTCTCCTAGCATGCCCCAGGACAAGGCCTTGGCCTTTATACATGAGGAATTTACAGAGCAAGCAAATTGCATTGTCCACAGTTACACAGAAGAGGCTGTGGCAGAGCCTCGTCAGGGGAACTCAGTGCCTTGATTTTTAGTTCACTTCTCTTTGACCACATGACACGGAAAGCAGTCCAGGATAGCAGGTAATACACCGCGCTGGTGGCGAGAGGCCTGGCTTCACATCCTTGCTCAGCCACCAGCTCACTCTGGGGTCTAGGGCAGCTTCCCCAGGCCGCAGTCCCCTTTTGAACTCGAACTGTCGTGGTTAGCAGGGGCAAACATTCCTGTTCCTGCCTCACGAGACCCTGCCCCTTTTCTAATGGCTGCAGAGTCCTCCAAAGAGCCACTACCAATGACTGGACTTGCTCACACAGACGCACCCTATTGTCCTGCCTCTCCTCATCTAAAATGAAGGAAAAAATATGTCGTTGCTTTTCCAACAATTTTTATGGCATAATTCTTTCTTCAGATGTATCAGATGTGGAAACACTACATACAAGTAGAGTCGTCCTCATTGTTAGTGGATTCTGCATTTATAAACTCACCCACTTGCTAACATTTGTTACCCTAAAATCAATACTCACGGGCATTCACAGATATGCATGGGGCAGGGAATTATTTGAATTGCTCCATTCACACGTCCTCAGTAAGATCGAACAAAGCTCTGGCTTTATGCTTTAGCCCCATCCAGAGATGCCCAGAGGATGGGGACAGGTGGGAGGTGGCAGGCAGTGCAAGGAGCCAGTTGATGGGGTTGGCGTCCCAACACTGGCACCTGTTAGTGTGGCGGCCTCAGGCAAGTCACTGAACACTTTGTGGGTTCTCTTTTGTAAAATAGAGAAAATAGAATCTACCAGGATGAGTTGTTTCTAGGATTTAAGATTATAATCCATGTGAGTTGTGCGTGTGTGTGTGTGTACACATATACTTGCCCTAAAAACAATGGTTCGGCATTCAGAGCTCAGGCAACTTTATAGAACACTACTGTTGTGAGTAACCAGGATATACTGTAAACTAAAATGCCAAGCTGGCCCAGAGACCTGTTCAGGTGACCTGTCACCCTGGAAGGAAGCTAGCTGGACCAGCCCTGGGTAGGGGACCCTAAGGAGCCCCTCTATGATTGTTAGGTGTCTGGGCTGGACCCTCCTAATTCGAGAAGTGGAAACTCCCCCAGCCAAGCCAGGCAGAAGGACTGCTCTGCTTGGAGTCACAAATGCGGGTTCCTCCCTGAATATTTCCCTAACTCCTCCAGGGAGATCTCAGCTGAATTAGAGGGACTCATTTCTATTCACATGGTCAGGATATCAGATCCAGAAACTCCTCCACATTTGCCTTTCTTTTCTTTTTCCTTTACTGGATTGAAATGTGAGCCTTTGGGCATCAAATATCACAATCTGTATGTATGTACATATTTGTGCATATATTTACCCATGTGTATGAGTGCATGTGTTTGTGTATGTGTGTTTATGGGATTATTGCATATGCATGTTTTTGAATGTATGAATGCATGCATGTATGTGTTTGCACATGTGTATGTGTGTGCATGTTTATGTGTATATGCATGCATTTATGTGTATATGTGTGTTTATGTGTGTGCATTTGTATGTGTGTTATGTATATGTGTGTCTGTGTGCATATTTATGTTTGTGTATGTGTGTGTGGTGTTCATACATGTGTGTTTGCATTTTATGTGTGTGTTTACATAGGTATGTGTGTGCATGAACATTTCTGTGTATTTGTGTGAGTGTGCATGTGTGTTCATGTGTGTGTGTATGCACATGTGTGTGGATTGGAGGTGGGATTTTGTGACTTGAGGGGAAAAGGCAACCAGCACACATGGTAAATTTAAAGGCAGAAGAGAGATGTGAATTTCTTCATTGAGGCAGCATCCGGGGCTGGAAATGACCTAAAAGATGTCAAATCCTTTCCTATTCCCGTGTTTGAACTGCTGCCCAGATGGTATCCTCAGCATGATCAAAAGGCAGCAGTGCCGCCCTCCCTCTCCTCCTCCCTCTTCACCCTCCCTGCACCTTCCTCCCTTCCCACACTGCTCTCTATACCCTCGTCCCCTCTCCCACCAGGTCCTAACCCGATAATAACTGTGACTTTAAAGCCAGCTACTGCCACACATCCCTGCCCCTGTGCCCAGCCTCATGGACCTACTTCATTTGTAGAGAATGGGGACCATGATTCACTCCCAGCTACCCAGTGCAATGGGGGATCAGCAGCAGAGCTCACCCCCAAGTGGAGGCACAGCCAGTACCCCCCAAGAGAAGGGGACACTACTCTGACACCACAGCATGAAGGGACACAGGGCACCGTGCTCTGAGGTTCATTGGTTTGTTTTTCACATGGCAGATGGCTGAGCCCTTGGGCCTATGGGCCACACTGGGAAGGGGGAGGCACTGCTGCCCCTTCAGCACTCATTCACTGGCTTACCTGCTCCTCATGACAGATGATCACTGAGTGTTGAATATGTGCCAGGCTCTGTTCTGGTGGTGGGGACCCTGGTCCATCTCTGACTCAGCCACCTGGGAATTGCTGACTGGCCTTGGAGAAAGTGACTGCATGCTTGGGACCAATACAGTAGTACTCAGGGTCCAGACAGATTTCTAGGAAATCCCCTGCTTATGTCTCCCTCTTGATTTCAACAAGCCTTAGGGTCAGGAGGAGTGTCTGGCTGCCAGGGCTTCAGGGGTGGTCATCAGTTCCCCTTGTCAGAGAAAGGTCTGAACTGACTGTCCCCAGACCCTCTGTGTTTCACCAGTCACTCAGCTTCTGTGTTACTTGTTAACAGTTTGCAAAACTATTGCACAAAGAGTTTTATGGGGTTTTGTTTTGTTTTGAAGATTGAAAATCAGCTATCCTTCTAACTCAGCTTTGTGTTTGGAAGGAGACTTGTGCCTCCCTAACCCTGAGTCAAAGTCTAACCCATGGCAACTCACTTACCTTGTTTTGCCTCATCTGTTTTATTCGGGAGGCAGGGATATAGTAACTGATATGAGCTTATGTAGCTATCCCTTTGTATATTCAAAAGAGTTTTATATGTGCATGTCATTAGGATTACGTTTCCCCTCATGGTTGTTTTAGCAATAGACCAAACAGTGATCACAGTTACTGCAAGAAAGAAGCAAGAGTCTCCAGCCTTTCTGAATGGATGGTTTCTGTGTAATGATAGGGTACGCTGCAAGAACATACTATTTCCATAGCAGTCACACTATTAAAAAGAAGTCCATATGCATTTGGGTCTTCAGCATATCAATAATTAAACAGGATAATCAAATAAATATTGCAGCAATCTCCCTTGCCTCTTTTCCTTTCCACGTGGGCACCTTGACATTTTATGCTGTTGGAATGGCTGACAAAATCTGTTTCCCACCAAGAAATAAACTGCTTTCCTAGCCCAAAGGGGCACCCAAACAGTGTCTGCTCTAATAAGGAGAAGTAAAATATATACTTTGATTAAAAGAAAATGTCAACAAGGGGAAATATTGGGCTTTTCTCCTGACTGCAGCCAGTAGCCCTAAAGCAAAAGCTGAGACCATGAGAAATTAAAAGTAGTCTACAGAAAGAGCCCCCAGCCCCACAGCACTTTGTAACACGATGTACTGAAGGTATATTTTGTACAGAAGCAAAAGCTTATCTGTTGCATCTAAATTCCATGGCTATTTCCTCCATTTAAAAAATATTTTTGTCTGCTAATTTAAAATTGCTATGATATAGTTCTGATATTTATGTGTCTGTGTAAGATACGAAGGATGACTAATAGCCATATACTCATCATCCAGTTTATGAGTGTTATGAGAACTCTCTGACCATATTCCTTTCTTTAATCCCTAGGGATAAACACTATTTTGAGTTTGTGTTCATCATTCCCTTGCTTTTTATTGTAGTTTTACTACCTAACTATGAATCCTTACACTAGATGGCTTTGTGTATTTTTGACAATTACGTGAATATTTTCCTACTTTTTTTATTTTTGTGACTTTTTTGCATTCCATGTTTCATAGATGCATTCTTAGAAAAATCTGTTAGTGTATGTAATTGCAATTAGTTAATTTCAACTAATCTATAACATTCCCTACAATGAATGGGCTGTAATTTATTCATTTTCCTATGAAAGGAAATGATTCCAGTTTGTTTTTCTTTTTTCTTTTTGTGTTACAGGTAATGCTGTTATAAACTTTCCTGAGCGTGGTCACCGTGCTCCAGGGTGAGTCTCTGTAGGATATCCTTCCTCGGAGTGGGACTGCTGACTTACACGGGATGTGCATCTTCAGCTGGACCAGATAATGTCAAATTCCTTTTCAAAGTGACTGTAACAATTTACACTCTCAATAGCAGTATATAAAAGCTCCATTGCCCTGCAAACCTACCAATACTTGGTATTTTGTAAGTTTTAAAACAGTTGCCTCTCTGAGGAGTATAAACTGACATTCATGTTGTAGTTTTAATTTGCATTTCCTTGATTACTATTAAGCTTGAGTATCTTTGCATACCCAACCATTGGCCATTAGCATTTTAATTTCTGGGAAAATGTTCATATCTTCTGTCCATTTTTCTATTAGTTGTCTCTGTTAATATTTTATGAGTTCTTTATAGATGCTGGGTACCAATCTCTTGTCGGTTATATGTGTCGCATATCTTCTGGCTTGTGGCTTGGCTTTTAATATGTTTAGATGGTTGTTTGATAAAGAGATTTGTCCTAATTATAATGTCAAAATTGTCAGTGTTTGCTTTATTTATTTGCATATTGTGCCAGAATGTCTTCCACACTCAAAGCTATGAAGATGTTTTCATATAAAATTTTTGCAGTTTTGGTTTTTACAGTTAATTCGCTATTCTACCTGGAATTAATTTTTGTGACTATTGTGAAGAACAGGTCAAATGTTATTTCCTAGATGGATAACAGGTGTTCCATCACCATTTTTTAATAACTCATTCTTTCCTCGTGATGTGCAATATCATGTCTGGACTTTCTTTTATATTCTGTTGGTTTAAGCACTATCTAGGATAATCTCCCCATCTCAGGATCCTTCATTTAATCACATCTACAAAGTCCCTTTTGTTATGAAAGGTAACATTCACAGGTTCTGGAGATTAGGATGTGGACATATCTTGGGGGGGGCATTATTCTGTTTACTGCACATGTTCATTAGGGTGTCTATGTTTTTTTGTTATGTTTTAGTATCATGGTAATGCTGACCTCATAAAACCAGCTGAGAAATGTTCTCTCTTCTATTTTCTGAAAACGTGTGAGTTGATATGGTATAATTTCTTCCTGAGGCGCTTGGCAGAATTTATCAGTGAAGCCATCTACTCCTCAGCAAATTATTTCCTGAACTTCCAATCTAAATCAGGCCCTCCTGTTGAATTTTCTAAATGCTCTACACCTTTTCCTCAGAGAACTCAACACAATTTATAATGACATATGTATTTGTGTGCACATAAGCAGGGAGTACCCTTGTCTCTTTCACTGATAGATCCTCAGAATCTACCACTGAATGAATGAAGCACATATTAGTTACTCAATACATATATTTTAATGAATGAATGGATGCATTCCTGTTCCATGAGACTCCCCTACTCTTATAATAAATTCTCTTCCCCTTCTTTAAAAAAATTAAGGAATGCTTACTTTTATTTATTTTAATAGTTTTCAATAATTTTTTCCAGCTTTTTTGAGCTTTAATTGACAAAATCATATTTTTTGGACTAAGCTAGCTCAAGTTGATTTCTTTTTCTAGTAACTGAAAACGTCTTTGAAATGGTCAAGGGGAAGGCTACTATTTTGTGGAAGGGTGAGTCTGATATTGTGTTTCCAGGTAAGTCTAGATAGTTAGAAAGCAATGGGAGCTTGAGATGATGGGAAGATAAGTGTGGTAAGAAGCCAAGTGTCATAGGATGAATGTTTATGCGCCTCCAAAATTCACATGTTAAAGCTCTACCCCCCAGTGCGATGTTATTTGGAGTTGGGGACTTTAGGAGGTGATTAGGGCTAGATTAAGTAATGAGGTTGAGACCCCATGATGGAATGGCATTGAGGAAGGCCATATGAGGACATGGTGAGAAGGTGGCTTTCTACAAGCCAACAAGAGGGTCTCACCAAGAACTGAATCTGCTGGCATCTTAATCTTGGACATCCCAGCCTCTGGAACTGTGAGAAATAAATGTCTGTTGTTTAAGCTACTCAGTCTGTGGTATTTGCTATGACAGCCTGAGCTGACTGAGATGGCAAGTCATATGCTTCCTGCTCTGTTCACTCCATTCAAACTTGCCCAGACCACTGTCCACCCTGAGGCTGCCCTGCTGGGCTGGTTCATGCAAACGAGCAAGGCCAAAAAAGGATGGGTGAGAGGCATCTAGTGTGAAAGAGTAGAACCGGAGCAGTCTACACACCCTCTTCCTTTAGACCTTCCCATCTCTTCAACCTTGCTTCTGCAGATCTGTGCATCACTGCCCTCTACTGCTGTAGCTTTTCTCTTTCCTTTCCCAAAGAGGTGCATGCACACACAAACACACACACGCATCTCCAGCTTTGCAAACATACCTTCAGATGCAATAGATTCAGTGGTGATAAAGAAAGTCTCCTCCATTTATATCATCTACATTTATTAAAATATAAAGCAAAGAGGATCAGCTCATACAGCTGATCCAACCTGATTTTTTTTCTTTGTTGGAATTCATAGATAGCCTTAGTTTCCCCAACTTGGCTCTACCACTTCTAACTTAGAGGGCTTTATGGGATGGTTCTAGTCTAAGGAGAACATCCCCAGACTTGCCTAACTCATTGCTGTTGCTCTGAGATCAGTCTTCAACTAATCAAATCTTGAAAATTTGCAAGGAAATGAAAAAAATCTCTGGAGGAAAGAGTCAAGGAAAATAAATGTGTTCTCAGATGGCCTTTGCTCACTCAGTCTGACTAGTGTAGATTACGTTGTTTGAAATACTTTCAAGTCGGCTACGAAGTGTCCCCTAGTGGGGCCTATGAAGGGAATAAAGCCCTTGTATTGTGATATACTATTCTGCTATTTATGAAATGACATAGATTTGGAATCTTGATTTATTCAGTCATCTGGCCCACCATTCCAGACAGGCTTCTTTTCTTTCTAGCACTTTATTCAGCCTGCAGTGTTTGGGTATTTTCTGTCTACAATTGCTTATACAAAGTTGTGCAAGGCCAGGGTCAAATCCAATTCCTCTTTAGATCTCAGTACCTAACTTGGTAAAGGTCCCTTATAGATGCTTAATAAACAGTGTTTGATGGAACTGAATTGATACTTTATCCAAGCCAAACCTTTGGCATATTAAATATTTTCTACTTTGCTTATTGAACTAACATGTATTATGTGCAATATATGAAGCACTGGTTACTTATTTTTTGATAATTTTTGATAATTTTGATAGACATATAAAAACAGATTCATCCATCTGCACAAATAAATAGAACATAAGATACAATTAAATGCTTAATAAACAACCTCATGCTACTTAACTATAAAGAATAGAATCAACTCTTTTTTGAAAATGAAAGAGAACTGTGTATAAAAAATATAAAACAGATCCTGTCTTGTCTCATTTTTTTCTGAAAACAAGTCTTACTAGATACCACACGCAAACAAACAAAAAAGACTAATGAGAAACTGAGCACTACTGAGCTTGCAAAATGCTCTTTGTAATATATGACAAATCTTATGGAAAACTTAGAGGAGATGTAACAGACTCCTCATACACTGAGAGACTTAGATAACCAAGGGATTTCAATTTTGTGCTCTACATTACTGCTTAAATTTTTATCAACAGGAGAAAAAATATTTCTTTCAAAAGCAAATACATAAACATGTACCCTGTACAGAATATTTTAAAGATATACTTATGGGCAATGCCTGCATTTAAGTACTATGAATCTTGAAGACTAACTTTAAGCAAGATTGTTATAAAGTGACTTCTGCATGCCCAAATTGTTACTTTGCATGCTTCTTCCTCTATGGAAACTTGAGGGAAGCTGAGAGTTTTATTACACCATGCTGAATAAGGCACATGGTAAAATTAATAATAGCAGAAGCAGAGACTTGCCCACATATTAAACATCTCAGAGCTATTCAACATTCCTTGGTGTTATTATAAAACGCTGCCATCAGTTTTAAAGAGAATTCCTTTCTTTGCGTCAGTGGCTTTTCTCAGGGCCCTGGTAGGAAAGTGCCATGGCCTTGGGAACCAGAGCCTCTCCTTGAACTGTTTGCCTTTTTGTTAATTAAAACTCAGCTGGTTCTGTCTACAACTTCAGTTCTCTCTCTCTTATATGATTTGAAATCTTTGGTTATGTCTCATTCCATCCCTTGATATTAGTGGATTTTAACAGTCTACACCCTTCAATCATACTCTCATGTCTTGCTACATTTTTTGCTATTTTGGTATCATTAATACACAATAAGATGAACAACATTGTGGTTACTAGATTCCCCCCATTATCAAGTCCCCACCACACACCAAATTACAGTCACTGTCCCAACAGCATAGTAGGATGCTATAGAGTCACTATTTGTCTTCTCTGTGCTATAGTGCCTTCCCCATGCACAACCCCCTACGTTATGTGTGCTAATCATAATGCCCCTTATTTCCCTTCTCCATCCCTTCCCACCCACCCTCCCCAGTGCCTTTCCTGTTGGTAACTCTTAGTCCATTCTTGGGTTCTGTGAGTCTGCTGCTGTTTTATTCCTTGAGCTTTTTCTTTGTTCTTATACTCCACATATGAGTGAAATCATTTGATACTTGTCTTTCTCCACCTGGCTTATTTCACTGGGCATAATACCCTCTAGCTCCATCCATGTTGTTGAAAATGGTAGGATTTGTTTTCTTCGTATGGCTGAATAATATTCCATTGTATATATGTACCACATCTTCTTTATCCATTCATCTACTGATGGACACTTAGGTTGCTTCCATTTCTTGGCTATTGTGAATAGTGCTGCGATAAACATAGGGGTGCATATGTCTTTTTCAAACTGGGCACTGCATTCTTAGGGTAAATTCTTAGGAGTGGAATTCCTGGGTCAAATGGTATTTCTATTTTGAGTTTTTTGAGGAACCTCCATACTGCTTTCCACAATGGTTGAACTAATTTGCATTCCCACCAGCAGTGTAGGAGGGTTCCCCTTTCTCCACATCCTCGCCAACATTTGTTGTTGTTTGTGCTTTGGATGTTGGCCATCCTTACTGGTGTGAGGTGATATCTCATTGTGGTTTTAATTTGCATTTCTCTGATGATTAGCGATGTGGAGCATCTTTTCATATGCCTGTTGGTCATCTGAATTTCTTCTCTGGATAAGTGTCCAGATCCTCTGCCCATTTTTTAACTGGATTATTTGCTTTTTCTTTGTTGAGATGTGTGAGCTCTTTATATATTTTGGATATCAACCTCTTATTGGATATGTCATTTATAAATATATTCTCCCAAACTGTAGGATGCCTTTTTATTCTATTGATGGTGTCCTTTGCTGTACAGAAGCTTTTTAGTTTGATATAGTCCCACTTGTTCATTTTTGCTTTTGTTTCCCTTGCCCAGGGAGTTATGTTCATGAAGAAGCTGCTCATGTTTATATTCAAGAGAGTTTTGCCTATGTTTTCTTCTAAGAGTTTTATGGTTTCATGATTGATATTCAAGTCTTTGATCCATTTAGAGTTTACTTTTGTGTGTGGGATTAGACAGTAATCCAGTTTCATTTTCTTAAATGTAGCTGTCCAGTTTTGCCAACACCAGCTGTTGAAGAGGCTGTCATTTCCCCATTGTATATCCATGGCTCCTTTATCATATATTAATTAATTGGCTTGGGTTAGTATCTGGACTCGCTATTCTGTTCCACTGGTCTATGGGTCTGTTCTTGTGCCAGTACCAAATTGTCTTGATTACTGTGGCTTTGTAGTAAAGCTTGAAGTTGGGAAGCAAGATTTCCTTCTGCTTTGTTCTTACTTCTCAGGATTGCTTTGGCTATTCAGGGTCTTTTTTTGTACCAAATGAATTTTAGAACTATTTGTTCTAGTTCGTTGAAGAATGCCGTTGGTATTTTGATAGGGATTGCATTGAATCTGTAGATTGCTTTAGGCTGGATGGCCATTTTGACAATATTAATTCTTCCTACCCAAGAGCATGGGATGAATTTCCACTTATTAGTATCCTCTTTAATTTCTCTTAAGAGTGTCTTGCAGTTTTCAGGGTATAGGTCTTTCATTTCCTTGGTTAGGTTTATTCCTAGGTATTTTATTCTTTTTGATGCAATTGTGAGTGGAATTGTTTTCCTGATTTCTCTTGCAGCTAGTTCATTGTTAGTGTATAGGAATGCAACAGATTTCTGTGTGTTAATTTTGTATCCTGCAACTTTGCTGAATTCAGATATTAGATCTAGTAGTTTTGGAGTGGATTCTTTAGGGTTTTTTATGTACAATATCAGGTCATTTGCAGAGAGTGACAGTTTGGCTTCTTCCTTACCAATATGGATGGCTTTTATTTCTTTGTGTTGTCTGATTGCCATGGCTAGGACCTCCATACTATGTTGAATAAAAGTGGGGAGAGCAGGCATCCTTGTCTTTTTGTGGCCTATTATGTGGTCTATTCTGGAAAATGTTCCATGTGCACTTGAGAAGAATGTGTATCTTGCTGCTTTTGGGTGTAGTGTTCTGTAGATGTCTGTTAGGTCCATCTGTTCTAGTGTTGTTCAGTGCCTCTGTGTCCTTACTTATTTTCTGTTGGTTGATCTGTCCTTTGGAGTGAGTGGTGTGTTGAAGTATCCCAAAATGAATGCAGTACCTTCTATTTCCTCCTTTAATTGTGTTAGTATTTGTTTCACAGATGTCAGTGCTCCTGTGTTGGGTGCATAGATATTTATAATGGCTATATCCTCTTGTTTGACTGACTCATTTATCATTATGTAATGTCCTTCTTTATCTCTTGTTACTTTGTTTTGATGTCTATTTTGTGTGATGCAAGTACTGCAACACCTGCTTTTTTTCTCCCAATTGTTTGCATGAAATATCTTTTTCCATCCTTCAGTTTTAGTCTGTGCATGTCTTTGGGTTTGAAGTGAGTCTCTTGTAGGCAGCATATAGATGGGTCTTGCTTTTTTATCCATTCTGTAACTCTGTGTCTTTTGATTGGTGCCTTCAGTCCATTTACATTTAGGGTGATTATCGATAGACATGTACTTATTGCCATTGCAGGCTTTGGATTCATGGTTATCTAAAGTTCAAGGGCAGCTTCTTTACTATCTAACCATCT
The DNA here is from genome assembly GCA_032199065.1 of Smutsia gigantea. Lineage (NCBI taxonomy): Eukaryota > Metazoa > Chordata > Mammalia > Pholidota > Manidae > Smutsia > Smutsia gigantea. Next base: position 112,237 of record JAVSCE010010821.1, read on the forward strand.
AACTTAACTCATTTGTTATGCTATTATAAACACAGTCTGATGATTCTTTATTTCTCTCCCTTCTTTTTCTTCCTCCTCCACTCTTTATATATTAGGTGTTTTATTCTGTACTCTTTTGTGTTTCCCTTGACTGACTTTGTGGATAGTTGATTTTATTTTGCATTTAGTTAGTATTTAGTGGGTCTACTTTCTTTGCTGTAGTTTCATTTTCTCTGGTGACAGCTATTTAGCCTTAGGCATACTTCCATCTAGAGAAGTCCCAGCAAAATACACTGTAGAGATGGTTTATGGGAGCTAAATTCTCTCAGCTTTTGCTTATCTGGGAATTGTTTAATCCTTTCTTCAAATTTAAATGATAATCTTGATGGATACAGTATTCTTGGTTCGAGGCCCTTCTGTTTCATTGCATTGAATATATCATGCCATTCCCTTCTGGCCTGTAAGGTTTCTGCTGAGAAGTCTGATTATAGCCTGATGGGTTTTCCTTTGTAGGTGATCTTTTTTCTCTCTCTGGCTGCTTTTAATACCCTGTGCTTGTCTTTGATCTTTGCCATTTTAATTACTATATGTCTTGGTGTTGTCCTCCTTGGGTCCCTTGTGTTGTGAGATCTGTGGACTTCCATGGCCTGAGAGACTATTTTCTTCCCCAGATTGGGGAATTTTTCAGCAATTATTTCTTCAAAGACACTTTGTATCTCTTTTTCTCTCTCTTTTTCTTATATACCCCTATAATGCGAATATTTTTCTGTTTGGATTGGTCACACAGTTCTTTTAATATTCTTTCATTCCTAGAGATCCTTTTCTCTCTCTCTGCCTCAGCTTCTCTGTATCCTGTTGTCTGACAGTCTCTTCCACTTCATTCAGTCTGCTCTCAAATCCTTCCATTGTTTGTTTCATTTTCTGTTATCTGCCTCCTGAATTTATCCCTTAGTTCTTTCATATTTCTCTGTAGCTCCATCAGCATGCTTAGGACTTTTATTTTGAATTCTTTTTCAGGAAGTTTGGTGATTTCAGTCTCACCAAGCTCTCTTTCTGGTGTTTGAGGGATTTGGGGTTGAACAAGGTTCTTCTGCCTTTTCTTGGCAATCGGAGTGGTTGCCAGTGAGTGGCGTGTGTGTCAGCTAGGAGAACAAAGTCCCTTCCTGCTTGTCGGTTGCCTTGCCTGTCTCTGCTGTCTGTGCGGGTTAACCATGCACAGGGAGCAGCCTCTGGGTTAATCCCCTAGGCTGCCATGGACACGGCGGCGCTCAGTGTGGCCTGGGGCAGTGGCGGGCGTTGCAGGCAAGTGGTGAATGTTGTCGCGAGAGCAAAGCCCCTTTGTGCCTCCCGTTCTCCGCACCCATCTCCTCTGTCTGTGCTGGTCAACCACGTGCAGGGAGCACGTCTTGGTTAGTCCCCTAAGCTGCCAGGGGTGCGTTGGTCCTCAGGATGTCCTATGGTGCTGGTGGGGGTCGCAGGAAATGGCACGTGTTCTGCCACAAGAACAAAGCCCCTTCGTGCCTCCCGGTCTCCATGCCTCTCTCCACTGTCTGTTCTGGTCAACCGCGCACAGGGAGTAGCCTCTGGGTCTGGGCTGGTTAGCCTCGCGCAGAGAGAAGCCTCTGTGTTCAGCTGTGTGGTTGCTGTAGGCAGGGCTGCTCACCGGCTAGTCTGCAGCAGTGGCAAGGAGAGCCGGTTTGCTTGCATGTGCCTGTGGGGAGGAAGGAACTGGCAGGCTGCTCCTCGCCATGAGGGGCCTCAGAGCTGCGTTGCCAACCAGGGGTATAGGGTGCCTGAAGTTCCTTAAAGTTCCCAGCCTGCTGTGCTGAGTGTGCCAGGATGATTTTGTCCACCTGTTAAAACCTTGTCCCTTTAAGACTTTAAAGTGCCTGCTTTTCTTTTGTCCCAGGGCAGCCGGCTGTGGGAACCTGTCCACAGTCTTAGTCTTGGATTTTGCTTTTCCACTCTAGTATCCAGAGCCCCATGCAATGTGTGTCTGTGCTCCCAGTGCAGATCACCAGGGCTGGTTATTTAGCAGTCCTGTGCTTCCACTCCCTCCCCACTCTGATTCTTTTCCTCTCGCTGGTGAGCTGGGGTCAGGGGAGTGCTTAGGTCCTGCCGGGTCACTTTGTATCCTACCCTTTTCCATGAGATGTTGGGTTCTCGCAGATGTAGCCTGGCTGGTGTAGTGTATCTTCTGGTCACTCTTTTAGGAATAGTTGAATTTGCTGTATTTTCAAAATATGTATGGTTTTGGGAGGAGATTTCCACTACTCTACTCATGCCACCATCTTTTCCTCCCCTCTGCCTCTTGCTACAATTTTAATCTGTGTTCTCACTGATTATGTGTGAACTCATCTTGTTTTTTTTTGCGGTGAGAAATGAGGGAAAACATGCCTCAGTGCATTGCCACACAGGGCTGGCCTCCCTGACCGTGGTCCTCATGCTTCTTTTAATGCTCTGTTTTTGCTGTCTTGAAACTCTTAATTATTGAACAAAGGACCTGCATTTTCATCTTCAAATTATGGTGCTGGTCCTGTTGCCACCCACCCTGATCTACTTCTCAGACAAGCAGAAAGCTGGAATTGGATGACACACTAAGAAAGCCTGTTTCGGTGTGGCTGAGAACACGGTGTGGAGTTTTGCTGCATTTGTTCATATTTGCTGAACATACTTTCTCAGGGGAATCCTGATTCTTCCTGGGAAATGGAGGCGGGGGTCCTTCAAGCTGCTGTCTATTATTCCTTACGTATACCTGAAGTTAGCACATGTCCCAGGCAGCATGAAAGGCAAACATAAAGAGAGATTCTTATGAAAGCAGAGGGTGCCAGCAATGGCCCAGAGTTGATCATATTGTCACACTTCCCCCTAACATTTGTCTCACCCAGAGCACAGAGTATAGCCAAGTATTTCAACCCACTCTGTGTTAAATTCTGATATATTAAAGTAGATTCAACCCATGTTTCTAAATCATTTATTCCTAACTTATCAAAATATAATTCTTAAAGGCCCTTTGAGGTCTAGAAAAATCTCAGAAGTTCATAGAAGCTTTCTTGACCCCTGTTTGCTAAAACTGAAAATAGATAATTGCAAATTATGCCAAATATCTGGAAACAAGAAGTTGTAGGATGCGGTTTGGAACTCAAAATGTGACCAAGTGTTTTCAGTTAACCGAAGTATCCAATCTCATTTTCTCAGGCTCTCACTGCCAGCGCAAACTCGGTCACTCCCTGCACTAACGTGGCAGCTCTCCTTAGCTCTGGCTGACTTGCATAATGTGTGAATCAAGATAGCTTAGTCATCTCCATTAAGGTTACTTCTTTCATAAAGCATAGTCCTCAATGGTGAAACAAACAGAGAGAATAATATGTCATCCTTGATATAATAACAGGCAGGGTGCATTCCATTCCTGTCTCTGGAGTTTTGGTGACCTTGGGTGGGTCCTTATTCTTCTAGGATCTTGATTCTCCAGACTAGGCTTATATGACCTTCCATCTAAACTGCCACAGAGACTGCCATTTTCTCTTTGCTTCCCATTTTGGTCCCCATGGTGCAAACATCTGAACCACAAGGGACTTTTATTTAGCAAAAGGTGGACCCACAACTCTCTTTAGTGGAGGTGCCATAGATACTATGACATTACCCAACCATTGTAACACAGAGATGGTAGCATTTTCCTTTGAAATCATAGTGTGGGTGTAACCCACCAAAAGATACAGATATGTCTTAGCACATATTTATATCCCCTCATACTTAGCACAATCCTTACACAGAAAGCTATCTCACTATGGATTTCTGGTATGAATACAATGCTTTCAATACCATGAGTGGAAGCACAGATGGGCTTTTTGGTGATGATTTCTAAGTGAGTGCCAGAAAAAATTAAAAAACTCTTTTCTAATTCTCAACACGATCACAAGTTTTCTGTTAAACAAAAACAGGTCAAATAATCAAAGGGTGTCTAAAACAATATTTTAAAATTCTCTCCAGAAAGAAGAAAAGGGATATTTGTCTGTTTTGATTGCAGATGTGTTCTGAGAGTTTCAAACAGTGCCTGGCATATGTGAGTACTCATGAAAACTTTTTTGAATGACTATCGCTAGGAAGACATTTCTAGAAGCAGTGGCTCCTCCCAGTGGATGAAGGCTATGATTTGCCACCTGCCTCAATCCCCTTTGACCTTCATCCCAATTAAAAAAAGAAATCCTCAAAGAAAGAACTTAATGGTAAGTAGGTCCAGCAGGGTCTCCAGACCTAATATATAGTAGCTTTGGAGAATATTATAATTAATGAAACATAACTATTTGAATTCATAATTATTTACAGGAAAGTGCAGTAAAGACGGTATTAAGCTTTTGGAAATACATTTTTTTTCAACAGAACCAAAAATAATTTTTTCTGATATATTTCCATTTATATGTGAATCAGTCTACTTTATACTTTATACAAAGACAGTCACTATTGTCTGAAGAAACCCACATACATTATTATTGTAATGAATGCAACTATGGGGATAATATTTCTTTCCCAATCTTTTGACTGCAACTCCAGGATTAGCCTTTTCATTTATTTTCTCAGAAGGAAATTTAAAAATTCAGAACAGAATCACAGGAGCGTCAATAACTCAACTGGATTTTCCTCCTACATCCTTATTAGTTTTTTAATCTTTAGATAAACTTTACATCATCTAATTGTGAGCTTTGTCCCTGAAATACGATCATTCAGGAGACAGCGCAACAGTGACCCAGAATTTAGGGCAGGAGTGTGGCCCTGCTGGCGTGTGTGGTCCCGCTCTCCCCTCCTGTGCCTGTTTGTGGCAGACATTGCCATTCAACGTGGCTCTCCCTTCCACTCTCTGGCCTCAGAATCCTCAGTGTGGTGCTATGGATGGCCATCAAGGGACTGGAGTTGGCTATTTGCTATCTTTAGCTTAGGTTCTTTCCAAAATGCCACTCCAGAGAACACATCATTTAAAGTAACTTTTATATGATTAAGGTCAATTTTAGTGGTGTTAGAAGAGATTAGGGATAGCTGTTCTGGTTTTAAATGAGAGTACCTGGAAGCACTCTGCCACATAAGTGTCCTTAAAAAGGCTCTTCCTGTTCATTTTCTCTCTGAATTGTCTCTTTGATGTAATGATGAAGAGCCAAGCCCAACTACTTGTGCTTACTGATTATTTCCTTATCTCCTTTGTGTGTCTCAGACCACTTTGCAGTTAGGTTGGGCTGTGTGACTGGTTCTGGCCAATGGACTATGTCACCTCTTGGTCAGAACAATCAAGAGTGATTCTTTTCTTCCCCTGGTGCTGTGACCTTGTCGACTTTGTTGGGATGGTAGCATCATAAGATGGAGGGATCCTTAATCCTGAGTTACCAAGTGGACAAGAGGCCCCAGCAACCTGCATTGAGCCTTTATTGCATCAACTTGCCAAGGCTCTGGCTCTGGGCTTCATCTGCTGATGCAGCTAACATCAATGAGCTATGTGAGAGAAATATCACCAACATGTGAATGGGAAGGACTAACCCGGGGCTCATTGTCTGACTGAGCGGCACCTGCCAGTGGAGCTCATCACAAGGCTTGAACGTGGACATCTATAGTCTTCCTTAAAAATGAGGACCAGAGGGCAAAAACCCAAAAGAAGTGAAAGCTGGGATACCGACAGATATTTGTACACCTTGTTCATTATCCACAGCAGCCAAAAGGTGGAAACGACCAAGTATTCATCAATGTCAAATAAACAAAATGTGGTAATTACATAGAGTTGGATATTAGTCAGCCTTAAAAGTAATGAAATTCTGATACATGCTATCATGTGGTGAATGGGGACATTATGCTAAGTGAAATAAATCAGTCATAAAAGGACAAATACTGATTCTGTTCGTATGAAGTACCTGGAGTTGTCAAATTCAGAGACAGAAAGAGAATGGTGGTTGCCAGTAGCTGAGGGAGGGAGAAATGGGAAACTGCTATTTAATGGGCACAGACTAATGTTTGGGAAGACATTAATCTTGGGAATTATGTCTTGGGAATTTGAGAAGATGAAAAAAGTTCTGGAGATGGGTGGTGGTTATGGCCGCACAAAAATGTGAATGTGCCTAGTGCCAGTGAACTGTATACTCAAAATTGCTAAAGTGGTAAATGTTATTATCTGTATTTTACCACAGTTAAGAAAAAAAAGAGAAAAAAATGGAAGAGGGAGGCTTATTTAGCTTCAGGTAGGTGGGAGAGCAACCACTATTCTGCTTTCTGTCTCTGAATTTGACGACTCCAGGTACTTCTATGAATGGAATCAGTATTTGCCCCTTTGTGACTGATTTATTTCACTCAGCATAATGTCCTCATTCATCCATGTGATAATGTTACTTTTTAAGGTTGAATAATATTCAATTGTTTGTACTTACCACATTTTGTTTATTTCCCCTTTCTGAGCCAGATAAGTCTCTTTTTTCTCAATTCTTCCTTCCCAGATTCTCCTCACAAGCTTCCCTTATTACACTCCTCTCCAAGGCTGTCTCCACATTTCTGGGTCAGGACAGAGAATATTGGGAGGGCAGGGCCTGGGTCAGTCTGGTTCACAATTGTGTCTCTAGAAAACTGCCAGTCAGTACCTAGGAGACAGTAGTAAGCACTGAAGAAACAATGTGTCAGAGTGAAGGAATGCCGGCTGGCCTTCCTCCTCCCTTTGTGCTGCTGGAAACTGCCAGGTGGGGGCAGCCCTGCTCTGACCAAGGCCTCAGCACTGGGGGAGGTGAGGCCCAGGGCTTTCCTTTGGTCAAAGTCAGTGTGGGATGTGCAATTATGGACTGATTTAGTGGAGTTATGCCTGTTTTCCAAGCTGTCAACCTCCAAGAATTAAAGAGCTTCCCTAGCATTATTAGCCTTCTTTAATAACTTGCTATATATTATTATATACTTATCTATTTAAATTATTAAATCCATTCATTCATTAATTCAATACCTATTTATTAAGTGCTTACTATTGTCAAGTACTCTAAAGGCCATGTGTGAAAAAACACGATGAGTTCTGGCCTCCTGAAGTTTACGATCTTGTGAGGAGATCCTGCCCCCCGAGTAGGTGAATAAATGAATGAACACCGACAGGTGGGTGGCGGTAAGAGCTGTGGAGAAAGGCTGAGGTAGGACATCACGTAATCATGTCATTAAGGTCTTTTCTTGAGGTTTCTGTCTTGTTCTTTCCTTTGGGTCATAATGCTCTTTGGTCATTCTCTCTGACCCTCTGTGTGGTTTCTGTGTATTCGATAAAAGATCCAGCTCCCCAGTCTCAGAGATGTGGCCTCCTGGAGGACATGAACTTTATCATTGGACCCTGCCCCTAGCTCTTGGTTGCCTCTCAAGGCTTAGTGATGTCTGACCAGCCTATTTTGATTTCAGTGGCACTGTGCAAGATGGGTCAAGACCTGTCGGTGTCCCTAGGGGAGAATCTCTTGAATCAGGCTGCTTGAAGCCAGGCTTGGGCAGCAGCTTTTGGAGTATGCACACATGCACAGTCCTAGTGATGCCGGGGTTCTTGTTTGTGGAGTAGAAGAATAAAATTAAGCAAACACCCAAGGTAGGAAAGCCAGGGAGAGGCTTTTATTGAGAGATAGAGTGAGAGGACAGAGCTGGCTCATGCCAGGAGGGGACAGGAGAGCCCCTAGTTGTGTGTTGTCTAGGGGTTTTCTAGGCAGTTGCGGATTTTGGGGAATCAGATAAAGGCTTAGGGGTGTGGACTTGTTAAGTGGTGTCTGAATATTAAAAATTCACAACACAAGCAACTTCCTGCTCTGATGATTTCTCACTGAGATACCAGCGTCTTGATATGGAGCATATCAAACAAGACTGCCTGTCCAGCCCCAAGGTGGGCTGAGGTATTGTTTGCTAAAGAGTAAGTAAAGAATCTTACTTCTTAACTTCCTGGGTGTTAAAATGCAATCTTATCAGGGATTCTCAAGATGGCGGCATGAGCAGGGTGGCGTAAATCTCCTCCCAAAACCATATATATTTTGAAAATACAGCAAATTCCTAAAAGAGTGACCAGAAGATACAGTACACCAGCCAGGCCACATCTATATTTATGAGAACTTAACATCTCATGAAAAGGATAAGATACAAAGCAGTGACCTGGCGGGACCCGAGCACTTCCCCCACCCCAGTTCATGAGCAGGAGGAAAAGAATCAGAGTAGGGAGGGAGTGGAAGCACAGGGCTGCTAAATAACCAGCCCTAGTAATCTGGACTGGGAGCACAGACACACACTGCATGGTGTACTGGCTATTACAGAAACGGAAAAGCAAAATCTGAGACTAAGACCACAAACAGGTTCCCATAGCTGGCTGCCCTGGGACAAAAGAAAAGTGGGTGCTTTAAAAGTCTTAAAGGGACAAGGGTTTAACAGGGATCAAAATCATCCTGGCACACTCAGCCCTGCAGGCTGGGAACTTTAAGGAACTTAAGGCACCTAACCCCTGGGTGGCAACGCAGCACTGAAGACTCTCACGGTGATAAGCAGCCTGCTGTTCATTCTCCCCCGCCAGCGCTGCAAGTGTACCGGCTGACCCACCATTGCTGCGGACCAACTGGGGAGCAGCCCTGCCCACAGAAACCACACAGAGGTTTCTACCAGCACGTGGCTAACTGGGCCAGATGCAGAGGCTGCCCCCTGCTTGCAGTCAACCAACACAGACAGCGGAGACTGGCGCAGAGTCTGGAAGGCACAAAGGGGCTTTATTCTCACAGTGAAAGTGCCTGCTTGCCAGCAACCACTGCCAGTGCCCTCGTCCATCCCGAGTGCCGCCCAGCCCACTGAAGCACAGGGGATTAACCCAGAGGCTGCTCCCTGTGTACTGTTGAACAGCACAGGCAGTGGAGACGGGCAAGGTGACAAGCAAGCAGGAAGGGACTTTGTTCTTTCCGCTGACACACGTGCCACTTGCTGGTGATCACTTCCATCACCATGAAAAGGTAGAAAAACCTTACTCAACCCCAAATCCCTCGAACACCAGCGAGAGGGCATGGTGAGACCGAAATCACCAATCTTCCTGAAAAAGAATTCAAAAGAAAAGTCATAAGCATGCTGATGGAGCTACAGAGAAATATGAAAGAGCTAAGGGATGAATTCAGGAAGGATATAACAGAAAAATGAAACAAACAATGGAAGGATTTAAGAGCAGACTGAATGAGGTAGAAGACACTATTAATGGAATAGAAATCAGAGAACAGGAATACAGAGAAGCTGAGGAAGAGAAAGATAAAAGGATCTCTAGGAGTGAAAGAATATTAAGAGAACTGTGTGACCGATCCAAACAGAACTATCCTGGCATTATAGGGGTATATAAGAAGAAGAGAGAGAAAAAGAGATACAAAGTGTCTTTGAAGAAATAATTGCTGAAAACTTCCCCAATCTGGGGAAGAAAATAGTCTCTCAGGCCATGGAAGTCCACAGATCTCACAACACAAGGGACCCAAGGAGGACAACACCAAGACAAATAGTAATTAAAATGGCAAAGATCAAAGACAAGCACAGGGTATTAAAAGCAGCCAGAGAGAGAAAAAAGATCACCTACAAAGGAAAACCCATCAGGCTATAATGAGACTTCTCAGCAGAAACCTTACAGGCCAGAAGGGAATGGCATGATATATTCAATGCAATGAAACAGAAGGGCCTCGAACCAAGAATACAGTATCCATCAAGATTATCATTTAAATTTGAAGGAGGGATTAAACAATTCCCAGATAAGCAAAAGCTGAGAGAATTTAGCTCCCATAAACCATCTCTACAGTGTATTTTGCTGGGACTACTCTAGATGGAAGTATGCCTAAAGCTAAATAGTTGTCACCAGAGAAAATGAAACTACAGCAAAGAAGGTAGACCCACTAAATACTAACTAAATGCAAAATAAAATCAACTATCCAAAAAAATCAGTCAAGGGAAACACAAAGGAGTACAGAATAAAACACCTAACATATAAAGAGTGGAGGAGGAAGAAAAAGAAGGGAGAGAAATAAAGAATTACCAAACTGTGTATATAATAGTGTAATAAGTAAGTTAATTTAGATGGTTAGATAGTAAAGAAGCTAACCTGAACCTTTGGTAACCACAAATCCAAAGCCTGCAATGGCAATAAGTACATAACTATCGATAATCACCCTAAATGTAAATGGACTGAAGGCACCAATCAAAAGACATAGAGTTACAGAATGGATAAAAAAGCAAGACCCATCTATATGCTGCCTACAAGAGACTCACCTCAAACCCAAAGACATACACAGACTAAAAGTGAAGGATGGAAAAAGATATTTCATGCAAACAATAGAGAGAAAAAAGCAGGTGTCACAGTACTTGTATCAGACAAAATAGACTTCAAAACAAAGAAAGAAAAGAAAGAAATAAAGATGGACATTACATAATGATAAATGGGTCAGTCCAACAAGAGGATATAACCATTATAAATATCTATGCACCCAACACAGGAGCACTGACATATATGATACAAATAGTAACAGAATTAAAGGAGGAAATATAATGCAATGCACTCATTTTAGGAGATTTAAACACACACTCACTCCAAAGGACAGATCAACCAGACAGAAAATAAGTAAGGACACAGAGGCACTGAACAACACTAGAAGAAATGGACCTAACAGACATCTACAGAACTCTACACCCAAAAGCAGCAGAGTATTCTCAAGTGCACATGAAACATTTTCAAGAATAGATCATATCCTAGGCCACAAAAAGAGCCTCGGAAAATTCAAAAAGATTGAAATGTGCCAACCAGTTTCTCAGATCACAAAGGTATGAAAGTAGAAATAAATTATGCAAAGAAAGTGAAAAATCCCACAAACACATGGAGGCTTAACAATGTGCCCCTAAATAATCAATGGATCAATGACCAAATTAGAACAGAGATCAAGCAATATATGGAGACAAATGAAACCAACAGCACAACGCCCCAACTTCCGTGGGACCCAGCAAAGGCAGTTCAAAGAGGAAAGTACATAGCAATCCAGGCCTATTTAAAGAAGGAAGAACAATCCCAAATGAATAGTCTAAATTCACAATAATTGAAACTGTAAAAAGAGGAACAAATGAGGCCCAAAGTCAGCAGAAGGAGGGACATAATAAAGATCAGAGAAGAAATAAATAAAATTGAGAAGAATAAAACAACAGAAAAAATTAATGAAACCAAGAGCTGGTTCTTTGAGAAAATATACAATATAGATAAACCCCTAGCGAGACTTATTAAGAGGAAAAGAGAATCTACACATGTAAACAGAATCAGAATTGAGGAAGGAAAATCACTACAGACACCACAGAAATACAAAAAATTATCAGAGAATACTATGAAAATCTATATGGTAACAAACTGGATAACCTAGAAGAAATGGACAACTTTCTAGAAAAATACAACCTTCCAAGACTGACCCAGAAAGATACAGAAAATCTAAATAGACCAATTACAAGCAACAAAATTGAATTGGTAGTCAAAAAACTACCCAAGGAGAAAACCACCAGACCAGATGGATTCACTGCTGAATTTTATGTATATTTAGAGAAGACATAATATCCATTCTCCTTAAAGTTTTCCAAAAAATAGAAGAGGAGGGAATACTTCCAAACTCATTCTATGAAGCAAGCATCACTCTAATACCAAACCAGGTAAAGACATCACAAAAAAAGAAAACTACAGACCAATCAATATCCCTGATGAACATAGATGCACAAACACTCAACAAAATATTAGCAAACTGAATTCAAAAATACATCAAGAGGATCATACACGATGATCAAGTGGATTCACCTCAAGGATGCAAGGATTGCACAACATTCAAAAATCCATCAACATCATCCACCACATCAACAAAAAGAAGGACAAAAACCACATGATCATCTCCATAGACACTGAAAAAGCATTAGACAAAATTCAACATTCATTCATGATAAAAATTCTCAACAAAATGGGTATAGAGGGCAAGTACCTCAACATAATAAAGACCATATATGACAAACCTACAGCTAACATCATACTTAGCAGCGAGAAGCTGAAAGCTTTTCCCCTGAAATCAGGAGCAAGACAATGATGCCCACTATCCCCATTTTTATTCAACATAGTACTGGAGGTCCTAGCCATGGCAATCAGATAACACAAAGAAATAAAAGCCATTCAGATTGGTAAGGAAGAAGTCAAACCTTCACTGTTTGCAGATGACATGATATAGTACATAACAAACCCTAAAGAATCCATTCCAAAACGACTAGAATATCTGAATTCAGCAAAGTTACAGCATACAAAATTAATACACAGAAATCTGTTGCATTCCTATACACTAACAATGAACTAGCAGAAAGAGAAATCAGGAAAACAATTCCATTCACAATCGCATCAAAAAGAATAAAATACCTTGGAATAAACCTAACCAAAGAAGTGAAAGACCTATACCCTGAAAACTACAAGACACGCTTAAGAGAAATTAAAAAGGACACTAATAAATGGAAATTTATCCCATGATCTTGGGTAGGAAGAATTGATATTGTCAAAATGGCCATCCTGTCTAAAGCAATCTACAGATTCAGTGCAATCCCTATCAAAATACTGACAACATTCTTCAACGAACTGGAACAAAAAGTTCTAAAATTCTTATGGGACCACAAAAGACACCAAATAGCCAAAGCAATCCTGATAAGGAAAAATGAAGCAGGGTGGATCTCGCTTCCCAACTTCAAGCTCTACTACAAAGCCACAGTAATCAAGACAATTTGATACTGGCACAAGAACAGACCCATATAACAATGACAGACTGGAGAGCCCAGATAATAACCCAAGCATATATTGCCAATTAATATACAATAAAGGATATACAATGGGGAAATGACAGCCTCTTCAACAGCTGGTGTTGGCAAAACTGGACAGCTACATGTAAGAGAATGAAACTGGATTATTGTCTAATCCCATACACAAAAGTAAACTCAAAATGGATCAAAGACCTGAATGTAAGTCATGAAACCATAAAAGTCTTAGAAGAAAACATAGGCAAAACTCTCTCCAAGATAAACATGAGCAACTTCTTCATGAACATAACTCCCCGGGCAAGTGAAATAAAAGCAAAAATGAACAAGTGGGACTATATCAAACTAAAAAGTTTCTGTACAGCAAAGAACACCATCAATAGAACAAAAAGGCATCCTACAGTATGGGATAATATATTCATAAATGACATATGTGATAAGGGGTTGACATCTAAAATATATAATGAGCTCATGCAGCTCAATAAAAAAAAGCAAATAATCCAATTAAAAAAAATGATCAGAGGATCTGAGCAGACACTTCTCCAAGAAGAAATTCAGATGGCCAACAGACACATGAAAAGATGCTCCACATTGCTAATCATCAGAGAAATGTAAATTAAAACCACAATGGGATATCACCTGACACCAGTGAGGATGGCCACCATCCAAAAGAGAAACAACAACAATTGTTGGCAAGGATATGGAGAAAGGGGAACCCTACACTTATGGTTGGAATGTAAATTAGTTCAACCATTGTGGAAAGCTGTATGGAGGTTCCTCAAAAAACTCAAAATAGAAATACCATTTGACCCAGGAATTCCACTCCTGGGAATTTACCCTAAGAATGCAGCAGCCCAGTTTGAAAAAGACATATGCACCCCTATGTTTATCGCAGCACTATTTACAATAGCCAAGAAATGGAAGCAACCTAAGTGTCCATCAGTAGATGAATGGATAAAGAAGATGTGGTACAAGTACACAATGGAATATTACTCAGGCATGAGGAGAAAAAAATCCTGCCATTTGCAACAACATGGATGGAGCTGGAGGGTATTATGCTCAGTGAAATAAGCGAGGCAGAGAAAGACAAGTACCAAATGATTTCACTCATCCATGGAGTATAAGAACAAAGAAAAACTGAAGGAACAAAACAGCAGCAGACTCACAGAACCCAAGAATGGACTAACAGTTACCAAAGGGAAGGGGACTGGGTAGTGTGGGTGGGAAGGGAGGGAGTAGGGCAATAAGGGGCTTTATGATTAGCACACATATTGGGGGGGGCATCGGGAGGTCTGTATAGCTTTCATTTATGCCCGTAACCTTGTATCGCAGGATTTAAAGAAAGGATGTTCACTCTGTTTTTATCTCTATGAGGTTGTAAACTTTAATAATATCTTCTCCTAAGCCCCACCTTCAGACTGTGTGCAGCCCGTTTTCTTCTTAGTGTCTATCATGTGCCCTTATTCAGAGGCCAAGTCTCCTGGCTGCTGGTCGATTTTCATTGTTATTACAGAGAAGACAAGTAGTGACTCTGTAGCATCTTAGTACGCTGATGGACAGTGACTGTAGTGGGGTGTGATCCGGCCTTGATAATGGGGGGAGTCTAGTAACCATTATTTTGCTCATGTAATTGTACACTAATGATACCACAAAAAAAATGCTATCTTATGTTTTCGTTGGAATCCTTCCTGCCTTTTACTATGTTGTTTACAGCTGGGTCTGAATGCTAAATTAGTTGCCCAGTGTGCAAAATCACCTCATTAGATGCGAAGGAGGAAAGACAGCACATAGGCCTGCGCCTTTTAGCATGCTAAAGTGAATCTTACTCATGATTATAAATGATTAGCATTATAAAAACATGTGCTATTCTTTATTTAGGGAATATTAACTGATGTCGCTGAAGAATGGCTCTAGAGCTTAATGTTTAACACAGAGTTTTGGTAGGGGGTTTCCTTGCATGTAGTTACATTGCTGTGACTGCAAATACCTTGCCTTGCTTTTCCCGGAGGCCCTCCCCCTACTCTGACTACACCCACGGTCCCTGTGTCACTGGGATAGCAAGCACAAGCCCTTGGACACCAAGAGCCAGGCCGCTAGCGGTTCGCCTGAGTGGTAGCCACCGAACAGGCGGCGCCCGCCTAGAAGCAAGCTGCCTTCTGGGAGATTCCAGGCGGCAGGAGCGCAGGGCGCAGGCGCAAGGATGGCGCTTCCGGCGCGCCTGAGAGAGGCTTCTGCAGGCCTCTGGGCGCTTGTGGGGTTGGAAACCTGCCGCTCAGGCCACGTTTTCAAATTGCAAATAAGCCTCTTTCAGACAAAGTGTGGTGCTTTTCAGTCGGGGCTGCCTGCCTCAGGCGCTGGAGCCTGAGGAGAGCCGGAACTCGGCCCTGAAGAGCTGTTCCCGGTTCACAGTAGTCTGTGGGCCCGGGGCTCTCAAGGATAACGGTTTAGGGGCTTGTCTCTCGGGCGCAGGTCTTAAAAGCTGAGGCGCCCGATGTGGAGTTCACACCCTTCGGTGCTCCGAGAAGCTCGCGGTTTGACTCTCAGGAGCGTGGTGGCCCCACCGGCTTCCCCGACCCGCTTCCGGTGGCGTCGCTCGGCTGGCTGGGATTTCTCAGGGGAATGTGTGCCGGCGCGTCTGGGGCGGAGGCGGGCCCCGAGCCTCCTGCTGCCGATTTCCGAGGGCAGGAGCCGCTTGGAGCGGCTGGGCCGAGGCCTGCCTGCGAAGTGGATGGCTTCGCACAGCCAGGAAGACGGTGAGTGAGCGACCACGGGCTTATCTGGGACGACAGCATCCTTGGTGGTAGTGGCAGAACAAGTGTACACATCCTGTTTTCTAAATATGTTTTTATTTGAACCACAGTTTTTCAGAAGGTCATATTATGAAGTAGCACTTGCTTTAATTTGTCCAGGAACGATAGCATCTTCTAACCAGGACCTTGCACAGCAAGAGCTCAAAGTGTTAGCTTTCATTTATGCCCGTAACCTTGTATCGCAGGATTTAATATAAAGGATGTTCACTCTGTTTTTATCTCTGTGAGGTTGTAAACTTTAATAATATCTTCTCCTAACCCCCACCTTCAGACTGTGTGCAGCCCGTTTTCTTCTTAGTGTCTATAATGTGCCCTCATTCAGAGGCCACGTCTCCTGGCAGCTGGTCGATTTTCATTGTTATTACCCAATTGCAGTTCAGGATTTGGAGCGAATCTAGGAGGATAGTATCTTACACTTCATTTTCAATAATCATGTGTGATGAAGCAAACAGCATCTTGTTTGCTTTCTCATATACTGCATATCATTGAGTTGAGTGCTTTAGGGAGGATTAAAATAATTCTGCTCTTATTTATTGGCACTGTCTTCATCAGGAATCATTTCATTGCTGTGATTGGAAACCAGTTTATCAATGTCTAGATCAGTGGTTCAACCATGGGCAGCATTCTCCCCAGACCTTGGGGTCATTTGGAGATACGCAGGCGGTGCTTTTTCTCGTTGCAATGACTGAGGAGTACTCTGTCATTTAGTTGCTAGGAGCCAGTGATGCTACACATTCTGCAGTCTAAAGGACCGTCTTGAACAATAAGAAGTTACTTCATTCAAAATGTGATTTTAGAGTCCTGTTGAGAAGCATCGAGCTATGAAAGAGAGTGGGGTTTGCCATAACCCGGGCAAAACTGGGTCTCCCTTTGAGCAGTCTCAGAGCAGGATCTCATTAGGAAATAAATGCAAGTCTTTTTTCTAAGAAAACCTTGGAAAGTACAATCTTCACAAAAACTGGAAGAGTTCCAAAGGAGTATTCCATTGAAACAAATAGCAAAACTGTAAAATCTTTTACAGTTTCTCATTCAGTATCCCAGCTGCTTTCAGTTTTATTTTATCCTCTCAACATACCTCCTTCTTCCCAGTTTGTCCTGTGTATTTCTGTACTCCTGACCCCTACGTTGAGCAGTGCTCTTTTTCCTAATACAAACCAATTCTAGTTTTTCTGACCTCTTCAGTTCATTGCCTGCTGCATGTACCAGTTGTAAGAATATGTGTGTATATGTGTGTGTGTGTGAGAGATCATGAGGCCATAAACACTCATATTTATCTCTTTAACAATGGCAAACGTGAGGTGGGCATTGGCTAAGACTACAGGAAACCTTTTAAAACCCAATGGCCAGATGTACAGCAGTGTGTCACAGAAACTAGGGAGCCATTGCATGTGTTGTCTCCATCCTGCTCTTCCTAGGTCCACTCATACCTTCTCTCTGAAATCTATATTCCGCACTTAGTTAACCTGCTCTCCTTCCCTGCCTGTTGGTTTTTGCTCTCCATAACTGCAAGAGACTGAACATGTCTCCACAAAATCTTTATGTTGAGACCTAACCCTATGTGATGGAATTAGGAGATGATTAGGTATTGGGAGGTGATTAGGTCTTGAGAATGGCGCTCCCCTGAATAGGATTAATGCTCTTGTAAAAGAGACCCCAGAGATCTTGCTCACTCCTTTCACCACGTGAGGACACAGTGAGAAGATGGCCATCTATGAACTAGGAAGTGGGCCCTCACCAGACACTGAATCTGCTGGCAGCTTGATTTGGACTTCCAGCCTGCAGAACTGTGAGAAATGAATTTGTGTTGTTTCTAAGTCACCCAGTCTGTGGTATCCTGTGACAGCAACCCAAACAGACTGAGACCATAACGTTGCCTAGTATTTGATGTTTGCATGCCTGTGGGTCTAACTTTACATGAACCTTCAGCTCCAACACCATCTGACTGATTCAGAGCCTGTTTCTCAGTTCCAGATCCCTGTGTGGTTGCTGGTGATGGTCCAGTTTAAATCAGGGTCTGCCCTCCCCCATCCTAGCAGTTGTGGTGAGTAGGGTTTCCCCTTCTAAGTTGTGGGTGAACCAGATTCTTTAAAAAGGGACAGTTGATGGGGAAGAAATGTGAATTCTTTGGTCCAGCAACACAAGTCCATTTAGTTCATGGTGACACTTAATCAACATTAGGAGATTACAGATTAAGGTTAAGACCATATTTTGAGCTCATTATTCCTCTAAGGCAACTAGATTATACCTGCCAGCAGGTGAGCACAGAAAAGCAGAGAAGTTTAACCATTTCTGGCTCTTTATGATCATAGAGTAAGTTCAAAGCTGAATTTTCATCTTTATTTTGAGTTTTCAGAGTTTCTAGCCAATTTGGTCAATATATTAATATTTAACTTACAATATCAAGGGTGATCTAACCATAAACTTTAAGAAAATATTAGGAATAGTACAGGCTTCAAAAATGGAGATGAATTGCTTACTTTGTTGTGGTGCATTAACTCTGGGCACTGGAGATATTAGTTAATTTTTATAGCTTCAAAGATATTAATTAATATTTATTGAGAGCCAGTGAAGTGTACTCAGTATGGCACAATATAAAAAGCAGTAAAGTTCTTTGCTTCTGACTAATATTTATTGAATGTTCATCATAGGAGACAACAATCATTGCCATCATTGAATTGGGAAATGAATGCAAACCATTTTTATGACAAAGTTCAAGAAGAAAGTCTGTCTTTATAGTTATTTTTCCCTTAAATCAAATTGAAGACTTCAGAGTGCTTCTAATACAACTAAAACTCATCTTTCATTGAAATATAGAAAGACAGATTTGACTATTACTTTAGACTTGATCATAGTCTTTGGTTTTTAAGGAGGAAATTGAAGCCTAATGAAGAATCAGTGACAGTCCAAAGTCACATGGCTAGTGGGGCCTCTTTTCGGAATAGAGTGTTCCCTTAGTGACTGTGGTGAGAGGTGGTGAGATGCTCTCTAGGTGGGGTGGGAAGTTGCTTGGAAAGAGGCCTATAAATACTGCAAACTGGAGACATTGTTTTCACGTGATTTGTGCTGCTTCCTTAATGAGATATCTTAGAATTTCAAAAACACTGGGTGATGATCAATTTTATATTGTTTAAAAAAAAATCTTACTGTAGTGTGTCTTCATGAGTTTGAAAATTTATGTACTTATGTTCTTTTAGGTTTCTGTTTTGAAGCTTGAAGTTGTTTCTTTTTTCCTTTCCAGAAAAGCAACAAATTTGAACAGTTATCTGGGAATTATATATCATTTAAGCAGGAGTTAGTGGGAAGTAGGACCAATATGTAAATACTGAATCAAATCACAGATAAATAGGCTTAAGAGCAAAGAATCCCTCAAACACAAATAAAAAAGGAGCTTCTGAATGGAGAACAAAAGATTTTTCACATAAATCAGAAGCATGTTGGTGTAATAATTTACTTTTTTTTTAAATTGAGGATATCATAGAATACTGTGTAACACTAACCTTGAGTGTTCATCTGGATGAATTTTTGTGTATATATAATATGCATATGTGTTATATAATATGTATTGTGTGTGTGCACATATATATCTACATGTATACATAGTAACTACTACACCTGGACATTAGTGGTGAAAATGACAGAAACCCTTTTTTATTATTATAAATAATGCTATGCTCATTCTGTACATTTTTGAAAGTCTTTTCCCTTATATTTTGTTCCATTTGGGTATCTTTATGAAAGTTACTACATATATTAATTTATATTATCATTTATAGCTTTAATATTAGGTTTGAACTTTAAAAAACATTTTTTTGAAGTATAAAGAATAGAAAGAATTATGAGAGCAACGTGTTTCTGGCTCAGAGGACCAAGCCACTGTAACTAGAGCATCATTATCTAGGAGCAGCGCATCCTGGTGAAGGCAGAGGTCCAGATGGAATAAAGTGCATGTTGTTGTGTGTTATGCCCTGAGTCACTATGTTGCAGAAGGAGATGGACCAAATCTGGTTGTGGGATGATGAAATGGATTGTCCAATGGGGACACTGCATGGGCAACAGCTGTCCATAGGTGGAAATAAATCCCCACACCTCATTTCATTTTTTAAATATATTAATCTAAGGGCAAAATGGGCAGGTGAATCTTGACTGTTCTATCTGAAGTCTCCCTGCTGTCCCCATATCCACATGATGACTGGGTACTTGGTGAGTGTATTTCCCAGAAAGGAAAACAAGCCAAAGTTTCACTGTTAATTACAGACACTATTCTGGGCCAGTGCCCTTGGATACTTCAGCCCTACCATAGGCAGTCAACTTATGACTTTCACCAGTTAGAAGTGAATTTAGATGCAGTTGTTTTTAGAAAGGGGAAATGTACTTTTCAGTTTTTTATATCTTAAAGAAAAAAAGATGTACATTTTTATTCTTTCTAATAAACAGTGGTAACCACTGAAAGCAGACCTATCTGTCTCCAAAGGAAATGGCTTCCAGGAAGTGGGACTTGATCTATATAGATTTATGGGATCTCCAAATACAGTCAATGGACTGGCTATTTACCACTTACCGAAAAGGTTTGGGAAGGAAGTAGTGGAGGAGTTCACAGACTGCTGTCCCAAGTAGCTGTTGAGAATTTGCTTTTTTTTTTCTTCTTGGAGGGAATGGGAGGCTTCCTAGATGAACATTTATTTCAGACAATTAAATAGAAAGAGTCATGATTGACATGTTTTCATGTTATTCTTTCTTGGTTTGACATAGAAAATCTACTGGAACTGGGCTATTTTACAAATGAAGGGGTTTATTTTCTCTGGTTTGTGGACATAATTGTCTTCATTAACTTTAATGGGAGTTTCAGGGCCTGGTCTAAAGGGAGAATGAATGGCTTGTAGTGGAGTGCTGGCAGTGTGCTATTAAAGCCATAAGGAGGAAATGTAGTGTACATTTTGACACCCAACTTCTCCACTGTGAAGAAAATAGAATCTGTTTGAAAGCATTCACATTTTTCTCTATCAGTGCCTTAAAAAATAAATAAAATAAAAGCCCAGGGTGCACAGGAATAATTTTATATGGCCATTGAAAAGATTAAGGATCATCTTAAAAACACCTCAAATGTTTTGTTTTGACTAGTGGGGGTGTGAACAGCAATAAACGTGCACCAACAACAGTGGGCCCAGTTTCCGCGTCTCATAACCAATACAAGTCCACATCCAAAAGGTCAGGTTAGCCAATAAAAACGTCCATAAAATTCATAGAGTGGCGATCTAATCTCCTGAGAAATGAATATGAGATATTATCGGGGAAGTATTTCACAGTGAGGATCTTTCACTCTTTCTAAGAATGTATATCAAAAGTGCTGTAGGCATCTGTACACAATAATGAAGTTCACATTAAATTATGAAACCAGTTTTATTTATGAATTAACCATCACATGGTATTGTGCATTGTGTAAAAATGACAGGGCTCTGGGCAAACGTAACTGAAGATTTGATTCATTTCTAGAAATGTTAATTGTCTTCTTCACTGCCTGGCACATATTTGGCACTCACTAGCATCTGTTGAATGACAGAATGAATGATTAAGTGCTTACAGTGTGCAATGCACTTCCCTAGTAAAGAGAGTTGAATATTGTTCTTTCTCTCAGGAAACTACAATCTTAACAGATACACATGCACAACTAGAGTGTCCTTTCTCCAGATCTTAAGTTTTAATAACAAATATAAAGCATATTATCCTAAGTGCAGTATTAAGAAAAAACTATAATCCAGGTTTGATGGGACAACGTAGAAGGGAAATATTTAATTCTGTCTGGAGGGATCTGGGAAGGCTTCCCAGTGGAAAAACAGTTGAGTTAGACATCTTGTGATAGGAAGGAAAAGAAAAGAATGAGTAGAGGTTCAGAGATGTGAAGATGCACATCCTTTTCAGAGAATAGCAAACAGTCTGGTTTGGGCAAAG
Organism: Smutsia gigantea; assembly: GCA_032199065.1. NCBI lineage: Eukaryota > Metazoa > Chordata > Mammalia > Pholidota > Manidae > Smutsia > Smutsia gigantea. The sequence continues at coordinate 133,758 of JAVSCE010010821.1, forward strand.
CTAACTAAACTGGGTCTGTGTGGAAGGACAGTAGTAGGTAGAAGGATGGTGGAGGTGCAAGTCCCAGTCAAATTATGAAGGGTCTTGAATGTCATAATGAAGGACTTGGGGTATTTTTCTTTCTTTTTTTTTTAATGATGAATAATTGACTTTTTAAAAAAGAGAAAATGGGGTGATGTTATGATTCAGTCTGAGTCTTAGAAGGATGACTCAGTCATCAGTGTAGAGAATATATGGAGAGGAAGAAAAAAGATTGCAGACAATGATGTTCATTATAGCAGCCATTGTAATGATTTAGGTGATGATGATGGTGATCTGAGCAAGAGTACGATCAGAGGCGATAGGGGTGGAAGTAGTCTGTACAACCATTTATCCACCCTTACACCCATCCACCCATCCGTTTGCCCATTCATTCATCTATCCATTCACCCACCTATCCATCCACCCATCCATTTACTCAATCAACAAATATTTATGAACTGCTGTAGCTGACACTAATGCTTCCTTAACAGCCATTTGTCTCCTTAATTTTCCCAACAAACCTTGATTTCTTTTTGATATTGGGTGGCTATATACTTTTGGAGAGGCTGGGCTCTTCCTCAGTCCCAGGCCGTTGATCTTAATTATGTAAATTATTCATTCATTCAATATTTATTGAGCCGCTTCTCAATTAGTGGTATTGTTTTCAGAACTGGGGATATAGCATTGAGTTGAATAATTATATGCCTCCAATTAAGATATTTGGAGACATTTACTCTGTTGTTGGGAGACATTTACTTTGACTGAAGTACATGAAAATTGACTGCAGTCAGAATTGTAACGCTTACCCTTATTTTAAGCTCTTCTCCTGAGCACACACTCCCTTTTTTATTTTATTTTATTAAAAAATTTTTTAATTGAGGTATTACTGATATACATTCTTATGAAGGTTTCATATGAAAAAACGATGTGGTTACTACTTTTACCCATATTATCAAGTTCCCACCCATACCCCAATGCAGTTACTGCCCGTCAGTGTAGTAAGATGCCACAGATTCACTGTTTGCTTTCTCTGTGCTACACTGTTTTCCCGGTGACCCCCCACACCATGTGTACTAAACATAGTACCCCTCCATCCCCTTCTCCCTCCCTCCCCACCTGCCTTTCCACACCCCTCCCCTTTGGTAACCACTAGTTCCTTCTTGGAGTCTGTGAGTCTGCTGCTATTTTGTTCCTTCAATCTTGCTTCGTTGTTATACTCCACAAAGGAGGGAAATCATTTGGCACTTGTCTTTCTCCACCTGGCTTATTTCACTGAGCATAATATCCTCCAGCTCCATTCATGTTGTTACAAAAGGTAGGAATTATTTCTGTCTTACGTCTGAATAGTATTCCATTGTGTATATGTACCACATCTTTATTTGGTCATCTACTGATGGATACTTAGTTTGCTTCCATTTCTTGGCTATTGTAAATAGTGCTGCAATAAACATAGGGGTGCATATGTCTTTTTGAATCTGAGAAGTTGTATTGTTTGGGCAAATTCCAAACAGTGGGATTCCCGGGTCAAATGGTATTTCTATTTTTAGTTTTTGAGGAACCTCCATATTGCTTTCCACAGTGGTTGAACTAGCTTACATTCCTACCAGCAGTGTAGGAGGGTTCCCCTTTCTCTGCATCCTCACCAGCATTTGTTGTTCTTAATCTTTTGGATGCTGGCCATCCTTACTGGTGTGAGGTGATATCTCATTGTGGTTTTAATTTGCATTTCCCTGACAATTAGTGATGTGGAGCATCTTTTCACGTGTCTGTTGGCCATCTGAATTTCTTCTTTGGAGAACTGTCTCTTCATATCCTCTGCCCATTTTTTAATTGGGTTATTTGCTTTTTGGATGTTAAGGCATGTAAGTTCTTTATATATTTTGGATGTTAACCCCTTGTCGGATATGTTATTTACAAATATATTCTCCCATAATGTAGGATGCCTTTTTGTTCTGTTGATGGTGTCCTTTGCTGTACAGAAACTTTTTGGTTTGATGTAGTCCCATGAGTTCATTTTTGCTTTAGTTTCCCTTCCTCGAGGAGATGCATTCAGGAAGAAGTCGCTCATGCTTATATTCAGGAGATTTTTGCCTATGTTGTCTTCTAAGAGTTTTATGGTTTCATGACTTACATTCAGGTCCTTGATACATTTTGAGTTTACTTTTGTGTATGGGGTTAAACAGTAATCCAATTTCATTCTCTTGCATGTAACTCTCTAGTTTTGCCAACACCAGCTGTTGAAGAGGCCGTCATTTCCCTATTGTATGTCTATGGCTCTTTTATCATATATTAACTGGCCATATATGATTGGGTTTATATCAGGGATCTCTAGTCTCTTCCATTGGTCTATGGGTCTGTTCTTGTGCCAGTAGCAAATTGTCTTGATTACTGTGGCTTTGTAGTAAAGCTTGAAGTTGGGGAGCATAATCCCCCTAGCTTTATTCTTCCTTCTCAGGATTGGTTTGGCTATTTGGGGTCTTTTGTGGTTCCATATGAATTTTAGAACTATTTGCTCTAGTTCGTTGAAAAATGCTGTTTGTATTTTCATAGGAATTGCATTGAATCTGTAGATTGCTTTAGGCAGAATGGCCATTTTGACAATTAATTCTTCCTATCCATGAACACGGGATGTGTTTCCATTTATTGGTATCTTCTCTAATTTCTCTCATGAGTGTCTTGTGGTTTTCAGAGTATAGGTCTTTCACTTCCTTGGTTAGGTTTATTCCTAGGTATTTTATTCTTTTTGATGCAATTGTGAATGGAATTGTTTTCCTGATTTCTCTTTCTGCTAGTTCATCATTAGTGTATAGGAATGCAACAGATATCTGTGTATTAATTTTATATCCTGCAACGTTGCTGAATTCAGATATTATATCTAGTAGTTTTGGAGTTGATTCTTTAGGGTTTTTAATGTACAATATTATGTCATCTGCAAACAGGGACAGTTTGACTTCTTCCTTTCCTATCTGGATGCCTTTTATTTCTTTGTGTTGTCAGATTGCCATGGCTAGGACCTCCAGAACTATGTTTAATAAAAGTGGGAGAGTGGGCATCCTTGTCATGTTCCTGATCTTGAAAAGATTTTAGCTTCTCGCTGTTAAGTATAATGTTGGCTATGGGTTTGTCATATATGGCCTTTATTATGGTGAGGTACTTGCCGTCTATACCCATTTTGTTGAGATTTTTAATCATGAATGGATGTTGAATTTTTTCAAATGCTTTTTCAGCATCTATGGAGATGATCATGTGGTTTTTGTTCTTCTTTTTGTTGATGTGGTGGATGATCTTGATGGATTTTCGAATGTTGTACCATCCTTGCATCGCTGGATTAAATCCTACTTGATCATTAAGGATGATCCTTTTGATGTATTTTTGAATTTGGTTTGCTAATATTTTGTTGAGTATTTTTGCATCTATGTTCATCAGGGATATTGGTCTGTAATTTTCTTTTTTTGTGGTGTCTTTACCCGGTTTTGGTATTAGAGTGATGCTGGCCTCTTAGAATGAGTTTGGAATTATTCCCTGTACTTCTACTCCTTGGAAAACTTTAAGGGGTAAGGTATAGGTCTTCACTAAATGTTTGATAAAATTCAGTGGTGAGGCCATCTGGTCCAGGTGTTTTGTTCTTAGGTAGGTTTTTGATTACCAGTTCAATTTCATTGCTCGTAATTGGTGTGTTCAGATTTTCTGTTTCTTTCTGGGTCAGCCTTGGAAGGTTGTATTTTTCTAGAAAGTTGTCCTTTTCTTCTAGGTTATCTAGTTTGTTACCATATAATTTTTTATAGTATTCTCTAATAGTTCTTTGTATTTCTGTGCTGTCAGTAGTGATTTTTCCTTTCTCATTTCTGATTCTGTTTATGTGAGTAGACTCTCTTTTTTCTTGATCAGTCTGGCTAGGGGTTTATCTATTTTGTTTATTTTCTTGAAGAACCAGCTCTTGCTTTCATTGATCCTTTCTATTGTTTTATTCTTCTCGATTTTATTTATTTCTGCTCTAATCTTTCTTATGTCCCTCCTTCTACTGACTTTGGGCCTCATTTGTTCTTCTTTTCCTAGTTTCGTTATTTGTGAGTTTAGAGTGCTCATATGGGATTGTTCTTCTTTCCTGAGGTAGGCCTGTATTGCAATATAGTTTCCTCTTAGCACGGCCTTCACTGCGTCCCACAGATTTTGTGGTGTTGAATTATTGTTGTCATTTGTCTGCATATATTGCTTGATTCTGTTTTTATTTGGTCATTTATCCATTGATTATTTGGGTGCATGTTATTAAGCCTCCATGTGTTTGTGGGATTTTTTCATTTTCTTTGAGAAATTCCTTTCAAGTTTCATACCTTTGTGGTCTGAGAAACTGGTTGGTACAATTTCAATCTTTTTGAATTTACTGAGGCTCTTTGTGTGGCCTAGTATACGATCTATTTTTGAAAATGTTCCATGTGCACTTGAGAAAAATGTGTATTCTGCTGCTTTTGGGTGTAGAGTTCTGTAGATGTCTGTTAGGTCCATCTCTTCTAGTGTTGTTCAGTGCCTCTGTGTCCTTACTTATATTCTGTCTGGTTGATCTCTCCTTCAGAGTGAGTGGTGTGTTGAAGTCTCCTAGAATGAATGCATTGCATTCTATTTCCCCCTTTAATTCTGTTAGTATTTGTTTCACATGTCAGTGCTCCTGTGTTGGGCACATAGATATTTGTAATGGTTTTATCTTCTTGTTGGATTGACCCTTTTATCATTATGTAATGTCCTTCTTTGTCTCTTGTGACTTTCTTTGTTTTGAAGTCTATTTTGTCTGATACAAGTGCTGCAACTCCTGCTTTTTTCTCCCTATTAGTTGCATGAAATGGCTTTTTCCATCCCTTCACTTTTCGTCTGTGTATGTCTTTGAGTTTAAAGTGAGTCTCTAGTGAAGGCAGCATATAGATGGGTCTTGTTTTTTTATCCTTTCAGTGACTCTGTGTCTTTTTATTGGTGCATTCAGTCCATTTACATTTAGGGTGAATATGGATAGGTATGTACTTATTGGCATTGCAGGCTTCAGATTCATGGTTACCTAAAGGTTCAAGGTTAACTTCCTTACTATCTAAGAGTCTAAATTAACTCACTTGAAATGCTATTGTGAACACAATCTAAAGGTTCTTTTTTTTTTCTCCTCCTTTTTCTTCGTCCTCCATTCTTTATATATTAGGTGTCATAATCTATACTGTTTTGTCTACCCCTTGATTGACTTTGGGGATAATTAATTTAATTTTGCATTTTCTTAGTAATTAGGTGTTCTACTTTCTTTACTGTCTTTTTATTACCTCTTGTGACAGCTATTACACCATAGGAACAGTACCATCTCTAGCAGTCCTCCCAAAATACACTGTAGAGATGTTTTGTGGGAGGTAAATTCTCTCAGCTTTTGCTTATCTGGGAATTGTTTAATCCCTCCTTCAAATTTAAATGATAATCTTGCTGGATAAAGTATTCTTGGTTCAAGGCACTTCTTCTTCATTGCATTAAATATATCATGCCACTTCCTTCTGGCCTGTAAGGTTTCTGTTGAGAAGTATGATGATAGCCTGATGGGCTTTCCTTTGTATGTGATCTTATTTCTCTCTCTGGCTGCTTTTAATAGTGTGTCGTATACTTGAACTTTGCCATTTTAATTACTATATATATATCTTGATGTTGTCTTCGTTGGGCCCTTTGTGTTGGGAGATCTGTGCACCTCCATGGCCTGAGAGACTATCTCCTTCCCCAGATTGGGGAACTTTTCAGCAATCACCTCCTCAAAGACACTTTGTATCCCTTTTTCTCTCTCATCTTCTTCTGGTACCCCTGTAATGCGAATGTTGTTCCGTTTGGATTGGTCACACAGTTCTCTCAATATTCTTTCATTCTTAGAGATCCTTTTTTCTCTCTGTGCCTCAGCTTCTTTGTATTCCTCTTCTCTAGTTTCTATTTCATCTATCGTCTCCTCCACCGTATCCAATCTGCTTTTAATACCGTCCATTGTCCTCTTCAATGATTGGATCTCTGACCTTAATTCATTCCTGAGTTCTTGAATATCTTTCCGTATCTCCATGAGCATGTTAATGATTTTTATTTTGAACTCTCTTTCAGGGAGAGTCATGAGGTCAATATCATTTAAATCTTTCTCAGGAGTTGTATTAATAATTTTACTCTAGACCAGGTTCCTTTGGTGTTTCATATTTGTGTATGGGGCCCTCTAGTGTCCAGAAGCTCTACTCTCTGGAGCTGCTCAGCCCCTGAAGCAATGTCGGGGGTTGCAGGGGAGTGGTATTGGTGCCTGGGGGGGAGGAGAGAGCTGTTTCCTGCTTCCTATCTGCAGTGCCTGTCTCCACTGCCTGAACCAGTGGGCCAAGCACACAGGTATAAGCCTCTGTGCTTTGCGTTTTTAGTTGCTGTAGACATATGTTCCCTCTTGCTGGCCTAACGCCAGGGTAGGGTTTCCCGGTTTGCAAGCCCGGTGGGTCTGGCCAGGGAAAAGGCACAGTAGGCTGCCTATCACGGAAGGGCTTCTTGGAGCTGTGTGGGCAGCCAGGGAGCTGGAGCACCCGAAGATTGTGAAAGCTCCCAACCTGCTGGGCCGAGTGCACACAGACAATTTTGTCTACCTATCCTTTCTCATGAGCAGTAAGCTCTGTGCCATCCTTGCCCCTTTAGCAGCCCTCTTGCTAAATGCTTCTTTGTTAGGAAGTCTCTCAGACTGCCTGCCTTCCTTTTGTCCCAGAGCAGCTGGATATGGATCCCTGCTTTCCACAAGCAGCTGGAATCTCAGTGTCTCCAGGAATTCTTCCTGTCTTAGCTTCCAACTCCCTAATTGCGATAGTATCATGCAAGCACCATGAAATGTAGGTTTGTGCTCCCAGAGGAGATCTCTGGAGTTAGGTGTTCAGCTGTCCCAGATCTCCACTCCCTCCCTGCTCTGTTCCTTTTTCTCCCACTGGTGAGCTGGGGTGGGGGAAGGGTTTGGATCCCACAGGGCCACAGCTTTCATACCTTATCCTGTTCTCTGAAGTCTGCTCTTGTCTCCAGGTGTATGCAGTTTGGTGTAGTTGTCTTTCCTGTTGCTCTTTAAAGAGTAGTTTTATTAATTATATTTTCATATTGTATGTGGTTTTAGGAGGAAGCCTCTGTGTCACCTCTCACACTGCCATGTTTAATCCTCTCCCCTCTGCCCATTTTTTAATCAGACTATTTGCCTCTTGGGTGTTGAGGCATGTGAATTCTTTATATATTTTGGATGTTTACCCCTTGTCGCATATGTTATTTAAAAATATATTCTCCCATACTGTAGAATGCCTTTTTGTTCTGTTGATGGTGTCCTTTGTCATACAGAAGCTTTTTAGTTTAGTCTAGTCCCTTGTGTTCATTTTTGCTTTTGTTTCCCTTGCTTGAGGAGATGCATTCAGGAAGAAGTTGCTCATGCTTCAGGAAATTTTTGCCTATGTTGTCCTCTAAGGTTTTATGGTTTCATGACTTACATTCAGGTCTTTGATCCATATCGAGTTTACTTTTGTATATGGTAAAGAATAATCCAGTTTCATTCTCTTGCATTTAGCTGTCCAGTTTTCCCAACACCAGTTGCTGAAGAGGCTGACATTTCCCCATTTTATGTCCATGGCTCCTTTATCGTATATTAATTGACCATATATGGTTGGGTTCATATTAGGGCTCTCTAGTCTGTTCCATTGGTCTATAGGTCTGTTCTTGTGCTAGTACCAAATTGTCTTGATTACTGTGGCTTTGTAGTAGAGCTTGAAGTTGGGGAGCATAACCCCCCAGCTTTATTCTTTCTTCTCAGGATTGCTTTGGCTATTCAGGGTCTGTTGTGGTTCCATATGAATTTTAGAACAATTTCCTCTAGTTCATTGAAGAATGCTGTTGGTATTTTGATAGGAATTGCATTGAATCTGTAGATTGCTTTAGGCAGGATGGCCATTTTGACAATATTAGTTCTTCCTATCCATGAGCACAGGATGTGTGTCCATTTTTTGGTATCTCTTTAATTTCTCTCATGAGTGTCTTGTGGTTTTCAGAGTATAGGTCTTTCACTTCCTTGGTTAGGTTTATTCCTAGGTATTTTATTATTTTTGATGCAATTGTGAATGGAATTGTTTTTCTGATTTCTCTTTCTTTTAATTCATTGTTAGTATATAGGAATGCCACAGATTTCTGCATATTAATTTTGTATCCTGCAACTGTGGTGAATTCAGATATTAGAACTAGGAGTTTTGGAGTGGATTCTTTAGGGTTTTTTATGTACAATATCATGTAATCTGCAAACAGGGACAGTTTGACTTCTTCCTTGCCAATCTGGATGCATTTTATTTCTTTGTGTTGTCTGATTGCCATGACTAGGACCTCTAGTACTATGTTGAATAGAAGTGGGGAGAGTGGGCATCCTTATCTTGTTCCCAATCTTAAAGGAAAAGCTTTCAGCTTCTCGCTGTTAAGTATAATTTTGGGTGTGGGTTTGTCATATATGGCCTTTATTATGTTGAGGTATTTGCCCTCTATACCCATTTTGTTGAGAGTTTTTATCATGAATCAGTGTTTAATTTTGTCAAATGGTTTTTCAGCAACTATGGAGATGATCATGTGGTTTTCGTCCTTTTTGTTGATATGGTTGATTATGTTGGTGGATTTTTGAATGTTGTACCATCCTTGTATCCCTGGAATAAATCCTACTTAATCATAATGGATGATCTTTTTGATGTATTTTTTAGTTTGGTTTGTTAATATTTTGTTGAGTATTTTTGCATCTATGTTCATCAGGAATATTGGTTTGTAATTTTCTTTTTTTGTGGTGTCTTTTCCTGGTTTTGCTATTAGAGTGATGCTGGCCTCATAGAATAAGTTTGGGAGTATTCCCTCCTCTTCTACTTTTTGGAAAACTTTAAGGAGGGTCGGTATTAGCTCTTCACTAAATTTTGATAAAATTCAGCAGTGAAGCCATCTGGTCCAGGCGTTTTGTTCTTAGGTAGGTTTTTATTACGAGTTCATTTTCGTTGCTGGTAATTGGTGCGTTAAGATTTTCTGCTTCTTTCTCGGTCAGCCTTGGACAGTTGTATGTTTCTAGAAAGCTGTCCATTTTTCTAGGTTATACAGTTTGTTACCATATAATTTTTCATAGCATTCTCTAATAATTCTTTGTATTTCTGTGGTTTCTGTAGTGATTTTTCCTTTCTCATTTCTGATTCTGTTTATGTGAGTACACTCTTTTTTCTTGATAAGTCTGGCTAGGGGTTTATCTATTTTGTTTATTTTCTCTAAGAACCAGCTCCTGCTTTCATTGATCCTTTCTGTTGTTTTATTCTTCTTGATTTTATTTATTTCTGCTTTAGTCTTTATTATGTCCCTCCTTCTACTGACTTTGGGTCTCATTTGTTGTTCTTTTTTAGTTTTGTTAATTGTGAGTTTAGGCTGTTCATGTGGGGTTGTTCTTCTTTCCTGAGGTAGGCCCGTATTGCAGTATACTTTCCTCTTAGCATGGCGTTCGTTGCATCACACAGATTTTGTGGTGTTGAATTATTGTTGTCATTTGTCTCCATATATTGCTTGATCTCTGTTTTTATTTGGTCATTGATCCATTGGTTATTTCGGAGCATGTTGTGAAGCCTCCATGTGTTTGTGGGATTTTTCACTTTCTTTGCATAATTTATTTCTATTTTCATACCTTTGTGACCTGAGAAACTGGTTGGCACATTTCAATCTTTTTGAATTTACCGAGGCTCTTTTTGTGGCCTAGGATATGATGTATTATTGAAAATGTTTCATGTGCACTTGAGAAGACTCTGCTGCTTTTGGTGTAGAGTTCTGTAGATATCTGTTTGTTCCATCTGTTTTAATGTGTTGTTCAGTGCTTCTGTCTCTTTATTTTCTGTCTGGTTGATCTGTCCTTCAGAGTGAGTGGAGTGTTGAAGTCTCCTAGAATGAATGCATTGAATTATCTTTCCCCTTTTAATTCTTTTTTTTTTTCCTTTAGTGTATTTTATTTTTTTGGGGGGGTTTATTATTTTTTTATTATTATTTTTTAGTTTATTTTGATATCATTAATCTACAATTAAATGAGTAATATTATGGTGATTACACTACCCCCTTCATCAGGTTCCCCCACCCCCAACCGCATTGCAGTCACTGTCCATCAGCGTAGTGAGATGCCATAGAGTCACTACTTGTCCTCTCTGGGTTGTACAGCCCTCCCCGTGCCCCCCAAACATTACATCTGCTAATCGTAATGTCCCTTCTTCCCCCTTGCCTCTCCCTTCCCACCCATCTTCCCCAGTCCCTTTCCCTTTGGTAACTATTAGTCCGTTCTTGGGTTCTGTGAGTCTCCTGCTGTTTTGTTCCTTCATTTTTTTTCCTTAGTTCTTATATTCCACATATAAGTGAAATCATTTGGTACTTGTCTTTTTCAGCTTGACTTATTTCACTGAGCATAATACCCTCTAGCTCCATCCATGTTGTTGCAAATGGTAGGATTTGTTTTCTTCTTATGGCTGAATAATATTCCATTGTGTATATGTACCACATCTTCTTTATCCATTCATCTACTGATGTGGACACTTAGGTTGCTTCCATTTCTTGGCTATTGTAAATACCCTTTTAATTCTGTTAGTGTTTGTTTCACATATGTAGGTGCTCCTGTGTTAGGTGCATAGATATTTATAATGGTTATATCTTCTTGTTGGATTGACCCCTTTATCATTATGCAATGTCCTTCTTTTTCTCTTGTGACTTTCTCTGTTTTGAAGTCTATTTTGTTTGATATAAGTACTGCAGCTCCTGCTTTTTTTCCTTATTATTTTCATGAAATATCTTTTTCCGTCCCTTCACTTTTAGTCTTTGTATGTCTTTAGGTTTAAAGTGAGTCTGTATGTTTCAGTTCTGATACTGTGTTCCGTAATGATCTCCGAGTGGAATTCATCCCTGAGTTCTTGAATATTTTTTGTACCTCCATGAGCATGTTAGTGATTTTTATTTTGAAATCCCTTTCAGGCAGATTCATGAGGTCAATTTTATTTGAATCTTTTTCAGGGTTTGTATTCATATTCATAATTTTACTTTGAACCAGGTTCCTTTGTCATTTCATATTTTTATATGGCGCTCTCTAGTGCCCAGAACTCTACTCTCTGGAGCTGTTCAGCCCCTGAATCAATGTCAGTGGTCGTTGGGGGGAGCGGTATTGGTGCTTGGGGGGAGGAATGAGCTGTTTCCTGCTTCCCTGCTGCTGTGCCTTTCTCCGCTGACAGAACCAGTGGGCTGAGCGCACAGGTATAAGCCTCTATACTTTGTGTTTGTAGTTGCTGTAGACAGGACTTCCCTCTGGCCTGTCTAACGCCAGGGTAGGGTTTGCTGGTTTGCAAGCCAGGTGGGGCTGGCTGGGAGAAAGGCACAGTAGGCTGCTTATCATGGAGGGGATCCTTGGAGCTGTGTAGTTAGCCAGGAAGCTGGAGCTCCTGAAGATCATGGAAGTTCCCAACCTGCTGGACAGGGTGCACCTGGACAATTTTGTCTACCTGTACTTTCTCCTGAGCAGTAAGCTCTGTACAATCTTTGCTCCTTCAGCAGCCCTCTTGGTGTTAGGATGTCTCTCAGACTGCCCGCCTTTTCTTTTGTCCCAGAACAGCCGGATATGGATCTCTACTTTCCGTAAGCAGCTGGATCAGTCTCTCCAGGTATTCTGCCTGTCTTAGCTTTCCAACCCCCTAATCATGAGAGTACCATGAAAACACCATGAAATTTAGGTTTGTGCTCCCAGATCAGATCTGCGGAGTTAGGTATTCAGCAGTTCCAGGCCTTCACTCCCTCCCTGCTCTGTTTTCTCTTCCTCCCGCTGGTAAGCTGGGGTAGGGGAAGGGCTCAGGTCCTGCTGGGCCACAGCTTTGGTACTTTACTCTTTTCCCTGAGGTTTATACTTTTCTCCAAGTGTATGCAGTTTGGCACATTCCTCTTTCTTGTTGCTCTTTCAGTTTTCGTTGTATTACTTATATTTTCATATTATATGTGGTTTTAGGTGGAAGCCTCTGTCTCACCTCTCACGCTGCCCTCTTTTCTACACACTCCCCTTTGCAGTTAGGCAGGACCAAAATGACTGATCACTGTTAGCCGTGATTCCTTAATTTGTGTGGAGGACCAGTATACTGCTCACCATTACCTGAGCAGTCATACTTGAAAGAGAAATAAGCCTTTGTTTATACAAGTTTATGGAAACTCTAAGATTTTCAGAGTTTATTGTTACTGTAGGATAACGTAGCCTAACCTAACAATAGTGGTTAATGCTATTATGGAGGGTAAGTGCTATTGGGGCCCTGTATTGAAAGGGGTAGCTCAGTATCTCAGGGAGGCAAACGAGGACTATGGAGAGGATAGTTGAGCTGGTTCAGGAAAATTGGAAGGTAGGTAGGCAAGCAGGAGTCTTCAGTGTAGTAGAAACATCCTGGGCAAAGGCTTGGAGGTTTGAAATGGCTGACATATTGGGAGATTTCTTCAGCTGCGTAGAGAGGATGTGGCTGGGAAAATAGCTTTTGTCAGGCCAGGAGCTCAGCTTGTTACCACATAGTCCCTTCCCAGCATGCTGGTCATGGAGGGTGGAAGGCAGCAAGAGTCCCAAGTAAAAGGAGCAAATAAGATGTCAGAGTTTTTACTTAATCATGATAATTAGGGGTAGAATTAAGGGTTTCCTTTCCACTTCAAACTTTCTGTCTTTCTGTCACTAAATAGTATTAAACGAAGTGATAGAACCTATTAGGGTCTTTCAGACAGTTCCCCTTGGACCCATGGAGATCTCTTTAGAGAGACTAAACTTTGGAACCAATGGTGTAAATAGGAACTATCCAGGCAGAATAAACGAGAGTGGGCGGATGCCATTTGACTTGTACGTATTTATAGTCTAAAAAGGAGTACCTAACAATACCGAAAGCAGTGACATGTTCTGTGGCAGCTTTAGTTCTATAGAGAGGGACAATTGCACCATTCACCAGGCATAATTATTTTTAAAATGTCTTCTCTGTGGCTCACAAACTTTATAATAAAGAAGTACATGCTGTCATAGAACTTGAGATGTCTCAAGGAAACAAATAGGCTAGAAAATACTCATTAGTCACTTTGCAAAACCAGAGAGAATTTTGCTTTTCGCTCTGTTTCTTTTCTTTTTTTAAAGCAGAGTAAAAGTTTTATTTAAAGTTACTTAGAGAGAAAGTTCAGGTGAACTCAGAGAGAGAGGAGCGCCCCGAGAGGTTGGGAAAAGTTAGTTATGCACTTAGAAAGTGTGGGCGACTTCAGAGAGAGGAGTGCACTGAAAGCTTGGGGGTTCCCCTTTTAAGAATTTTTCAGTAATGTGACAAAAGGCTAGGGTTGTGGACTTGTTAAGTGGTCTTTGATGAGACATTAAGTTTCTTATCAGTCCTCTAGGTAATTCTGCAAAATTAGCTTAACACAAGAAATTTACTGCTCTGGTTCTCTCCCAGGATAGCAGCTTCCTGGTTTTGGAGCATATCAATCAAGAATGCCTGCCCTTCCTCCAAGGTGGGCAGAGTTATCTGTTTGCTAAAGAGTACGTTAAGAATCTTTCTTCTTAAACTTCCTGTTTTTTTTTTAAATGCAATTTTGGCTTTAAGGTAGGATCTTCCTGTCTTTATTATGCTGTTTATAGGTGGGCCTTTTAGCAGGCTAGAGTAAATCTTACAATGATCTAATTGACACAATGAAGACATGGGCTGTGCTCAGATACTTTTCCTTATCTGGGTAATATTCAAACATTCAAGGCCAAGTTGGTCTTGACCTTTTGAGCTTTAACTGATTAACTCATTAACTGAGTCTTTTCTGGATTTCTAGTTTTAACTGGTTAATTGAGTCCTTTCTAGGGGGCTTTACTGACCTTGTTCTCTTTCCACCCCTCTCATATCTATTTTCCTGCCTAACATTCCCCCCTCAAGCAGTTGGGACCCAAATAATTGGGGTGAGGGGTGATGACTGCTTTGGCTGCTTCCTGCTTGTGAGGGATGGTGTAGGTATTTGGGTCCCCCTGCTTGCCGACTGTCGGGATGATGGAGATTAGGACAGTAAGGGCACCCAGTTAGGGGTTTTGGCTGCTTTCTCTTTGTTTAGGCAAGGAGGACTCAGACTGGCTGTAGGGGTGTCCATCAAGTCATCCTATGAAGATGGAGGTGTTGTTGTTATTGGAGGGTTTAGGTTAGAATCCTTGTCTTATGACCATCTGCAGTTTGATTGCTTCTAGGCAAGAAGACACAAATTGGATTAGAAGGTTAAGTAAGCAGGGTCTGAATATGAGAGCTAATGCTATTACTACAAGGAGGTGCTAGCCAGGGCCACACCCACCCTGTGAGGAATTTGAAGATCTTGTTTAGCCAGGAGAGGAACTAATAAGGTGAGGGTTAATAATAGTAATGATGGCATATTTAAGGCCATTTTCTTTTTAAGGTTTAAACCTAAAAAGGGCAGAAATATTGTTGGCTAAAGGAAAGGGGTTTCACAATAGCATAGGAAATGAATAATAAGTCCCACTCTCACAAGGATTCCCAGAAAGAGTTAGGACATGAGTTATGGAGCACTTATCTCAGGTAGCTGTCACTTGAAGAGATATTTTAGATTTCCTACAGGCCCACAGGTGTAGCTGGATTCTTGGGTCTCATGATTTTGCACTGCTAAATCTTTCCACAGCTTTACATGAGAATGATGGATCCAGCTGGCGACTTTAGGGACTTTGACAGCTGAGGGGGTAGACGTAAGGACAGAGCTGGGTCCTTCCCAAATAGGCTGCAGCTGAGATTGGAGTGACCTGTGTGGATATACAGATGTGGCATATTCTGATAAGGCACTGGCCTCAGGAAGTTGGCCGACTTATCAGTTGGTAAGGGCTTGAATTTCCAGGACAATAGGACTTTAATTCAAGGGATTATAATCTGGAAGAAATAAATTTAGTTAAGAGGTTTAGTAAGCATGGTTCCCACAGTGGGGCTAGTAAAAGCATTAGGAGTTTAGCAAAGGGTAGTAGCCAGGATGCCCAGCTCTAAAGTGGAACTGAACTCCTTATGATTCTGAGAGCCTCTGATGAATTTGAGAGACTGGATCAGCTAGTTTTCTTCACTGCTTATCAGAGACAGAGGTTGAATCTGTGTCTGAGCAGCATCTGGAGATGGACTTCCCATTCTGGAAGAACAAACTTGACAAGGAGATTAAGAACGCATGGCCAAATATGAGGATTAGGAATAGTAAGATTTTTAATTGAGGTGGGAGAAAACTGGGAACATTTGGAGAGTCATAGATAGCTATTTGAGGAAACTAGAATTTAGGATTTAGTTTACTTCACAATGACTAGTATTAGACTCTAGTATAAAGGTGCATTATTGAAACAATGCTTTTCTCTCTAAAGTTACCCTCATTTTTATTAGAGGTAACTTTATTAAGAAAATAAGTTTAGCTTTAGAACACTTGGCTTGATTATTTGCCTAAGTGCAGCAAGAAGACCAGGAAGAAGAGAAATTGATCACATAGGATCTTTTAAATGTGCTTCGCTGGAACTTTTCATAAGGAATTTCAGATTGAGCTTTTAAAGGCCTCTTGAGGCCAGGAAGGCCAAGCCGGACTTGCCATCAGGTTTTTGCCTACAGTACCTGTAGATTTGGGTGAATTCTTCTCTTCCTGAGGTTCCCAAGATATTTTGAGGTTCCTGCACCTGCCAGGAAGTGACCTTCCTTACTCACCTGGTGAGGCTGCTGGGAACCCTGTAAGCAAGGTACCAGGCCAGTTCTCCCAAGGGGCTTTGTTGGCTCCATAAAGTCAATCTTAGTTCGTAAAAGCTGTCTGGTCATATCTAACTCTATGCATGTGTCTCAAATATGACATTCCAGTCAAAGCCTTGGTAATAACCAGTATTTTCAATTGTGACAAACTGCAGTCCAGGGCCGTCTCTCTCCTCTGCTCCTGAAGAAGCCCCCTCTATTTCTTTCTTTTTTTTTTATTTTGGTATCCTTAATCTACAATTACATGTGCAATATTATGGTTATTAAACTACTCCCTTCATCAGGTCCCCCCCACCAACCTCATTACAATCACTGTCCATCAGTGTAGTGAGACACTATAGAATCACAACTTGTCTTCTCTAAGTTGTACAATTGTCCCTGCAGCCCCCCAACATTATGTCTGCTAGTCGTAATGCCCCTTTTTCCCCCTTGTCCTTCCCTTCCCACCCATCCTCCTCAGTTCCGTTCCCGTTGGTAACTATTAGTCCATTCTTGGGTTCTGTGAGTCTGCTGCTATTTTGTTCCTTCAGTTTTTTTCTTTGTTATTATACTCCACATATGAGTGAAATCATTTGATACTTGTCTTTGTCGGCTTGGCTTATTTCACTGAGCATAACACCCTCTAGCTCCATCCATGTTGTTGCAAATGGTAGGATTTGTTTTCTTCTTATGGCTGAATAGTATTCCCTTGTGTATATGTACCACCTCTTCTTTATCCATTCATCTACTGATGGACACTTAGGTTGCTTCCATTTCTTGGCTATTGTAAATAGTGCTGTGATAAACATAGGGGTGCATCTGTCTTTTTCAAACTGGGCTGCTGCATTCTTAGGGTAAATTCCTAGGGGTGGGATTCCTGGGTCAAATGGTATTTCTATTTTGAGTTTTTTGAGGAACCCCCATACTGCTTTCCACAATGGATGAACTAATTTGCATTCCCACCAGCAGTGTAGGAGGGTTCCCTTTTCTCCACATCCTCGCCAACATTTGTTGTTGTTCGTGTTTTGGATGTTGGGCATCCTCACTGGTGTGAGGTGTTATCTCATTGTGGTTTTAATTTGCATTTCTCTGATGATTAGTGATGTGGAGCATCTTTTCATGTGCCTGTTGGCCATCTGAATTTCTTCTTTGGAGAAGTATCTATTCATGTCCTCTGCCCATTTCTTAATTGGATTATTTGCTTTCTGTTCGTTGAGGTATGTGAGTTCTTTATATATTTTGGATGTCAACCCCTTATCAGATATGTCATTTATGAATATATTCTCTCATACTGTAGGATGTCTTTTTGTTCTACTGATGGTGTCCTTTGCTGTACAGAAGCTTTTCAGCTTGATATAGTCCCACTTGTTCATTTTTGCTTTTGTTTTCCTTGCCCGGGGAAATATGTTCATGAAGAAGTTACTCATGTTTATGCCCAGAGATTTTTGCCTATGTGTTCTTCTAAGAGTTTTATGTTTTCATGATGTACATTCAGGTCTTTGATCCATTTTGAGTTTACTTTTATGTATGGGGTTAGACAGTAATGCAGTTTCATTCTCTTACATGTAGCTGTCCAGTTTTGCCAACACCAGCTGTTGAAGAGGCTGTCATCTCCCCATTGTATATCCAAGGCTCCTTTATCATATATTAATTGACTATATATGTTTGGGTTAATGTTTGGATTTTCTGTTCTGTTCCACTGGTCTGTGGGTCTGTTTTTGTCCCATTACCAAATTGTCTTGATTACTGTGGCTTTGTAGTAGAGCTTGAAGTCAGGGAGCGTAATGCCCCCTGTTTTATTCCTCCATCTCAGGATTGCTTTGGCTATTCGGGGTCTTTTGTGGTTCCATATGAATTTTAGAACTATTTGTTCCAGTTCATTGAAGAAAGCTGTTGGTATTTTGATAGGGATTGTGTTGAATCTGTAGATTGCTTTAGGTAGTATAGTCATTTTGACAATACTTATTCTTTCTAGCCAAGAGCATGGGATGCATTTCCATTTGTTAGTGTCCTCTTTAATTTCTCTTAGGAGTGTTTTGTAGTTGTCAGGGTATAGGTCTTTCACTTCCTTCATTAGGTTTAGTCCTAGGTATTTTATTCTTTTTGATGCAGTTGTGAATGGAATTGTTTTCCTGATTTCTCTTTCTGTTAGGTCATCATTAGTGTATAGGAAAGCAATAGATTTCTGTGTGTTAATTCTGTATCCTGCAACTGTGCTGAATTCAGATACTAGTTCTAGTAGTTTTGGAGTGGGGTCTTTAGGGTTTTTTGTGTACAGTATCATGTCATCTGCAAATAGTGATAATTTGACTTCTTCTTTACCAATCTGGATGCCTTGTATTTCTTTGTTTTGTCTGATTGCTGTGGCTAGGACCTCCAGTACTATGTTGAATAACAGTGGAGAGTGGGCATCCCTGTCTTGTTCCCAATCTTAGATGAAAAGCTTTCAGCTTCTCGCTGATAAGTATGATGTTAGCTGTGGGTTTGTCATATATGGCCTTTATGATGTTGAGGTACTTGCCATCTATACCCATTTTGTTGAGAGTTTTTATCATGAATGGATGTTGAATTTTGTCAAATGCTTTTTCAGCATCTATGGAGATGATCATGTGGTTTTTGTTCTTCTTTCTGTTGATGTGGTGGATGATGTTGATGGATTTTCGAATGTTGTACCATCCTTGCATCCCTGGGATGAATCCCACTTGATCATGGTGTATGATCCTCTTAATGTATTTTTGAATTCGGTTTGCTAATATTTTGTTGAGTATTTTTGCATCTACGTTCATCAGGGATATTGGCCTGTAATTTTCTTTTTTGGTGAGGTCTTTGTCCGGTTTTGGTAGTAGAGTGATGCTGGCTTCATAGAATGAGTTTGGAAGTATTCCCTCCTCTTCTATTTTTTGGAAAACTTTAAGCAGAATGGGTGTTATTTCTTCTCTATATGTCTGGTAGAAATCAGTGGTGCATCCATCTGGCCCGGGAGTTTTGTACTTGGGTAATTTTTTGATTATCGATTCAATTTCATTGCTGGTGACAGGTCTGTTTAGTTTTTCTGTTTCTTGGTTGGCCAGTCTTGGAAGGTTGTATTTTCCTAAGAAGTTGTCCATTTCTTCTAGGTCTTCCAGCTTGTGAGCATATAGATTCTCATAGTATTCTCTTATAATTTGTATTTCTGTGGGGTCCATCATGATTTTTCCTTTCTCATTTCTGATTGTGTTTATGTGTGTAGATTCTCTTTTTCTCTTAATAAGTCTGGCTAGGAGTTTATCTATTTTGTTTATTTTTTCAAAGAACCAGCTCTTGGTTTCATTGATTTTTTCTATTGTTTTATTCTTCTCAATTTTATTTATTTCTTCCCTGATCTGTATTATGTCCCTCCTTCTGGTTACGTTGGGCCTCATTTGTTCTTCTTTTTCCAATTTCAGTAATTGTGTCTTTAGACTATTCATTTGGGATTGTTCTTCCTTCTTTAAATAGTCCTGGATTGCAATATACTTTCCTCTTAGAACTGCCTTTGCTACATCCCACAGAATTTGTGGTTTTGTGTTACTGTTGTCATTGGTCTCCAAATATTCTTTGATCTCTGTTTTCATTTGGTTGTTGACCCATTGATTATCTAGGAGAATGTTGTTAAGTCTCCATGTATTTATGAGCCTTTTTGTTTTCTTTCTAAAATTTATTTCTAGTTTTATACCTTTGTGATCTGAGAAGTTGGTTGGTAGAATTTCAGTATTTTTGAATTTACTGACGTTCTTTTTGTGGCCTAGAATGTGGTCTATTCTGGAAAATGTTCCATGTGCACTTGAGAAGAATGTGTATCCTGTTGCTTTTGGGTGTAGAGTTCTGTAGTTGTCTGTTAGGTCCATCTGTTCTAGTGTGTTGTTCAGTGCCTCTGTGTCTTTACTCATTTTCTGTCTGGTTGATCTATCCTTTGGAGTGAGTGGTGTGTTGAAGTCTCCTAAAATGAAAATGCATTGCTTTCTATTTCCTCCTTTAATCCTGTTAGTATTTGTTT
This sequence comes from Smutsia gigantea, assembly GCA_032199065.1. Taxonomy (NCBI): domain Eukaryota; kingdom Metazoa; phylum Chordata; class Mammalia; order Pholidota; family Manidae; genus Smutsia; species Smutsia gigantea. Next base: position 153,540 of record JAVSCE010010821.1, read on the forward strand.
CACATATGCCGGCGCTCCTGTGTTGGGTGCATATATATTCATAATGGTTGTATCTTCTTGTTGGACTGACCCCTTTATCATTATGTAATATCCTTCTTTATCTCTTGCTACTTTCTTCATTTTGAAGTCTGTTTTGTCTGATACAAATACTGCAACACCTGCTTTTTTCTCTTTGTTGTTTGCATGAAATGTCTTTTTCTATCCCTTCACTTTTAGTCTCTGTATATCTTTGGGTTTGAGGTGTCTCTTGTAAGTAACATATAGATGGTTCTTGCTTTTTTATCCATTCTATTACTCTGTGTCTTTTGATTGGTGCATTCAGTCCATTTACATTTAGGGTGATTATCGATAGATATGTATTTATTGCTGTTGCTGGCTTTAGATTCGTGGTTACCGAAGGTTCAAGGGTTGCTTCTTTACTATCAGTCTAACTTAACTTTCTTGCTAAGTTATTGTAAACACAGTTTGATGTTTCTTTATTTCTCTCCCTTCTTATTCTTCCTCCTCCATTCTTTATATACTAGGTGTTTTATTCTTTGCCTTTAGTTAGTATTTGAATGGTGTGTTTTCTTTGCTATGATTTTATTTTCTCTGGTGACATCTTTTTAGCCTTAGGAGTGCTTCCCTCTATAGCAGTCCTTTTAAGATATCCTGTAGAGGTGGTTTATCGGAGACAACCTCTCTCAGCTTTCGCTTGTCTGGAAATTGTTTAATCCCTCCATCATATTTAAATGATAATTGTGCTGGATACAATATTCTTTGTTCGAGGCCCTTCTCTTTCATTACGTTAAATATATCATGCCATTCTCTTCTGGCCTGTAAGGTTTCTGTTGGGAAGTCTGATGATAGTATGATGGGTTTTCCTTTGTAGGTGATCTTTTTTCTCTCTCTAGCTGCCTTTAATACTCTCTCCTTATCTTTGATCTTTGCCATTTTTATTATGTGCCTTGGTGTTGTCTTTCTTGGATCCCTTGTGTTGGGAGATCTGTGGGCTTCTGTGCACTGTGAGACTATTTCCTTCCCCAGCATGGGGAAGTTTTCAGCAATTATTTCTTCAAAGACACTTTCTATCCCTTTTTCTCTCTCTTCTTCCTCTGGTACTCCTATCATGCGAATATTGTTCCGTTTGGATTGGTTACACAGTTCTCTTAATATTCTTTCATTCCTAGAGATCCTTTTATCTCTCTCTGCCTCAACTTCTCTATATTCCTGTTCTCTGATTTCTATTCCATTAACAGTCTCTTGCATCCCGTCCAGTCTGCTGCTAAGCCCGTCCTTTGCTTGTCTCATTTCTGCATTGTCTTTCTTCACTTCCCTCACTTCCTCCCTCAGCTCTTGCATATTTCTCTGTAGATCCATCAGTATGGTTATGACTTTTATTCTGAATTCTTTTTCTGGAAGATTGTGCATTTCCATCACATTCAGGCTCCCTCTCTGGTGTTGTCTGGGTCTGGGTAAGCTTTGTTTGTACCATATTCCTCTGTCTTTTAATGGCGATAGAAGTGGTTGCCAGTAGGTGCCATGTATGTCAGTTGGGCTCTTTAAGACTTTTAAAAAGAAAATGAAAAAAAAAAAGAAAAAAAAAGAAAAGAAGAAAAAAACGCCCACCGGGAGTAGATTCTGTGAGGATGCTGTAGGTGGTGCTGTTGCTCCACTATCCCACAGCCGCACCGCTCACAGGGCCCTTTGTAACTCTGGCCAGGGTGGGAACGAATGGGAGGCTGCTTATCTCTTTGGGAAATCTCAGTGCGGTTACTTTTTCCCAATCAACAGCCAAGGGGTCCGAATTTCCCCAGGACTCCCAGCCTGCTGGGCTGAGTGTGCTGGGACAATCCTGCTCTTCCGTTGGGCCCCTGCCTCCTTAAGACCGCTAAAAAAAGTGCGCACTTTTCTTTTGTCCTGGGGAGCCAGCTGAGAGGACCTGGGTGCATTCCCTGGCTCAGATCCTGCACCCTCTGTCTCTCCAATCTCCGATACACTGTGCGATGTGTGTCAGTGCTCCTGGCGCAGATCACCAGGGCTGGTTATTTCACGGGCCTGTACTTCCACTCCCTCCCCGCTCTGAATCCTCTCCTCCTGCCCGTGCGCTGGGGTGGGGGAGTGCTCGGGTCTTGCTGGGTCACTGTTCCATATCTTACCCACTTTGCTAAGTGCCGAGTCCTCTCAGGTGTAGATGCAGGCTGGGTGCTGTCCTGTATCTTCTGGTCTCTCTTTTAGGAATAGTTGTATTTCTTGTATTTTCATAAATATATATGGTTTTGGGAGGAGATTTCCGCCACCCTGCTTACGCTGCCATCTTCCCAGAAGTCTCTGCCCCCTCTATTTCTTGACATTAAAAAAGAAGGTGAACTAATAAGTGATTGCCTAGCGTTCAAGACTATAAACTCTTCTACATGAAGGCAGAAGTGTGCTAGTTATTTATATATTTCTCCCAAAGCCTAGTGCAATCAACAAGATAAGTTCATTTTTTCAGTCTCACAAAAAATATTTATTAAGTGCTTGTTCTGAGTCAGGGAGTGTTCTATGTGCTGGGGGTATAATGGTCAACAAACTGGACATATATGCTACCTAAAGAATCTTACATGTGAGTGGGGGAAAGAGATATTGAGCAGATTAGTTGGTAAATGTAAATAGTATTGGATGGCCGCAAGGGCTATGGAAAAAATAAATCAGGAAAGACGTAGGGCATATTGTTTGCTATTTATTATATATAGAATGGTCAAGGGCTTCACCTTGATAAGGTGACATTTGTGTAGAGGCCTCAAGGAAATAAGGTAAACTTCATGTGGATATCTGGAGAAAGAGAGACCAAGGCAGAGGAAACAGACACGAAAAGACCTTGAGGTAGGATGGAATGTTTTAGGAACAGCAAGGGGGCCAGTGTGATGTAAGTGGAGGGAGCAAGGGTGAGGATTATAGGATATAGGGTCAGAGCAGTCTTGGAGTCAAATCCTATAGAGCTTGTAGGCCACTGAAGGAACATTGATTTTTTTTTCTGTTTAGCATTTTTATTCTGACCTTTAAAAAAATTTTTGCTATTATTAATGTACAATTACATGAGCAACATTATGGTTGTTATACTCCCCCTATTATCAAGTCCCAACCACATACCCCATTACAGTCACTGCCCATCAGCATAGTAAGATGCTATAGAATCACTACTTGTCTTCTCTGTGTTACTGCCTTCCCCGTATGCCCCCCACCCCACTACATTATGTGTGTTAATTGTAATAGCCCTTTTCCCCCTTTATCCCTCCCTTCCAACCCATCTTCCCCAGTTCTTTTCCCTTTGGTAACTGTTAGTCCATTCTTGGGTTCTGAGTCTGCTGCTGTTTTGTTCCTTCAGTTTTTGCTTTGTTTTTATACTCCACAGATGAGTGAAATCATTTGATACTTGTCTTTCTCCGCCTGGCTTATTTCACTGAGCATAATATACTCTAGCTCCATCCCTGTTGTTGCAAATGGTTAGAATTGTTTTCTTCTTATGGCTGAATAATATTCCATTGTGTAAATGTACCACCTCTTCTTAATCCATTCATCTACTGATGGACACTTAGATTGCTTCCATTTCTTGGCTATTGTAAATAGTGCTGCGATAAACATAGGGGTGCATATGTCTTTTTGAAACTGGGCTGCTGCATTCTTAGGGTAAATCCCTAGGAGTGGAATTCCTGGGTCAAATGGTATTTCTATTTTGAGTTTTTTGAGGAACCTCCATACAGCTTTCCACAGTGGTTGAACTAGTTTACGTTCCCACTAGCAGTGTAGGAGAGTTCCCCTTTTCCGCATCCTTGCCAGCATTTGTTTTTCCTAGTCTTTTCTATTTTGGTCATCCTAACTGGTGTGAGGTGATATCTCATTGTGGTTTTAATTTGCATTTCCCTGATAATTAGTGATGTGGAGCATCTTTTCATGTGCCTGTTGGCCATATGAATTTCTTCTTTGGAGAAGTGTCTGTTCATATCCTATGCCCATTTTTTAATAGGATTATTTGCTTTTTGGGTGTTGAGGCATGTGAGTTCTTTTTATATTTTGCATGTTAACCCCTTGTTGGATATGTCGTTTACAAATATATTCTCCCATACTGTAGGATGCCTTTTTGTTCTGCTGATTGTATCCTTTGATGTACAGAAGCTTTTTAGCATGATGTAGTCCCATTTGTTCATTTTTTATTTTGTTTCCCTTACCTGAGGAGATGCATTCAGGAAAAAGTTCCTCATGTTTATATTTAAGAGATTTTTGCCTGTGTTTTCTTGTAAGAGTTTTGTGGTTTCATGACTTACATTCAGGTCTTTGATCCATTTTGAGTTTATTTTTGTGTATGGGGTTAGACGATAATCCAGTTTCATTCTCTTATATGTAGTGGTCCAGTTTTGCCAACACCAGTTGTTGAAGAGGCTGTCATTTCCCCATTGTATAGCCATGGCTTCTTTATCGTATATTAACTGACCATATATGCTTGGGTGTATATCTGGGCTCTCTATTCTGTTCCACTGGTCTATGGGTCTGTTCTTGTGCCAGTACCAAATTGTCTTGATTACTGTTGATTTGTAGTAGAGCTTGAAGTTGGAGAGTGTAATGCCCCTGCTTTGTTCTTCCTTCTCAGCATTACTTTGGCTATTTGGGGTCTTTTGTGGTTCCATATGAATTTTAGAACGATTTGCTCTGGTTCATTGAAGAACATGGTTGGTATTTTGGTAGGGATTGCTTTGAATCTGAAGATTGCTTTAGGCAGGATGGCCATTTTGACAATATTAATTCTTCCTGTCCATGAACATGGGATGTGTTTCCATTTATTCGTATCTTCTTTAATTTCTCTCATGAGTGTCTTGTAGTTTTTAGAGTATAGGTCTTTCACTTCCTTGGTTAGGTTTATTCCTAGGTATTTTATTCTTTTTGATGCAGTTGTGAATGGAATTGTTTTCCTGATTTCTCTTTCTGCTAGTTCACCATTAGTGTACAGGAATGCAATAGATTTCTGTGTATTAATTTTGTGTCCTCAACATTGCTGAATTCATATATTAGATCTAGTAGTTTTGGAGTTGATTCTTTAGTGTTTTTAATGTGAATATTATGTTGTCTGCAAACAGGGACAGTTTGACTTCTTCTTTGCCAATCTGGATGCCTTTTATTTCTTTGTGTTGTCAGATTGCCGTGGCTAGGACCTCCTGAACTATGTTTAATAAAAGTGGAGAGAGTGGGCATCCTTGTCTTGTTCCTGATCTTAAAGGAAAAGCTTTCAACTTTTCACTGTTAAGTATAACGTTGGCTGTGGGTTTGTCATATATGGCCTTTACTATGTTGAAGTACTTGCCCTCTATACCCATTTTGTTGAGAGTTTTTATCATGAATGGATGTTGAATTTTGTTGATGCTTTTTAAGCATCTATGGAGATGATCACGTAGTTTTTGTCCTCTTTGTTGATGTGGTGGATGATGTTGATGGATTTTCGAATGTTGTGCCATCCTTGCATCCCTGGAATAAATCCTAGTTGTTCATAATGGATGATCTTTTTGATGTATATTTGAATTCGGTTTGCTAATATATATTTTTAATTTTGCTATTATTAATATACAATTACATGTGCAACATTATGGTTACTAGACTCCTCCTATTATCAAGTCCGCACCACATACCCCCATTGTGGTCACTGTCCATCAGAGTAGAAGGATGTTATAGAATCACTACTTGTCTTCTCTGTGTTATACTGCCTTCCCTGTATGCCCTTACCCCACCTCCACCCCTGCTACATTATGTGTGCTAATTGTAATATGGTTTGCTAATATTTTGTTGAATATTTTTGTATCTATGTTTGGGTTGATTGACTTTTATTGGCTCTTCATTGATGAATTTGTCTCTAGGTTGATTACATGACATTTACTGAACTAAACATTTGTAGGATTATTCCTTTGTGGATTTTTCTGTGGAGCTCAATGGATCTTGATATGCTCAATAACTTGGGCGTACATGTACTCACAACCTTCATTAGTCATGAGGGCCATGATTAATTAAAATGCTCTAGCACTGTGTCATAAAACTAATGGACTTCCTGGAATGCCAAAGGGGCCCTTACTTAATATTTGAAGACCATCTTATAGATTTTGACAGTTCTATCTACATATCCTTCCAGGTAGATAAGGTAAGTGTTACTAAGGAAATCCCTGATAGGAGTTTGCTTTGTTTTCATTTACCTTTTCCATTCAAAATTGGAATGCACATTCCAGTTAGTTGAAGATTTCATTAATGTTTTAATAAATTGAAGTGTAGCTAAACGTAAAATGTAAAAAGACCACTTTCCATGCAATTTTAAGAATCTTTATTTCTTATGACAACATAGAAGTATAACGGTGCCATCACTTGTGTAGGTATGTGTTGCCCTCTTCCTCTTCTTTCAGTTGTATAAGCTTTATATTATAGGCAGTATGCATTACATTTATTTTCTCAGCTTTTTCATGGATAACAGGTATGCAATACCATGAAAACCAAATTACGGTACAAATTCTTTATGGGCTTAAATAGTAATTCATGCAAAACAGTGAATATCAGTGACCCAAGAATATTGAATCAATTCATAAACAATGTCTTACAGATAGTAAAGTTATATTATAAATATTCAGCAAAATGAAAGAAAAATTCTCCGAAGTTTTCAGTTCTGTATATCTCAATGGCTTCCAGGTTACCAGGTTTTCTCCAGTGACTATAACATTTAAATGTCAATGCTGCTCTGACTCACCAAAGCCTAGGTCATTAAGGATCTGTTCACCAAGAGCTGGCCCCTTCTCAGCCCCTTTCCAGCCCTCCAAGCAAGGAACCCACACAGACTCAGAGGCTTGCTTGGGACTCTGAATAAATGAAAGAAGAAGCAGAACGATGACTTGTCAGTGTGGGCAGTGAGTGCAGTAGGACAGAAGGTTCTCGCCCTGCCACTTGCTAAGGACTTTCTGCAGGACCATGTGTCCAGTGAGCTAGAACCAAGTTTCTGTGTGCGTGCTGATGTGGGTTTTACAAGCAAGTCTCAGTCATCACTTCCAGTGTGGAATATCAGTCTTACAATGTTTAATGTGCTCTTATATTGCAAGACTGAACTCACAATCTGTTTGGGGCAGCAAGAGACAAGTTTTAAACTGTGATCTTTGTTGTATGTGCTTAAAATGAGAACTCCTCACAATCTGATTACAGTGGAAGTGACGCAATTGCACAAAACTCCAGGGGAGGGAAACATTTCATTATGACAACAGTCCAGGGTTATATCATTTTGTATGATGTGAGATCTGGTAAGCTTTCAAAGGGAATAGACTCATACAGACTGTGTGCTCATGCCAGGATTACCATGTTAAGGAACCCCTCTTTCCTTAGTATGCACTGAATATTACTGCATCTCAAAAGCCTTTCTTTTTTTTAATATAATTTATTTTATTATCATTAATTTACAATTACATATGCAATATTACGATTATTAAACTACCCCTTCATCAGGTCCCCCCACCAACCCCATTACAGTCACTGTCCATCAGCGTAGTGAGATGCTATAGAATCACTACTTGTCTTCTCTGACTTGTACTGCCCTCCCCGTGCCCCCCCAACATTACATCTGCTAATCGTAATGCCCCTTTTTCCCTCTTATCCCTCCCTTCCCGCCCATTTTCCCCAGTCCCTTTCTCTTTGGTAACTATTAGTCCGTTCTTGGGTTCTGTGAGTCTGCTGCTGTTTTGTTCCTTCAGTATTTTTTCTTTGTTCTTACACTCCACATATGAGTGAAATCATTTGATACTTGTCTTTTTCGGCTTGGCTTATTTCACTGAGCATAATACCCTCTAGCTCCATCCATGTTGTTGCAAATGGTAGGATTTGTTTTCTTCTTATGGCTGAATAATATTCCATTGTGTATATGTACCACTTCTTTATCCATTCATCTACTGATGGACACTTAGGTTGCTTCCATTTCTTGGCTATTGTAAATAGTGCTGCAATAAACATAGGGGTGCATCTGTCCTTTTCAAATTGGGCTGCTGCATTCTTAGGGTAAATTCCTAGGAGTGGAATTCCTGGGTCAAATGGTATTTCTATTTTGAGTTTTTTGAGGAACCTCCATACTGCTTTCCACAATGGATGAACTAATTTGCAGTCCCACCAGCAGTGTAGGAGGGTTCCCTTTTCTCCACATCCTCGCCAACATTTGTTGTTGTTTGTGTTTTGGATGTTGGCCATCCTCACTGGTGTGAGGTGATATCTCATTGTGGTTTTAATCTGCATTTCTCTGATGATTAGCGATGTGGAGCATCTTTTCATGTGCCTGTTGGCCATCTGAATTTCTTCTTTGGAGAAGTGTCTATTCATGTCCTCTGCCCATTTCTTAATTGGATTATTTGCTTTCTGTTTGTTAAGGTGCATGAGTTCTTTATATATTTTGGATGTCAACCCTTTATCAGATACGTTTTTTATGAATATATTCTCCCATACTGTAGGATGTCTTTTTGTTCTACTGATGGTGTCCTTTGCTGTACAGAAGCTTTTCAGCTTGATATAGTCCCACTTGTTCATTTTTGCTTTTGTTTCCCTTGCCCGGGGAGATATGTTCATGAAGAAGTTGCTCATGTTTATGTCCAAGAGATTTTTGCCTAAGTTTTTTTCTAAGAGTTTTATGGTTTCATGACTTACATTCAGGTCTTTGATCCACCTTGAGTTTACCTTTGTGTATGGGGCTAGACAGTAGTCCAGTTTCATTCTCTTACATGTAGCTGTCCAGTTTTTCCAACACGAGCTGCTGAAGAGGCTGTCATCTCCCCATTGTATATCCAAGGCTCTTTTATCAAATATTAATTGACTGTATATGTTTGGGTTAATGTTTGGATTTTCTATTCTGTTCCACTGGTCTGTGGGTCTGTTTTTGTGCCAATACCAAATTATCTTGATTACTGTGGCTTTGTAGTAGAGCTTGAAGTCAGGGAGTGTAATTCCCCCTGTTTTATTCCTCCTTCTCAGGATTGCTTTGGCTATTCGGGGTCTTTTGTGGTTCCATATGAATTTTAGAATTATTTGTTCCAGTTCATTGAAGAAAGCTGTTGGCAGTTTGATAGGGATTGCATTGAATCTGTAGATTGCTTTAGGTAGTATAGCCATTTTGACAATATTTATTCTTCCTAGCCAAGAGCATGGGATGCATTTCCATTTGTTAGTGTCCTCTTTAATTTCTCTTAGGAGTGTCTTGTAGTTTTCAGAGTACAGGTCTTTCACTTCCTTCGTTAGGTTTATTCCTAGGTATTTTATTCTTTTTGATGCAATTGTGAATGGAATTGTTTTTGATTTCTCTTTCTGTTAGTTCATCATTAGTGTATAGGAAAGCAACAGATTTCTGTGTGTTAATTTTGTATCCTGCAACTTTGCTGAATTCAGATATTAGTTCTAGTAGTTTTGGAGTGGAGTCTTTAGGGTTTTTTATGTACAATATCATGTCATCTGCAAATAGTGACAATTTGACTTCTTCTTTACCAATCTGGATGCCTTGTATGTCTTTGTTTTGTCTGATTGCTGTGGCTAGGACCTCCAGTACTATGTTGAATAACAGTGGAGAGAGTGGGCATCCCTGTCTTGTTCCCAATCTTAGATGAAAAGCTTTCAGCTTCTCTCTGTTAAGTATGATGTTAGCTGTGGGTTTGTCATATATAGCCTTTATGATGTTGAGGTACTTGCCTCTATACCCATTTTGTTGAGAGTTTTAATCATGAATGGATGCTGAATTTTGTCAAATGCTTTTTCAGCATCTATGGAGATGATCATGTGGTTTTGTTCTTCTTTTTGTTGATGTGGTGGATGATGTTGATGGATTTTCGAATGTTGTACCATCCTTGCATCCCTGGGATGAATCCCACTTGATCATGGTGTATGATCCTCTTGATGTATTTTTGAATTCGGTTTGCTAATATTTTGTTGAGTATTTTTGCATCTACGTTCATCAGGGATATTGGTCTGTAATTTTCTTTTTTGGTGAGGTCTTTGCCAGGTTTTGGTATTAGAGTGATGCTGGCTTCATAGAATGAGTTTGGAAGTATTCCCTCCTCTTCTATTTTTTGGAAAACTTTAAGGAGAATCGGTGTTATTTCTTCTCTATATGTCTGGTAGAATTCAGAGGTGAATCCATCAGGCCCAGGGGTTTTGTTCTTGGGTAGTTTTTTGATTACCAATTCGATTTCGTCACTGGTGATTGGTCTGTTTAGTTTTTCTGTTTCTTGCTTGGTCAGTCTTGGAAGGTTGTATTTTTCTAAGAAGTTGTCCATTTCTTCTATGTTTTCCAGCTTGTTAGCATATAGATTCTCATAATATTCTCTTATGATTCTTTGTATTTCTGTGGGGTCCATCGTGATTTTTCCTTTCTCATTTCTGATTGTGTTTATGTGTGTAGATTCTCTTTTTCTCTTAATGAGTCTGGCTAGGGGTTTATCTATTTTGTTTATTTTTTCAAAGAACCAGCTCTTGGTTTTATTGATTTTTTCTATTGTTTTATTCTTCTCAATTTTATTTATTTCTTTTCTAATCTTTATTATGTCCCTCCTTCTGGTGACTTTGGGCCTCATTTGTTCTTCTTTTTCCAATTTCAGTAATTGTGTCTTTAGACTATTCATTTGGGAATGTTCTCTTTCTTTAAATAGGCATGGATTGCAATATCCTTTCCTCTTAGAACTGCCTTTGCTGCGTCCCACAGAAGTTGTGGCTTTGTGTTGTTGTTGTCATTAGTCTCCATATATTCTTTGATTTCTGTTTTGATTTGGTCGTTAACCCATTGATTAATTAGGAGAGTGTTGTTAAGTCTCCATGTATTTGTGAGCCTTTTTGATTTCTTTCTAAAATTTATTTCTAGTTTTATACCTTGGTGATCTGAGAAGTTGGTTGGTAGGGTTTCAATATTTTTGAAATTACTGAGGTTCTTTTTGTGGCCTAGTATGTGGTCTATTCTGGAAAATGTTCCATGTGCACTTGAGAAGAATGTGTATCCTGTTGCTTTTGGGTGTAGAGTTCTGTAGATGTCTGTTAGGTCCATCTGTTCTAGTGTGTTGTTCAGTGCCTCTGTGTCTTTACTATTTTCTGTCTGGTTGATCTATCCTTTGGAGTGAGTGGTGTGTTGAAGTCTCCTAAAATGAAAATGCATTGCTTTCTATTTCCTCCTTTAATTCTGTTAGTATTTGTCTCACATATGCTGGCGCTCCTGTGTTGGGTGCACATATATTTATAATGGTTATATCTTCTTGTTGGACTGACCCCTTTATCATTATGTAATGTCCTTCTTTATCTTTTGCTACTTTCTTCGTTTTGAAGTCTATTTTGTCTGATACAAGTACTGCAACACCTGCTTTTTTCTTTGTTGTTTGCATGAAATATCTTTTTCCATCCCTTCACTTTTAGTCTGTGTATATCTTTGGATTTGAGGTGAGTTTCTTGTAGGCAGCATATAGATGGGTCTTGCTTTTTTATCCATTCTGTTACTCTGTGTCTTTTGATTGGTGCATTCATTCCATTTACATTTAGGGTGATTATTGATAGGTATGTACTTATTGCCATTGCTGGCTTTAGATTCGTGGTTACCAAGGGTTCAAGGGTTGCTTCTTTACTATCTAACAATCTAACTTAACTTTCTTGATAAGTTATTGTAAACACAGTCTGATGTTTCTTTCTTTCTCTCACTTCTTATTCCTCCTCCTCCATTCTTTCTATAATAGGTGTTTTATTCTTTGCCTTTAGTTAGAATTTGGATGGTCTTCTTTCTTTGCTATGATTTTATTTTCTCTGGTGACATCTCTTTAGCCTTAGGTGTGCTTCCCTCTAGAGCAGTCCATTTAAGATATCCTGTTGTGGTGGTTTATGAGAGGCAAACTCTCTTAACTTTCGTTTATCTGGAAATTGTTTAATCCCTCCATCATATTTAAATGATAATCGTGCTGGATACAATATTCTTGGTTCGAGGCCCTTCTGTTTCATAACGTTAAATATATCATGCCATTCTCTTCTGGCCTGTAAGGTTTCTGTTGAGAAGTCTGATGATAGTATGATGGGTTTTCCTTTGTAGGTGATCTTTTTTCTCTCTCTAGCTGCCTTTAATACCCTGTCTTTATCTTTGATCTTTGCCATCTTAATTATTATGTGTCTTGGTGTTGTCTTCCTTGGGTCCCTTGTGTAGGGAGATCTATGAGCTTCGGTGGACTGCGAGACTACTTCCTTCCCCAGCGAGGGAAAGTTTTCAGCAATTATTTCTTCAAAGACGCTTTCTATCCCTTTTTCTCTCTCTTCTTCCTCTGGTACTCCTATAATGCGAATATTGTTCCGTTTGGATTGGTCACACAGTTCTCTTAATATTCTTTCATTCCTAGAAATCCTTTTGTCTCTCTCTGCCTCAGCTGCTCTGTACTCCTGTTCTCTGTTTTCTATTCCATTAACAGTCCCTCGCATCTCATCCATTCTGCTGT
>JAVSCE010010822.1:0-189286 GCA_032199065.1 Smutsia gigantea
CTTGACATTTCAGGAACACCATTTAGCACACTTTAGTACATTGAAAAGACTAGCCTCATGATTTCAACATCAGGTTAAAGCAGTGGTTCTCAACTGTTAGTGCAGAATGGTGGAAGTTTTTTAACAACATGGATTGCTGGGCCCCACCCCCAAAGTTTCTACCCCAGGAGTTCTGGGGTGGGGCCCAAGAATTTACATTTCTAGTAAGTTCCCAGGTGATGGGCATGCAGCTGATCCAAGAACCCATCTTGGAGAATCACTGTTGCATTGTTTGTTGTAGACTTTTCAACTTGGAAAAGAGGGAGCACTTTTACTACTAGTTTAGTCTTAAATCTTAATTAAATTTCCATTTATTTAGACTCCAATCTTTCAGTTAAGGGTGAATTTGGGAGCAGAATGAACGGTTTGCTATTTAAAAACAATCTGCTTAGAAACTATAAGTGCAAGGAGCTACCCTGGGAGACGGCAGAGCCTAGTGAGAATGGCTGTGATGTGCCATCATTCATCGTGCGCTTTACTTTCACCTCATTCCCAATTTGAACAGACTGCGAAGTTCCTCACGCAGCCTCAGTAGTCCATTTACTCGTCTCTAATAGGGCACGGTGACCATTTCATGAGAAGGACTGTGAGTCTGTCTCCATTGCACTGTTGACAAAGTGGAGACCACCAGTGTATTTGTCTTGCCAGCTTTCTGTGCCAATCATGCAGTGGCTGGCTGAGTTCAGGGCCGTTTTCCTAACCTTCAAACAATCATGACATCAACATGAAAAATACATGATCTATACTGAAGTCCTTCCCCAAAACAACCAAGCCTAATCCACCCCCTCAACAAATCCTACAAGGGCAAAAGACACATTGTTTTCTGGATTATGTTGAACTGAAAAAAATACCCTAAAATCCAAAAGCTATAAAAATCCCATGGAGTCTGCTAGTCTTTATCCATTATCAGCTGACATTGGTTAAGCACCTAGTTCATCTGACACTGTGCAGGGCAGTGCACAGGAGAATTACAGTATCTGAACCCCCGTTCCATTACTGGAACTTAGAAGACCTGAGAAATGAAATAATAGATACAAAAAAATAGAAAAAGAAGATGCCAAAAAATAAATAGATACAAAAGACAGTAATAAACTAAGGCGTGCAGGAAGAATAAATTCTGTATACCAGGTAGAGTTTGAGTGAATTCAATTTGGGGAGGAGGACACAGATTAAGGAGAAGAGCCACTGGTTGTTCAAACCCCTTCCTGGGCCGTGGGAATGCCGCGCAAGGGCAAGGAGGTAAGGCCTCCAGGCTTCTGGCATTACGGACTGCAGTTTCCTGCCACCCAATGTACATGAAAGAAAAGACACCTTTGTCTGGAGGGAACAGGAGACAGCATGGAGAGTTTGACTCTCTGGTTATCAGTCGCTGTGTCTGGGGTGGGGGTGAGGGGTGGGGGTGAGGGGTGGGGACTGAGCTGCAGATGTGAGTGGAGCTGGGAGGGTAGCAGGCCTTCTGACAAAGAACCACCCTGGCTCCGGGGCCTCAGAGGGGATCCCAGAAGAGTGCAGAGGGAGGCAGTGTTCCTCTTGGGCCTTACCTTCTCTGGTGATTTTCTCAAGTTTGCGTAGAAAAGTTTTGCTTTAGAATAATGCACTGTAGCTTAGCTTTTTGTTAATGAATTTAGATGTCTTCTCATGGTAAAACCCATGACAAGAGAGGGAAATAGTATAGGAGTGGGGGGAAACTGGTGCTTTTGGTAATCTTTTTTCTTCAGACCCTGGTTTCAGCCACTTTCCCACCAACCTGAGAAAAAAAAAAGGAGGAAAAAACTATTTTGAACATAAAGACCCACTAGTTAGTTTACCTCCTACTGCGTTCCCAGCCTCACTTTCATGCAGATACTTTGAGGAGGTTTGAATTGGCTGGAGCTGTGCTGGTCAGTATGGTATTCACTAGCCCCATGTGGCTATTTATATAAATATTTCAATTCATAAAAATGAAATCAAATGTAAAATTTACTTCCTAAGTCTCACTAGCCACATTTCAAATGCTCAGAAGCCACAAGTGGTAGCTGCCGCGGGACAGGGTAGTTGATTTGAAAGGGAAAAGTGTCAGAGAGATCTGGAAACTGGGATTTGCATTTTTCTAGCATCTCTAGATAATAATCTGAACACTCTCTATGGGCAGTCTTTGCATTACGGGCATCTGGCAGTCTTTGCTGATGGCTCTCCCTTTAGTACTATTAACCATTCATTACCACCCACACTGTTCTCAGAGGAAGGACTTATTACAATCATTTTAAGGGTGACTGACCAGCAAATACAAATTAAGGCCTCTAGCTTAGCCTCCCAGTGTCACATACAAGGTTACGGATCTGTGATTAGAAACTCAGAGCCTTGAGTCATAGGTCATTGCTTTAACCATGAAACAACCCACTCCTACCTTCCGTTTTAATCAGAGGTCATGCTTTATATTCTCAGCATATTATTGCTAGTTAATCCACTTCTCAGCTGAGTATAAGGCAAATCATCACAACCTGGTACATTTATGTGAAATGTATGTGAATCATGCCACCTGTTTCACAGGTAGAAAAGACCTGTGTGATCATCTGGGCTCTTTTTAATGTTTCCCCTTTGTAAGAGGGCTGCCAGCACTTGGGGCCAAATGGAGGGCTTCAGGTGTCCACATTCACAAAGCTCTTCCCTTGTCCCCTTCTGCAACTTCTGACAGCATCAGAAAATTGCAGACATGTCCCAGCAAGGGACCCTCAACAAACAGCCTTCCAGGAGGGGTGTGGGAGGAAACTCAACATCTCTGCTTTTGCGTGTCAGTATGGATGGAAGTACAGCTTTAGCTAGTATCTTCTATTTATAGTGTTGTTATTTTTTTTCCTTGGCGGTCCATATGTACTGATTTACTTTTAAGCTCAAAACAACTAGGAAATAGGCAGGTCAGGTATTATGAGAAAATAAATCAAGCCTCTGAGAATTGAAACAACAATGTTCTCCAGTCTAAAGAGAAAACATGCTTCCCACGTGCCTCTTCCTGTGACCCCAGCAGCCACTTGTAGCCTGAGCTGGGGCGTGCCCACGTCTCTGTCCTAGGACAGCTGTCCCTTTGCTCAGGGCAGGCCTGCACCCTGTGCCTAGTTCTGCAGGCTTGGTCTCCCCTGGATTAGAAGCTAACCTCCGTCCAGTGTAAGAGAGGTTTATTGGATGCCGTCTGCATACTAGGTGTCTGCCTGAAATTCTCTCTTGAACAAAGTATTAATTATAATTACCATGTCCATTGTACCCTGCTATCCAAAGGCCTCCCAAATTAGAAATACCCCAAAACTAATAGGTATATTTCTCATCCCATGGAACAGTGGATGCTAAAAGCATTTTTATAGACCTCACCTTATTGAGGTAAAAAACAGTATACCTGTTTTTCAAATTAGAGCCAAGGTGGTAAACACATACTTGTTGAGACCACACACGGTCCCTCTGGGGCAAAGGGAAGGTTAGATGTTCCTCACAACTCTGCCTCTTAGGGTCTGTGCCCCAGAGCAGGGTGCCCAGAGCCAGGACACCGAAGGGCACTGGGACAGGAGTGGGCAACTCCAAGGGACAAAGGCCAGTGTTGTGGCAGGAAGGGCCCAGAGCCTTGGCTGCTGGTGATGGCAGGCCTTGGATGAAGACAAGCACCATCCCAGTAGCCGCCTCAGTGCCACACCCAGCCTCTGGGAGTCATGGCCGCAAGGTTTCCCCTGTAAAGGATGGTCCTCGGGGTACCCACATCCTCAGACTTCTAGAGATCTGAGCAGCTCCCAGCCATGACTGTTCTTGGCTCTCTGGGGTAAATTAGCAGCCTGCCATCAAGATGTTATTATTCCAAGGAGCCTCTTTGCTGCATCTCTGACAGGCTGGCATCACCCAGTGCCCCAGGCTGCAAGTCGGCCCTCCCAGGGGTGTGAGTTACAGCAACTGGCAGGCCTGAGAAAGGAGGAGATGGGAAATCCCCTCCTCTCGTCTGCTCTTCTGTGTTTAGAAAAGGCCTCCCTCCGTAATGGAGAACAGAGGCCATCATAGAAATGTTTGTGCATAAGGTTGACAGTGTCTCAGGAATTCTGAGCATTTTAGTTCAGTAAGTCCATCCAGAGAGATGAGATTTACTGCTGAGAGAAAGAGAAGAGACAGGCAGGCAGGCAGTAGACTGTGCTTGAACACTTCCCTACCAGGACTCTGTAGGGTCCTGGGCCTTCACCTGAATGGGTCCCATTAGTCTTCACAACTATGAGGTGGGTATTATTTTGCTTTTTTTATTAGTAGGGAATTGAAGCTCAGAGGTGTTAAATAACCTGTGGAAACTGGCCCAGCTCTTCAGTGAAGAGCTGCTAAGATCTGAACTCTCAGTTTATCTCCAAGGTTCAGCTCATGTTCTTCCCACTCTGCCAGAGGTTCTCCAACTTTAACATGACCAGTAGTCATCGGCAGAGGTGTGTTCGGCATTCAGATTCCTGAGAGTCAACTCCAGAGGTTTTCATTCAGCCGGCAGTCACTCTGGTCTTAAGTGACCCATGAACTCATTTCCGATAGCACACTTGCTTCTTGCACATCCCAGAGCACTTTCTCGGGCTGTCTAAGAAAATTTGGAAAACCTGAAGGGTACAAATCCTCTAAGCAGCAGTAGAGCAAATAGATTTTTCAACTCTATGAACCAGAAAAGCACCTGGTGAAGCCGTGCCCTGGGCATCCCTAAGCAATCTGGCCTGATTAGACAGAGGTGCCACCCAGGTGCAGGGCTGCAGCCCTGGGGAAACATCAGATTTTCCTGCATTTTATTCTTTCTCAACTAGAGAAATGCCATTGAAAACTTCCTGTCAATCGTTTGACCGTGGAAATAAACAGAATATGGATGTCTGTTACAACAACAGTCTTTGCACTCCAAGACAGGATACCTAGTCTGCACTCCCACCTTGAAGCCACACTCAAAGCAGTTTACTGCGGAGCTGTAGGGCCTTGCTCCCTAATGTATGCCCATCGTCCAGGGGCCAGAAGCCTAGAAGTAGTAGCTTAGCTGGGGTGGTGGTTGGGGGGTGAATAGAGAGGTGCTCCTTCTAAACACTTCTCCCAAAGGACCACTTTCCCAGTGGACTTTTTAAAGCTATATGTTGATATGAAAGTTATTAAGTCCATGATGGAAACACATTAGGAAATGGCATGAATGCGAATGTGTTGTGTTTAACAGTTGACTGACATAGAAATAATGTGGCAGTGAGACCACGGAAGTTCCTGGGAAGTACAGGCCCCACGCTGGACCACCTGCTGAAGCCAGGAGCTGCCCACCTCCGCTGGGCACGGTACAGGTGCTGGGCTTTGGGCTTTGCTGGACTGGTTGTTTGGGCGACAGCCCAGCTGGGGTTGTCCTAGAGGGGTTGGAAGGAAGACAACAGGATGAGCAGGAGTGTAAGCAGGGCCGACTTCACACGGTCTATGCAGATGCACAGGGCACCACGCTTGATTTGACACGGTTACAAGCTCAGAAGTCTTAATCTGCAAGAGCAGAATGTTTAATTGCAGGGAATTTTGCAAGCCAGTTGTTAAATACAGCCATCATGAAAATTAAATCATACTTCATTTTATTTAATTAATAAATAAATTGTTAGTTACTAAATAATAATAACTGACATTAGCAATTAATAATCAATGATTAAATTACTAAAACAATTTATTACAATAAAGATAAGCCCTCGAAACTCATCATTTTCTAATGCCTGACCATGTTTACTATTGCCTGTGCCCTTGAGGTTCTGTCTGCGGCCTCTGTGTGGCGTGAATGCTATGTGGTGGTATGTGGCAGGTGCATTGCTTCCCAGTTCCATATGCGATGAAGTCATGGTAGTAGCTTGGTGTCGCCTGTGTTGGGAGTATTTACACCATGGGAATGGACAGTCAGTACTAATCAGGGCTTCCTCTTCAGCCCCACCCCTGCAGAGGCCGTTGTTAAACATTTCCCAGCGCACCACTTTCTTGCAGCTCCAGAGGGTGCTTACATAGCAAAGCGTCTACGTGGGAAAGCCAAGCTGAAAATGGGCGTTTTTATTTTGTATCACCTAATTAGGAGAAAGGAATAATTAGTTGTCAGTAGTTTGCTTAGCCCATGTAAGTGTCTTATAAGACAACTCTCTATATGTTCTTTAAAGAAAAGGGAACCGTGTACCTTAGAGATAAGGAAAGCCAGTACCAGTGATGCTGAGAAGTATTTTTCAAGTGACAGTGGGACCTGAAAACAGAGTCTCATTCTGGAGTTGGAGTCATCGCTTTAAGTTTTTTTTTTTTAGTGTACCTGATCTAAAACTTTTCCCTGATTAACCTGCCTCTTATTTCTGACCAGCCAAACCTCAGTTTCATGCACTTCTGGTCTTCACATAGTATATGCTGTCTCTGTTTGTTTCCGATTCCACCTGTTTAATCAATTGCTTCCACTTCCTACTACATGGTGATAGGTACTATTGCTACACATAACCAAACTTTTGTTGAGCATTTTCATAAGGCTGTTTGCTAGCCGTATTTCCAACTTTGTGTACTCTCTGTTCATATCCTTTGCCTGTTGACCACTTGCTGCTCAATATTTTTATTATTAGAAGTTTGCAAAGGCTTTTTGTATAAAAAAGGCAATAATTCTTTCAACATCATTTGCTACAGGCATTTTCCCCCTTCTCTTTTCCATCTTTTAATGTATAGAAATTTTTCATTTTTATGTAAATTTGTCCATGTTTCCTTGATCTTTTCCTTTATTAACTCTAAACTTGAAAAAAATATCCCTGTTCCAAAGATTTGATGAATGTTCCATTATAGTTTAATCAAAGTTTTATTGAATCCATTCTATGACATGATCCCATATTCCACCATTATGGATGATCAATAAAAGTTTATCGGTAAATTTTTGCTGGAGAAAAAAAGCCTCCAGTTTTGTTTCTGAGATTCTCATAAAACCAGACCTTGGACAGTTATTTTGTAGCTTAGACCTCAGTTTCCCCTCCCTGGGATAGTGTTGAGATAATTTTGGACACAGAATACGGCAGGGAAAAGGCATAATGAGGTCTCCACCGTAATGCTGAATGTTGATCTCAAGAAAGTCCTTCTGAACTCTTTGAAGAGCCAGTATCCTTAGTTAGAGACTTAGAAAACCAACCAGATTTAAATCCATGATTTCTAAATAATTAGTTTCGACTGAGTCCATACTGTTCTTATGTAGACTTTTTTTAATGTGGTAAAATATACATAACATAAAGTATACCACTTACAAAGACTCTTAAAATAGTTTAGTAATAGTTAACTTTTGATAATTTATTATGAGCAACACAGTGTTCATGTTAATATATTTTATATACATATCCTCATTTAATTCCCACTTTCTTGCTAGTTCTTATATTTACAAAGATCAAGCTATGACTCAGCTCTTATTTTTACTTTTCAAACTTTAATCATGTTTAAAATTATTCATGATCACTGTAGAAAACTTAGAAAATATAGGCTAGAAAGTAAAAGAAAATTACAGTGATTTATTCTACCACCAAGAACAACATATACACTATCAATATTATTGGGTGCATCTTCCTAGATTCTCTGCTCTGTATATTTACATGTACTATGATTACATTAACTTTTTCATGATAGATTCACTATAATTCTTTGTTCTCCATAATTCACATTTTAAACAATTATCTTAAAATCAACATTAGTATTTATAAAGAGGTATTAAGCACACAAAGTTGCTATTCTATCCTAAAATCATTAAAAAAAATAATCCTGGCATAATCCCTTCAAAGGTGAGACATAAAAATGAAGGTTATTTGGCAACTAAAATGATTCTAATGAGTTAAAAACATTGCAAGAAGAGTAGTTACTCATTTCTTTCCAATGCTAAATGGTAATTATGATAACCATGACTGATTATAGTTGTAATACATGAAGAAAACAAAAAAAAAGCTTCCATTAATTTAAAATTCTAGGTGTGAGGTTTATTTTTTTGTACAAGGAAAGACAGATCGGCTTTGTTGAGAGAAGCTTTACCTTCAAAAAGAGTGAAAAAAATTTGTATCTGTTAAACTTTCCAAGAGAATTTTAAATGGACCTGGGAGAGATACACAGCAGAAATGCAAAGATGCTCCAATCTGGTACATGGGTGATTCTTCTGCAGAGCAGAGGAGTCAGTGGGCAGCCGTGCTGGGGAGGCCATGTGGTCTCCAGCAGTTTTTTTCCAGAGAGTGGCTGAGGTTCTAGCCAAGACCTTCAGGCAGAAGATAATCCAGGATGGGGCCCAAGTGGGATTAACTGAAATGGACAAAGCGAGTTGAGACTAGCGGCGCTAACTATTCTTAAGCGGAGGGGAAGCAGAGATTGGCAGTTTTATAGTGAAGGAGAGGAGGGAATAACCAGACTAATAAAGCAGTCAGGGATGGAGTCATCTGGGCATTTCTGGGGGTGGAGGAACAAAGGTAGCTTCGTGTGGCGTCCTCTCACTGATTTCTGAACCACTGGCCAGCACTTGTTCTGTAATCTTGTGAACAGCCGCATTTTAAGGGGACACCCAGGGCATTTAGGAAGCCAAGAAATATCCCAGCATCACCATGTGTGAGTCCATCTTGTTAGAATGTAGTCATAGCCTACAGAGCCTCCTCAATCTGATAAGCAGTTAATCATTTTGGTTAATTTTGCATTCACTTATTTAATACCAAATGCATGGGGCTTTTTAAATGGTCCCTTTCCCTATTGCTGCAGTTCATCAGCATCTTGGTTCCAGATTCACTCCATCCAAACCTGCCTTGGCGCGTCACCACTTACCTCCACTCCCAGGTAGTCGAGGCCACACAGAAAGTCACTCCAGCTCCTGATGGGCTGCTTCCCAGAAGACAGCCGTGGTACCCACTCTCCTGGCTGCCTGAGATGGACTTAGCTTCACTTCACTGAGAAAGCGTGCCCTCAACATGGCAAGATGGGGGAAGACCCTTGGGGCTGAGAGGGACTTAAGAAACACTTCAACCAGTCGTCATGTGTGAACCTTTTTCCTAAAAATTGTGTGTATGTGTGTGTAATTACAGTTACATGTATTTGGAAATTTGTATGCTGACTGGATATTTGATATTAAGGAATTACTGTTGGTTTTGTTTTAGGCATATTAATGGTGGATTTTTTTTCCCTTATGAGTCGTTATTTTAAAAAATATACTGAAATAGTTACTGATGAAATATCATGTCTAGGATTTGCTTTAAGATATATGGGAAGGAGAAGTGAGTGGGGGTATATATGGATAGATGAAAATTGGCCATGTGCCAATCATTGTTGAAGTTGGGTGAGTCCATGGAGGTTCCTTACATTACTTTGCCGACTGTGGTTTATACTTACAATTTTCCATAATGATCAGAAAAAGAAGTGTCATCAAAACTAAGAAAATTTGATGATTAAGAACAGACCATTCAAACGAATCTATTCTAATTATCTTGGATGATGAGATGGCATGCCATGTTTGTATTAGAAAAGTGGGAAGTGAAGCATAAAAATGGGGTGATCTGGTTACACGTCACTGAATAACTGCCCTTGTCCTTGTGCCTGACATCCCACATCACATTCAGCCCATTCCCTCCTCAACACTGAGATGCTGAGTTTCTGGTACCCAGAAAGATAATAAAACTGGAAACTTTAACCTTGATTGCGCTAGCAGAGGTGGAGTTGGACTTAAGTGAGTGAGAGGATGTAACCCTCTCCTCCCAACCCCACCTCACCCCTACCACACCCAGTTCTGATCAGGGAGATGCATGGCTGGGGCGCAGCCTGATTTCAGCAAGGCAGTGGACAGGTGACAGAGGAGGCCATGAAAGGCCACATAGCACCTGGTCTTTGGAATCCAATCCTGGATCTGCCATTTACCAAATTTCAGCCTTAGGCAAGTGACTTTGCTGCAGTTTTCTCATATACAGAATGGATGGTAATGGCGAAAATCTATAAAAGGTTTTAGTTTGGGTGAGAATCATACAAGGTTGTCTTAGTTTGGTTTTCCCCAGAAGCAAATTCTGAGAGAAGGATTTGAAGCAAAGTTTACTTTGCAAGGTGATCCTGGGGAAAACCAGTAGGGGTGTAAGGAAGGCAGCTCGTGAGGGGTGCATTATCACTGAGCTCCTGCCATGGAGTCTGGGGGGAGACCCTTCAGGACGGTGCCACCCGAGGCACAGGCACTGGAGTAGTCATATACCAAGTCCCATCAGGCACTGGTTGAGGGCCACTTCTGGGGGGTGTTGATTCCCCAGCGCATCTGGCCTGCCTTGCACACAGGTGGAGGTGAGAAGGGCCTCCAGAGAAAGCCATTAGGTAGGTGGAAGCTGGTTGGCCATAACCTATGCTAAGGTCCCAGTGGCACATGGGTGGGGCACTGTCAGGCACAGCTACCGAGGCAAAAAGTAAATGCCCGGTAATGTTAGGCAGATCCTGGCCCTACATAAAAATCCAGGGAAATAGATTCACAGCTGGTTAATAATCATACTCAACGTGTGTATATGCAGATATGAGTGTAGATGGATGTCATTCTGCAGCTATAGCATTTTTGAGTAGCTCTGGACATTTTTATGAGACTTCAATGAAATCTGTTTTTGTTAGACACACTGATGGAAATAATAAGTACATTAGATGAAAGTAAAATTCAGGAAGAGCAGTAAAGTAGAACAAATAACTGACAAACACTTCAATAGGAATAAATATCTTACACTTAGGTTTAAAAATATTGTTTCATGTATGTTCTGGATGGAGAAAAACTGGATTAGTTGTCATTCTTGTGAAAAATATCAAAGGGTTTTAGTAGATTGTAGTATTGAGTAGATTGAGCCAGTAGTATATGTGTCTTCTCAAAAAGTTAAAATAATCTGAGATTGTACTTCAGAAATAGACTTTCCAGGTTAAGGGATTAATACCCTAGTTGCCTCCTGTCCTAATGCCGGCACACAGTAACTTTTTGCCCTTAGCGAGTTTCTTAAGGTTTCTGAGACGCAGTTTCTGTCAACATGAAAGTTAATGCATAATCTCCATATGTATTAACATAATTCCTGTATGTATTTCCTGTGGTGAAGTAGGTATTTTAGGAGAAAGAAAGCATTTATGTAAAATATTATCAAATGCAATTACACAGCAGATACTCAAAAATGGAGACAATGATTATTGCTATAGACTTGAATGTTAGAGTATCACTCACTCAGATTAATGCAAACGGCCAAAGGATGCAAACTTGCATCATGGAGATACAAGATGGAGATACCTGTTTGGAATACTGTGTCAAAAAAATTACTTGGACATTATCTTAATAGGCAAGCTCATATAAGCCTAAGAGGTAGTACTATAACTTAAGTTTTATATGAATTTGATCTGTACTAATAGATGTTCAGTGAGATGCAGAAAGGTTTTTCTCTCATTTTTCAGAATATCAGGACAGTGACAAATCCAACATGGACTGTCTTGTGGAATTTATTAGAAGGAATATAGGTATTTCATACAGTTAAAGCACGGAATGCCTGTAGGCCTCGGGAACATCTGAAATTAGGGACTAGAACACCATCAGGAGAAACTAGAAAGTATTTCTTTCTCCTCTCTTCTCTCTCTGACTCCCTCTCTCTCTGACTCTTTCTCTCTCTCTGCTCATCAGCTAATCATTCTCTTTCACTGAAGATTTTTCCTCCAGGGACAGGGAATAAGGCACTGACAGCTGCAAATCCTGTATCTCTTATCATTAGCCACTTAACACTATTTTCCTCAAGTTTAATGAAAAAAATTGGCAAATAAACACATAAAAAATTGTCAACATCATTAGGCACTGGAAAACATGAATTTGTAATCACAGTGAGATACCACTATATATCCACTTAAAAGGCCAAAATTAGAAGACTGGCAATACCAACTGTTGGTAAGGACATAGAGTATCTGGAACTCTTAAACATTTACTAATGGGGTTGTAAAATGATAAGATCACTTTGGAAAACTGTTTAGCCGTTTCTTATAAAGTTAAATGTATATCTACTATATGACCCATCAATTCCACTCCTAGGTGTTTATGCAAATGAAGGGAAAACAGATGTCCACAGTATGACTTGTATGAGAATGTCTGTAGCAGCTTTAGCCAAAAAATCCCAAACTTGACACAACCCAAGTATCACTCAACATCAAAGGAAAAAAAGTCAGATAATAAACGGCAAACAGCATAAACCACAAAGCAATGTACAGCAGAAATCCTGCTCATCAAGGAAAAGGAAGGAATCACCCATATAGTCAACAACTGGTTAATGGCAAAAACATTTCACTTCAAGGAAAAGCATTACACAAAAAAGTATGTATTGTATGATTTCCATTATATGAAAATTTAAAACAGCCAAAACTAATCCATGATTTTAGAAAGTAAGAATAATAGGTTTATGTTGGGGTGAGGGTGGAGGAACTGACTAGGAAGATTAGGGGACTTACTGGGTCATAGAAATAGCTAGACCTTGAGAGGGGTTTGGGTTACATGGACGTAGGTATTTGTCAGAAGACATTATACTGTACATTAAAATATGTGCTTTTTCCTAAAGCTCAGTAAGGTAGATAAGTTATTTGAAAACAAACACCAAAACAGGCTACCAGAATACTGGCAGAGGTTCTCGCTGTAAAAACTTTTAAGAGAGGGGAAATGTTTTCACAGCCCATGCCCATGTGGTACAGCTTGCTGGAAGGTGGGACAAGGCTTTTCAAGGCGGCAGATGACGAGTGAGATGACTACCTTCTGCTTCACCTCTGGTGTCATCCTCTGGGCTCCTCTGTGATTGTGTGTGATCAGATATGTTGAAGGCCAAGATCTAAGGGCCAAAAAGTCTAGTAACTCAGAAACCAGAGCCCCCTTCTGATGACTCACTGGGCAGAGGCAGGGAGATAAATAAAACCCTGCCAAAGAAAAATGTCCTTATTTAATGAGGTGAACTGCTGCTAATGAAATATTCTTTGGAATATCCCAAGAACTCAAGAGGTGAAATGGCAAATTACTTGAAGGTTAATTCATGAGACCATGCCAATCCAGAAGGATTCATTGAAATTTACCACAAAAACCCATGCATTTCATTTGATTCATCTTTTTGAGTCCAACTGTTTTACCAGAATTGCTGAAATACTGGAAGAGAACTAGCATTCAACCCATGGGACCTCTCCCTGGCAGAAGTGTGGTGATGGTAAAAGGCCCGAGAGTTAGGTGGTGGGAAAGGGAAAGAGAAGTGTTTTCATATCCTGGGTAAAATGCCCTTGTCCAACAAAGTAGAACAGGGCCATCCCTTGGATTGAATTTTGATGTCCTTTCTTTAATGCCTGGAAGATGACAGACCCCAATGGACACTTCCTAGGATACGAGGGGCAGGGGGGAAAGAAAAGACTGCCCAGGCACCATCGGCACAGACCCTTAACTAGGAGAGCCTGTGAAGGCCACAGGGGAACTGACATCTTTATTTTGGAGAGTATGAGGGGCCCTGGTCTCTGGCTTCAGGGAAATAGCATCTCAGAATATGGCTGTGCAGGACCCGGGGCGTGGAGGCTTTGCACTTGCTCTCTGGGAAACTCCCTGTGGCCCAGCCCAGTTCCCTGTGATCGTGTCTCCTGGCTCCCCCAGGCTGATTCCTCATGTGCTTCTGCTTGTGCTTTATAAGTTAGGACTGACCAAGTCCCACCAAGGAGTCCATGATGTTGGCACCAAATGACCTATTTGTTAAGTACTTCCCTTGTATCTAACCTGAAAAGAAGTGAAAGACCTCACCACTGATTTCTGAAACTGCTAAGCGTCCTCATGGGGTCCTCTAGTGGCCTGCAGTGCACCAGGCCAAGGAATGAGCTGAATGGTCCAAGTCAGCCTCACCAAATTGGGCTGACCATCAGCTCCCTGGAGAGGCTTTTTAAAATACAAAATCTGTGCCCCATTTCTAGATGTTGTGATGTAATAGGTATGAGATAAGGCCTTGAAATCCATTTGGGGCAGGGAGAATTGTCTGGCTTATTTTTTTGTTTTGTTTTATTTTTAAGATACCCAGGAAGTCTTGAAAAGTCAGGTTCTGTATATTCATTTGCTTCTGGATAAGCCTGAACATACTCATCCTGAGAGAAAACCACTGATTCTACCCACCTCCCCCACCCACCCCCCCCGAGAAACTCTCCATTAGCATTAAAACCATCTCACTCGGAAAAGAAAAGAAATTTTCACTCACACAAGCCCAACATTTCACCTGTTGTGAATTTTTTTATTTGTATTATTGTATCTCCTTCAGAATGAATCTGATACAACTTTGACTTGAAGAATATTGAAGTCTCCAACACCTTACATAGGTGGATCTTTCCTATGGCTTCCCCAAGTAGCCAAGTGTGCAAAAAGGCAGGAGTTAAAAGGAAAAAACACACCAAGTGTGGAAAGCACTGAAATCTTTCCCTACTTCACAGTCTGCTCTAGACCTGCCAGAAATGGCTACAGGGCTATAATTTCACTTCAGTCGCTAGCATGGATCAGAGGCCGAGCAGCTAGCTGCTGCATGGAGGGACCAGAGATGGAATAATGGTACTCACTGACTGTGATAAAACCCTTAGCCAGCTGGGCAAAACCAACGCCTGGCCAACTCCCAGCCCATCCTTGCTGACTTCTTGGGCTTTTTGGGGGTCTGAATTTGATGGAGAGTGACTGACCCAGCATCCCTGTGACAGATCTGGGAAGCCCCGGAGCACTGCTGCCCTGTAATCACAGATGGCCCTCCCTGTGCTTCCCCCGCTTCTAGAGCAGGCAGCAAAGGGGTGGGCTGGGAAGGAGCTCGAGGGGGAGATGCTAATGCTGGCCCATAACTGAGTTTCCTGATGACCACAAAATTAGTTGAGTCCAGCAAAAACCTTTATTGCACGCACTGATACAACCTCACTGTGGCAGCAAGAGCACACGTGTGTTCACGCGTTCACGCACTAGCTGGCCTTCCTTCCGTGGCTGTGTCTTTTCAGGGGCTGTGCAGTTGGGGAAAGATGCAAGTAGGAATTAAAATAAGATTCAAGGCGCCTTAGAAATAACTCACCTTGAAAAGAGCCCTGAGGGCTCAGACTGCAAGGTGCTTCCTGTTTCTGGAGACCATCTGCTTCTGCAGAATTTTAAGGTGAAAATCAGTTGTTGCATTTCCTCCAACAGTACCAAATATTTCTCCTGGCTTTTCCATCTTGCATTTCCCTGCTGATGAGTGGTTTTGAGCATCTTTTCATATGCCTGTTGGCCATCTGCATGTCTTCTTTGGAAAAATGTCTATGCAAGTCCTTTGCCCATTTTTTTAATTGGCTTGTTTGATTTTTTTTGATGTTGAGTTCCTTATATAGTTCGGCTATTACCCCTCATTGGATATATCATTCGCAAATGTATTTTCCCACTCAGTAGGTTGCCTTTTCATATTGTAGATGATTTCCTAAGAGGAGGATTCCCATTTAAAAGGCAATGCAGGACTCTCATAGACTAAAAACCTTAGACTCAGATTGATAAGAAAACCAGGACAACAGTTTGCAGCCCATTCCTGTATTTGCTAGCTATAGGGCCTCTGACAAATTCTTTTACCTCTCTTGAGTCTTTCTGATCATGTGTGAAACAGAGAAACATCTAGCATGTGGAGCTATGGTAAAAATGAGAGACAATGTCTGTCCCATGGCCCAGCCGGCATCTGGCATGCAGCATGCCCTCCTTCAGCAAGTAGCTAAAGCCCTCAAGTGCCAAGGTAAAGGATATGCCTTGAATCTTCGCAGCTGTCAGCATGAGAAGCAGTGTGGTACAGTGGGAAGGGCAACACTTGAGTCAGAGACCAGAACTTAAGTCCCAGCACCATCACTCATCAGATGTGCGACTTTGGGCAGTCACACTACTCTCCATTTCCTCACCTGCCAATCAGTACAAATACTATCCAACCCACAGAGCGGTAGGGTCACATGAGCTAACCTGCAAGGGGAGGGGCGTCTGTGAGGAACCACTAATAACTGTACACTATTGGTGCTTCAGCCACAGGGTAAGTGTGTCGTATGCGTACTGTGACAGCCGTCAGGCAGCCTAGATTCTTGGGACCCACAAGTCAAGCAGAAACCACACGGTTTGGACTCGGTTCAGGACCTCGCTCTTCCCCAGAGATATCAAAGCTCTTCCCTTATCTTGCCTGATCTGATTATCTCTGCTGGGCGGGCCGGGGGCAGGACCTGGTCAAGATCCCATTCTGCGAAGGAGCAGATAGAGGCACAGAAATGAGCGGTTGTACTAGGGCAAGGCAGCTGCGCTCAAATCCCAGGTCTGCCACTGAACCAGGTGAACTTGGCAAAGTTACCGCAGCCCCTTTTTGCCTCAGTTTCGGCATCTACCAGGGGATACTCCTATTACCCATCTCATAGAGTTACGTGAAGCCTGTCTCTGGCCCACAGATAGTACCCCACGTGGGTCAGCAAAAAGAGAGCAACACAGATTTGGTGAGGCAGAGAGAGAGAATCAGCCTCGTCTCAGGATATAGTGCGCTGTGTTCTAGCCCAGTGCTACATGTCCTCCAACGATATCAAATATTTCTCCTGGCTTGTCCATCTTCTGGATCGTATCAGCAGTGTGAGTTCCCATGGGGCATGTGGGCTATTTCTGTAAAGCAGTGACACGAGACCAATTTATGACTTGCGGTGTTTCAAAACATTCTTCTTTGGCTCTTGGCTCCTGAGTGGAGAGTGGTTTCTTCTTCCTTCAGATAGTAAGAGATTCCTCATTTCTCTGTGCAGTTCTCTCTAGAAAACAAGGTTATCTGGGCATGTGGGGCTGTTAGGATCAGAGTAGTTTCCTGTCCTCATCCAGATTTCTGTCTAGCTCCTCAGTAACTCTTAAGAAAGCCTTGCCTTGAGGGTCCGATAGGCGGGTGCCCTTAAAACGTAGGATTGGAGGCAAGATTGGAAGGCCCGCAGCTAACTCGGCCACGGAGGGGGACAGTGCGTGAGCGGAAGCCACGCCCCATCTCACTGGCACGGACGGCCTGCCATGCCACCATGGACAGCCACTCTGGGTTGTGGTCATCGTGTCTCAGGAAAAATCATAGCCGCCTCTGGAATGGCTAAGAAGAAGACAAAATAGTGTTCCAAATCCAGCAAGAGAAATAAGAACAATTCACCAGGGTCGTAGTGCTTCACAGCCTACTAAGCACCATTCTGTACTTTATCAAGCGTGATCTAATCCTAACTACAAGCACAGAAGGGGAGAGGAGACTTGCAGAATAAGTTCTATCTGATTACAGAAGACTTTGCTTGGTCACTTTTACAGTACGTGGTGCTATGATGCTGTTTTTTGTACAGGATGGGTCATTGCAGAGAACTGTAAGCCCAGGACAGTGTCTGTGGTGAAAGCACAGTTGGTGATGTGACTGTACTCATGTCAGCATGACACCAGTCGCCTCAGTCCTGACATGCACAGGACTGAGGCTATCTAGGCATGTAGGTCTGTTAGGGTCCAATCATGAGAAAAGCTCCCTGAAGGCTGCGTTTGAGGCTAACCAGTCAGTCTCAGCTCGGCCGTGTGTTATTTCACTGTGTGAGTGTTTGGGACGTTCCCTGAGTTACTTCTTAATACTGATGATGTGAACGAGGCCCAGAACTCAACAGACGCCTATGAAGCGATGGGACTGCGCTCCCGTGAGCAAGGGAAGAGGCGTGCCCTGGGTTCTCCTGCCCGTTCTGTTTCTTTTCCTTTGGGCTCACTGCCCTTGGCCTGGCCCCTCTTGAGGCCACCTGCTGGCAGCTCTCTGTGTCCTCCGGAAAGCTGGGGCGGGGCCCTGCTGCCCAGCCCATTCGTGTGTGGTCGCGTCAGCCAGGTAGGCTGCACTGAGGCACCCCAGAGAATCGGTTCACAGCCTGACGGCCCAGCCAGATCGTTTGGTCACTCCCAGGGAAGTTTATGGACCCTACCTCCTGACAAGGGCTCTGGAGTTTGCAGTCCTGGCGTTGTCCCAGAGTCACATCACTGGGTCTGCCCAGGACCTGTCTGTCACAGGGCCTCCCGCCCCTTGTCTTTTTGTTCCAGCCCAGCCCCCAGCCCCCACCCCCAGAACTGCGTCCGATTCGCAGAACTAAACAGGCCAGCTTCCCTCGCGACTTCTCAGACCCCCGATTCTTCGGATGTGACAGATCCAGATCGAGGCAGCAGTCCCCAGGAAAGGCCGCGGGCTTGGTCAGCAGAGGCAACCCAGCTAGAAGCTCTTTTCCCTTCAGGCACTTCATGCGCTTGGTTAGACATTTATAGATCACAGTCACTCATCCACGAAATGTAGGCCACCCTTTACACAGAGCTCCGTGCTGCAGAAGAACAGCCATGCCAGGGAGGACTGTTCCGCTCATGTCCGGCTTGGCCGAGCGAGCGGAGGGCGCGTCTGCCATCGGGGGAGGGAGGTGGGCGGGTGCGGGGCCGGGGCTGGAGGGCTCACTGCCTCTCTGGCCTCCGGTTCTGTAGCTCAGGGCGTGCGGCGGGAGCTGCACAATGGCGACGTGAAGCAGTCGTGGGATTGGGGGCAGGATCTCCACCACGTCCCGTAGTTGCGGCGAGAGGGAGAAGTGGTCTGTGTGTGTCTAGGGCTTCCCGGAGAGAGAAACCCTAGTGGGGCCGTGTCTCCGGGGTTTGGCCTGTGGCACGGAGAGCTGGAGGTCAGAGCTCCACCCAGTACGACTACTCATCTCCTGAGCCCTGAGGAGGGGCAGGTGCTGAGGAAAGAGCCCTGGCCTGGGAACCGGAGGGCCATTCCTGTGCTGGGGCCTCCGCGCACCAAGCCTGAGGCCCCCGCCAGGGCATGATACCCCAGCGTCCTCACCTTTGAACCTGAGCCCATGGCCCCTGCTAGGGCGCGGAGTTGCTTTGCAGCTAGATGTCCGACACAGGGGACCCTGTTTGCTGGCCTGTACACTGTCGACACAAAGTCTTCCTCTCTGGTGTTCTCACCCAGGGAGAAGAGTGGCTCGCCTGCTGCTGGCTTGCTTCAGGGATGGTTTCCTTGAGCTTGTGCATGGCCCTGGTGTGTCTGCAGAGCATGTGTGTATCTACGCGGCCTGCGGCTCACCCAGCCCCATCACCCTGACCCGGAAGGAGGGAGATGGGTACCGCAGAGCGAAGGCGGGGAGCACGCTCTTTCCCTTCACCACATGTCTCTCTGGGTGGCCTCTGGGGGACAGGAATCAGGGAGGTCTCCAGATGCCCCTCCGTGTGAGTGAGCCTCCATCCCTAGCCAACCACCTGCTCTCCACATTGTCCTCCCTGCCCCTGTCCCGAGGGGCCGCGGACGAAAGAACAAATCAAGGTAGTGTCCCCTGCAGGCTCTTCCCCTCTCTAGGTCCCCGGCCGTGACTGCTGTCACGGTCCCCCCACTCCCCAGAGGTTGGGCGGAAGCAAAGGGAAGAGCTAAACTGGACCAGCGCCTTCCCCACTTTGGCGCGACTCTGCTTAGAGGCCTGCTGTGGGAGTTTGAAATTGCAGGTCACGGTCAAATTAAAGTTTGTGTATTGTCCAGGTTGTGGTGTGTCCCCCAGCCATTGCAAATAAATAATTAAAAGCTAATTTTGGCCAAGATACTCAGAGCTCCTGTACACTGCACTGGGCCCAAGAATAGAAAATAGACCTACATTTCCTCACTCACGGGCAGGCTCCACACCGTCGTCCTGGGTTTGATGTACCAGATTTTTGAAGAGGAGAGCCCAGTTTGTAAGGAACTGGAGCCTCCCTTCTTCCAAATTCTCACCTTACGTTGAAATTTTTGCCCTTGGATTAGAGCACTTGCCACTCCAAGAAATCGCTTTTGCCGTATCTCTGAGAGGATTCACCCTTGAAGTTCTTCTGCCCACCAGAGGAGTTTCTTGGTCGGTCTTAACCAGGCGAGGCCCACATGTCGTGAATTTAGGAGTGAGGTGAGGAGTACAGTGGCTTCAGAAGCGTCTGGGAGCAGAGAGACCGGATAGACGGGGACACAGCCGGACCCTGAGCAAGCAGCGGCCTTTGTGACCCAAGGCCCTCTGGTGAGCCCTGCAGCCGTGCTGGGTCAGGGGCTGCACCTGCCCGAGAGCCGACGGCAGGTGTCCCTTCCCAGCTCCATGTTCTGTGACTTCACACTGGTAGCTGGGAATTGGCCGCAGTGGGAGTATGTACACCACAGAGACCCGCAAACACTACAAATCAGGGTCCCCCTGACCCCCAGGAAAGCTGTGATGTGAGAGTCCATCCTTAACTAATCACTTGCTTTCTCCTGGTCGTCCTCCCGCCCCCGTCTTGAGGGGCTGGGACAAAAGAACAAATCAACGTGGTGTCCGGTGCAGGTTTTCAGCTGCTCAGGTCCTAAAGCTGTGAGAGTTCAAGTACATGTCACCACATTCTTTCTCCACGTGTTCTTCCTGCCCTGGTTGCAGCTGTTGGCACTAAAACAAAACAAAACAAAAAACACCGAGCTAGTGAACTTATTCTCAGCTTGCCAGTTTGTGTACAC
The DNA here is from genome assembly GCA_032199065.1 of Smutsia gigantea. NCBI lineage: Eukaryota > Metazoa > Chordata > Mammalia > Pholidota > Manidae > Smutsia > Smutsia gigantea. The sequence continues at coordinate 20,502 of JAVSCE010010822.1, forward strand.
TCTCCAAACAGGATTTAATGAATGTGGTAATCTTGCTTTCAAGTAGGTTTTATGTCTTTGGAACATGTGTCACACACATTGTTACACATTCAGACATTCAGAATTCTGTGTGTAGGTCAGGTGCTACCTGGATCCATTCTTCTCCTTTCTGGGGACATTGACCTCCATTAGCAACTTCAGCCCTGCCAGTGGCTCCAGGTCCAGCTCTGACCCCGTGGTTTTCAGACAGTAGCTTTTCCATCACCATTTTCTGGTCCCTGGTTTTGACACACCTGTTATTTTGTGTTATGCTCCCCATGCTGACAGCTTGCCTGCCCTCAGCATAGCAATTTCTGATACTCTGCCTTGGATACACTCAAAATATCACTTTACACATCAAGAAACTAACATGGAACCAAAACAAAGAAGAAAAGACTGTGTTCTGGAGTTTCTCTAGTGTCGACCTGTTTCATATCCATTTTGTAGGGAGTCATTTCTGCCTCGTCCAGGACAAGCCTTCCCTGCAGGCGAGTCACCCACCTCCTTTCAGCAGGAAGCAGGGCCTGGAAGGCAGCCCATCACACGTTTGCCCTGGTGGGATTCCAATCATCAAGAAGTAGTTTACTGCACCCCAGGGGATGTGGCTCATTTAAGATTAAACAACAGAAAGGAAGAAAAGAGTATTCAGGTCGATTTAGAGGCAGAGGGCTGGACCAGATAGCCTCTTGAATCTTGAAGTTCTGGTCACCTCACCAAGGATATCAAGAGATGCTTCCTGAACCACAACTGGATAAGATCTCTCCCTCCTCTGAACTTTCCCATCATTCTGTGTGGCCTCCATGGGCTCCACTCAGCATTTACTGCCTGATAGGATTAGATGTCTTGGGTATGTATCTAATTCCCCAACTAGACTGTGATCGTCTCAATAACAAGGGTTTTCCTATAATTCTTCAGATCTCTGTTGGGATTAAGACAGTGCCTTACACAGAGTAGATTAATTATCATATTGGTTGCTCGTGTCAAAAAAACCTATTATTTAAGTAGAATGAAAAGTTGCTATGTAGACTAGTTAGCCATATCCTCCTATTAAAAGGGTACAAGTAGAAGCTAGACAGCCACTTACTTGTGATGCTTTTAGGAGGAAATAAGGCATGGGATACAAGGTTGAGGTAGAAAATGTCTAAAGTCTCTTCCCCCTGAGGTTCTGTGATTCCATAAAGTGTATCTGTTGCCTCCACTGAGTCTAGTGATGGAAGATGGGTTGTTTGTTCATAGAAACTCCAGAAGCCACATGGCTTCCTGCTTTCTCTGTAGAGCAAATGGTCCCCAGGCTGGGTCATTCTTTTACTAGTATACTTCTTTAGCAACATGTATTATTCCTCCAGTCAAGTGATAGAATATTTAAGATGTACATTTTGTACCCCAGTGAGATGTCAACCCTTTAAGAAGTCTTCCCTTTAAGTGTAAGGAGAAGCAGATGGCACTGAGAAAGTATGTACATTTTCCTTATTAGAATTTTTAGTATGACACCCCACATTTTTTAAAAGGCCTAAAGATGCAAACTAAATTAAATTATTCATTGACATATTTAAATCAGCTTACAGCAATTATATCAAAATAAAATCCAGCAGCTTGGGAGGTAGATTCTCTTTGACCACCATCTTAGAAACCTGACTTTCAAAGGGAGGCTCTTTCACTCAAGTAGGAAGAAGTACATTCTCTGTGAAATGAAGGCAGGAAGGGAATGCAGCCTTGACCAGGTCACACGGAGGATGGAGATATTTTGGGTGAGAGGTGGTGTGGAAATGAGGGCAAGTGAATATGGCAAGACATGCTCCTGTTGAGAAAGCAGAGCCGAGAAGGGTGTTTGGGCCTGAGTGCAGAGATGCCTCTTCCCCCACCCTGTCCCTGCCTCCCTTTGCTGGGGGAGTCATCCCCTCCTGGCCTTACCATTACCAGCCCTCATTCCCACAGAGAGCATGCGGGGGTCCACAGGCCACAGCGGGGGAATGTCATGGAACTGTGTGGAAGGAGGGCGCAGGGTGAATGTGGAGACTGAAAATGACTGAATCTTCGACACGGTGCCCTTCTTAAAGACAATGTAATGACCAATATGTATCAACCAAGGCATGCAAGAGTTTTCAGAAACCACCAGAGTACAAAAGCTATTCTTCTAATTGTGCATAGATTCTGACCCAGTATTCCCAGTGGCATGTCTTAGACTTGCAGCCCTAAGGACGGGGAGAGATCTGAAAGCTCATCTGCTTTAGCCGTCCCTGTTTAACACTTGAATTCCCTCTCCTGATAGATACTCGTGCTGCGTGCAGCTGAGTGTGATGGGAAGAGCCACAGACCTGGAGCCAGATCCTAGCTCTCTTTGCCTCTTTGACCTAAAACAAATTCCCTCATCTCTCGATGTTTTGATTTCCTCAGCTATAAATTCTGAGTAATACCAACAGAGTTGTGACAATTAGAAATAACACTTAAGGTGCTTAGCACAGCCTGTGGTATTAATAGGACGTCAGCAACTAGTAGCTGCTATGCCAGTTACAGTGATGTGAAAGTGTCCCTCTCCGGTCTCGCCTTGAATACCACTGTGATTGAAAGCATCCATCACTGGGCATTCCTAGTGGTTGGACGCTTCCACCACATGTTGTGCCTAGTTCTCTTTCCTGTAACTTTCCCTATTCATCTTCTCTGGTCCTGCCTTTGGTAGCCCCACGGAACAGTCTATATCTTCTCGCATAAATAAAACTAGAAATATTTGAAGGCAATTCTAGTCTCTCTCCTGGGTCTTCTCCATGGTAAACTTACTTAGCTCCTTGAATCCTTCTGTGGGTGACTTGGTTCTGATCTCACCCAGGCCACTTCTAAGCCCCTGCCCCTAATACATGAGCATCCATGAAAGGCTGCTAGCCAGCCACAAGGAGACAGCAAATCTCAGATTCCGTCCACACTGAATAAGCCTCAACTGTGTCCATAGCTCGCACGAACAGTCTGCTGCAAGCCCTGCAGACGTATTCCAGTTTCTCCTCTTGGCTTAGTGTATGGGAATGTGAACACTGCTACCTCCGTGAGGTAGGATGTGTTATAAAAACTGTTTTGTCAGATGAATTGAAGTTCTCCCCCCATAATTGTGATAGATTTAACTACATTATTGCCTCCCACCCGAATTCTTACCTTCTCTGTGTCAGTGATCTTTTCCGTATGACTGACGGTTCCTGCTCTTGGACTTGAGATTTTGCAGTGCGACTTGTTTTGGCCAACAGAAGGCAGCAGTGCCAGTAGGCGAGCTCCAAGCCTAGCTTGAGAGGTCTTGGAGGTTTCCAGGTGCCCTGCCGACACCATGGAAGAACCTAGCATAGCTAGACCGGCCCGAGGAAGCTGGGGGCGTGTGGAGCAGCGTCCACAGCAAAGCCCGGCTTCTGTCAGCTGGACCCAGCCAACTCACAGACACGTGAGAAAAAATAAATGAGTTTTGGGGTCGTTTGTTGTACAGAATTTTCATGGCAAGAGAAAACTATTGCAAAAATTGTGTGGGCCAGAGGACAGAGAAAGCAGTACGTACCCTGCCTCACCAGAATATAAGTGTAGAGAAATTAATGAAAGATTTATAAAACTATAACCAGGCTAATTTCATAAAAATAACCTGTCAAGTTGCAACCTTGAGTTTGTTTTGTAAACTGTGGCCAAGAAGAAGGTAAGTATTTATAGTATATGTCATCACTGAAATAGCTGATGACAAGAGCAAACCAAAACCCAGTATCCAAAGATACATGAAAAGTTAGGGGGTCTCCCATTCCATACAGTTCACTCATTTGCTCCACAAATGTTTAATGAATACCCACCATGCATCAGCTCTGTTCTGAGGCCCTGGAAATACAGCTGTAGAAAAAACAGACAAGGCTCAGGTCTCATGAAGCTTATATTCTAGTGGAGACCCAGAAAATAAAAATTAAATGAACAAGATAACTTCAGATCATGGTAAGTGTTGTGAAGAAACTCAAGCCGGTTAATGGCTTCCTTAAGGAGTGTCAGGAAGACCTCTCTCAGGTAAATGACATGAAGAGGCATAGGAAGAAAGCCCCCATTGAAGGACACGACCAATGCAGAAGCCATGAGGTGGGACTAACCTTGGAGGGTCTGGGGTACAGAAGAAGGGCGGAGAGGAGTGATGGGGCCAGACACGGCTGCACCATTGCCACGGTGAAGAGTCGGTGTTCTGGTGCGAGGACACTGGAATCCATCCAAGTGCTTTAAGCACATGACCTGCTTTATGGACTTAGGAGCTCACTCCTGGCTCCTGTGTGCAGAATGGGTTGCAAGTGGATGAGAGTGGAAGCAGGGAGGTAAATTAGGTCATTGGGTCATGGTGATGGCTACAGCTAGTATGATGGCGAGGAAGGCCAGCGATGGACAGGTCTGAGATCAGTTCTGAAAATAGAATGAAGACTTGCTGATGGACTAGATATGAGGGAAAGTGAGAAATCAAGGATGACTTCCAGGTTTTTTGTCTGGGGAACTGAGAGGATGGTCGGTGGTGCCATTCCCTGAGATAAGGAAGAATGGCAGTGGAAGGAGCTAGGGGGGAGTGGAGAGGTCAGGAGTTTTGTTTGGATGATTTAAGTTTGAATTAGACATCAGAGTGGCTTTGACAAGTAGAATGATGGGCATACTAATCTGGTCCTGAGGGCTAAAGACAGAAGTCGGGCAGCCACCAGCCAATACAAGATGGCATCTTCAGCCAAAAGACTAGACGAGTCCACCTAGAAAAAAGAAGTTGAATTTTTTCATGTAAAATTTAAGTTTTCAATTTTAAAAATTGAAGAAGTGGGAAGCTACGGCACCAAGCATGGTGACATTTCAGAGCTCAGCAGAGGATGAGGAGACAGAAGAGCCTGAGAGAGAAGCTGAGAGAGTGTGAAGGTGTGGAAGCCAAGAGAAGGAAGGGTTCCGGGAAAGGGAGTTGTCAACTTAGGCTGGGCTGGGTTGATGCAACTGAAGTCATAAAGTAAGATGAGGACAGAGGAATCACCAAGCTGGTTGGTGACCTTGGAAATAAAATGTTTAGTGGAATAATAAGATAGCCAAATGGAATGGTTGGCAGAATGGAAGGGGAGAAATTGATGATGCTGAGGTTTTGCTAAAAAGGAGAACAGAGGAGTGGAAACCTTCTAGAAAGGATGAGGGTTTAAGGTTTCATTTCATTTTGTTTTAAATAGGAGATTCAGGCGCATGTTTAACTGTCAGAGGAAGTACACCAAGAGAGAAAAGTTGGTAAGGCAGGAGAGAAAGTGGACAAAGGCGGGATCACCATCCTTGAGAAAGGAGGAGCTGCCGGGCACAGCGGAAGTGTTGGCCCCTGAGAGGGAGGCCAGGCGGCACGAGTACGAGTGTGGGTGCCTCGGCGGATTCGGTGCTAGGAAGGTAGGCAGTCTCGGCAGTTCACTGGCACTTTCTCGGCAGACAGTGACATTAGGCCATCCTGTAAGAATGAGCCAGGTGCTCTGGGTCCTGAACCCAAATGCACTGTGTCCTTCCTTCATTTACTACTTGGTGCACTGGGGAAGAATGAAACTGACAACCTCTTTTGTATAATGTATTTTACAGAGACATCAAATGATAAAGGAATTCATGTATATTCTTTCATTTGATCATTTATCCTGAATTTTTCAAGTTCCCAGCAAGGAACAGAATTCACATAGTTTGTTGAAATGAAGACACTTTAATAAAGGAACTGTTTACAGAGAAGAGAGTCAAATCAAGGCACGCTGCACCCAGAAACCGTCAAGAGCCAGGCATTGCCACCCTTAGGGTCAAAGGGTCAAAGGGTCAAGGGAGAGGCCAGCTGGTCTCATCGTTCATGGAAGAGACCTGTAGCTGCCAGCAAGGAAGTGGTGCCAAAGCAGAGGGGGAATGAGAAAGAAGTATCCTGGCTTCTCCCTCCTCCTATGTCTTGCCGATGCTTCCCAGTGGCCAAACCACCTGGAAACTCACTGGCCAGGGTCATGCGATTGATGGTGAAGCCAGAGAATAGATCCTGCAGTGAATAACCAGCACAGCCCCTGACTCTTCATGCCATAAATGTTGAAAAGACTTTGAAAAGTCTTCTACCCAATGCCAGTGTATAGAATGCATCTTATTATTTGCTACCAGCTGGGATTTAGAAAACTGTATCTTTGATACAGTCCATGTGGGTACTTGTAACCTGCTTATAATCCCCAAATGTAATGTTTGCCCATGGTGGTCCACCTGTATCCCCATCCAGAAGCACATTGCCCATAAAACAAGGGACACTTAGGTTTCAGGGCCCCTCACTGGCATGAGCCCTTGCCACAGCCAAGGGAGAGCCCTAGAAATGTGTTCCTAAGATTGTATGTCCTTGTAAAATCTGCAAAAGTAAGGTATTTTAACTGTAATCTATTAAGACTACAACTTTTTTCACTCTGACCCTAGAAGGCCCCCCGCCCCTGCCTCATATATAACTTCAGATTCCACAAAACTTGAATCTGCTTCTGCAGACTCCTGTGTCCTGGGGCTGTTTTACCCTTTTCCTAAGAACCTTTTTGGGTGGGGTAGTTAACATGCATCAAAATGGACATTTTGGGACGGGGTGAGGGCAGCAGGAGGAAAGAAGAGTGTAGAAGGGAGGAGTGTGCGGTGCCCGAGGCAGTGGAAGAAAAGCCCTGGGCCTGAAGAACCTGTGCTCGGGCGCCCGCCTGGGTCCTGCACGGCTGGTGGGCATCCTGACGGGACGGATTTGTCTCGGGGGCCTCGCTCACATGCTGCTCCGTATGTTTTCAGATGCAGAGGGAAACTTGTGTCGAAGTAACCAGCTGCTGCAAGTCATGCTGACCATGCACCGCATCATCATTTCCTCTGCTGAGCTGCTCCGGAGAGTGATCGCCCTATATCCTTTAGCGCAGTGTCCAGCAATCCCAAAATGGGATTTGGTCAAAAGTATCTTGGAATATGAAGTGTGCCTTCATTTTGATTGGTTTGGAATAACCCTGTGGTAAATGGGTTCATGTGTCCTTTGGTGGGGAGCGTGGTTTGTGTGTGTGTGTGTCTGGGTCTGTGTCCAAGTGTGCATGTGTGTGTCCAAGTGTGCATGTCTGTAGGTAATATGTGTCTCCTGTTGAGTAGGTCTGTATTACTGATGTTGATTGCTCTGGGAAGTAGTCAGAGGAAACATGCACACACAGTCTATTTCAGTGTCTCTGGCTAGTAAAAATACTTTTCCTGTAGATTAGTCAAAATTCATATTCTTCCTGTGCAGATTGACAACGGTGCCAGCATGACTCCAATGATAGATGCGCCCTGGCTGTGCTGCCCAGTTCATCCAGCTTCCCCAGGTCCGGAAGGAGGTGTCCTAAAGCCACAGCATCTGGGGAGTCTGCCGGCGCCTCTTTCTTCAGGCAGAGGCACTGGCTGTGGGCCAAGCAAGCCCTGCTGGATGTCAACCTTAGGAGGTGTGAATTGAGCAGGGTGGGGCGAGCGCTAGCCTTCCCTTCTCGCTGCTGACTCTGTGCACTGCGGCTGCCCAGAGAAGGGGCCATGGCTGAGGTGTGACTGTCAGCACGGGCGGCCTCAGGATCCTGTGCCACTCTCCTGTCCCCTCTCTTCTCTCCCGCGGCACACAGGGAAAACTAGAAGCCCTCAGGACTGTGTCTCTTCTCTACACCTATTTACAGATCTTTACTTTTCATGTCACAGGAGGTGTTTCCGTGGTGTTCCAAGCTCGGAGCATCGCGAGAGGGCCATAAAATGCGTGGTGTGGGTGGTAAGTGGGTGTCTGGTCTGCCAAGAATTTTAAGGCAATAATAAAACCAACTCCGGTTGGGCCTACTTTTTATTAACCCCACATCCCAGCAATTCTAAACAATGTCAGGGATGAAATACTCCTCCCTGAAAACATTGTTGGTCTGAGGACCAACACCGCGGTGCTCTGCCCACCCTGTCCGTCTCCCCTTTCCTGTACCTTTATGCTCTGCCTCCTCACTGGGCCTGCCCTGCAGCCTGAAGCACATGCGGGTCTCCCTGGCCTGGACGTGAACTCTCAACCCCGTGTCCCCTCCATTCCCTTGTTAGGGTTAGAATTTGGTGCACAAACTTCTTCAAATAGTCGGCACTTACCCCCAATCTCTCAGCTCCCACTCACTCCTTAACCCAACACCAGCCCCCAGCCCTGCACTCAGACATCTCTGCTGTCACCGGTGGCCTCCCAGTCGCCAAGCCCAAAGGCTTTTTCCCATCCTTGTTGACTGTGGGCATTGTTGACAGTCCCCTGCCTCTCCCCTCTCTTCCTCCAGGCTCCCCCGATGGCATCCTCCTGGCCCGCCCTCCGCCCCAGCTGGCCCTCCTCGGGCTTCCCACCCACCCTCCTCTCTGAGCACTGCTTAAACATGGGCACAGCATCCTCATGGTCTTCTCACTCTGCTTCCTTCCCTGTGTGTCTTACCAGGATTTCCACCACCTTTCCTCTGTGCTGACAACTTGCCAGTCCAAATTTCTCTGATCCAAACCAATTCTTTGAATGTTAGTTTGTCCTGCACACACTCCAGTCTTAATATGTTCAGAACTGAACCCATTAGATCGGCACCCTCATCCCCACAACTACTGTCAGTCATTCCGCTTTGACACCTATATTTTCGGTTTCAGTTTCAGTTAATGGTGTCATTATCCATCCAGTTGCCTAAACCAGAAATGTCAGAAATGTCAGAAGCACTCTAGATTCTTCCCAGCCCCTCACCTCCTGCAGAGCCCATGAATGGCCTCAGGTCGGGCCCCCACCCTCTCTCCTGGGCCTCTGCCCCATGCTCATCTCCTCACCCATGTGGCCTCCCCTCCCTTTCATGACACACCTCTGGAGTTATTTTCCTAAGAAGCACCTAACATAGGCCATTGCTTCAAAGCCTCTGCAGACGATGGGGTTAAGGTCAAACTCTGCCCCGCCCAGGAAAAGGCCCTCCACAGTCTGACCCTCCTGTGTGTCCTGACCCTACCCTGCAGTTCTCAAGAGACCCTTTCGCTTCGCACTGAACTTCGCAACACACCAGATGGAATGAGGCCTCTTACAGTTCTGTGCCTGGAATGCTTTTTGTCCCTCTTTCCTCTGCAAACCCTTTCAAGACCCCTCTGTGAGGTCTCTCCTGACTTTTCCAGCCTTCTATGTACCTTTTAAAATTCACCTAGAATTTTAAGATAGTATTAGTTTGAGAGTATATTTAATTCCTGTGACTTCAGTTCTGTATTGCTTAAGTCAAAGTGCCTATCACATTTCTGGCCTGGATGTAATCTGCCTTGTAATCTGCAATCCATCTATGGTTGCAGAAAATGTGTTTTTATTCTATCTAAATAACTTGATCCACCTAGACTTCAGTCTGTAAGTTTTGCAGTGTAACACCTATGTACTCTAGTCTTTAGAGATGACTGTTTCGAGCAGACCGCAGAACCTTATGTCTAATTGCTGTAGTTTGAATTGTGTTATGAGTAGAGAAGCTGGCAAGTTACAAGTTACTGTAAGAAAAAAAATAAATATATTTTTAACATATATCTAAAAATACACACACTGTATTGTAACTTAACCTGTTTCCACGCCGTCTCTCCCACTGCTGTGTGCATCCCTCATGGCAAGAGCGAAGGCTTGTGTGTCTTTACATTTTCTCTAGAACTTAGCTCCAGGGCCGTCTCAGGATAAGACACTGCAAATGTTGCATTACTCTGGCTGCAGAACATTGGGATATGCTTTCTAGATCTATCAGGACTTCTAGGGGAGAAATCCAGGCTTTGCTTATGTTTGGAGAGGGGGAAGGATTCCAAGAAGGGAATATGAGGTAAGACTCCCTCTCCTTGAACCGCAGGTTGAACATGGAAGGCAAAAAGAGGTTTTCTTCACATTTTGTCCGTTCTCTGACCTGGAACTAATAGAACTGTTAGTTAAATAAGCTCAGATGGCTGCCTGTGGTTTCTTCTTTATCCATTGTTAAAAGAAAGCAATTTTAAAACGTGCTTTGAATAGTACAGATGCCTTAAAAGTACAGTCAGAACAGTGATACTTCACGAGCACAGTGCCAGCTCTGAAGAGAAGGAAAGTGTGTGGAGCCTGAACCCTCCATCGCACAGTGTTGACGGCCTCTGGCAGCCAGGCACCGAGGCCTTGCGTCACTGGCCTGCACGTGCTGGGCGTTTGCTTCATCTCCCGAAGTAGAAAGCGCGGCCCTGCGTGGCTCTGGCGTAGGGGCCGTAACAACTGCTGGCGGATCTGCCAGCTCAGCGCTGGCATGTAGCCTGACTGGACTCCCCCGAGGCTGCCCCCCACACCCACCATGCCCCAGGGCGAGGAGCCGCCAGGAGGAGAAACAACACAGTTAAAGGCTCCATATTGATTTGTATCTCCACTTAGTTAAAGAGAGTGTGTTTTTGGTGCTTTCATTGTTACAGTGGAGGAAGAATAAAACTTTCAACGCATAGATCAAATAATAAAAATGCAGAATCTGAGATGTATTTATCTAGAATGTGCTTTATGCTCGACCTGCTTGCACGGAAGGGATGCATTTCCTCAGTGATGTGGCAAAAGGAAACGTAAAGTCATCTTGTGCTCACTCTTACTCTTTAAGCCCAGAGAAAGGCAGGCGTCAGAACCTTTTACTTCATGAGATTTACCAGTTGCCAGGGCTTATTTTTACTTTGATTATCTTTGTGCATGGTTTTGTGTTCTGTTTTTGTTTTGGTGCTCTTGGGACTGATTTTATGGGGAGTAAATCTATTAAAATTTAGGTTTTTGAAATAAAGTCATTTTCTTAAAAATACAAGTTTTACAACCATAGTTTTTTAAGGGTTCAAAGTTAGTTTGCAGATCTTATTTCTGTAAGTCGAGCATGTTAACACCAAGCACTTTTTCAGGAGCCTTGAAAAATGTTTGGTTAATTTGAATAATGCTAATTAATAAATATTTCCAATGGTTTTAAACTATAATTATGAATTTTACATTTTAGATGATTTTCAACTACTTCAGATGTCATCTTCAATTCTAAATAGTTTCTGTGACTCTAGTATGAGTTTATAAACAGTAAGGCAAACATTATTTTAGACATTCCAAAGCTATGCAGAAACTTAATATTTCAGTTTAAAATCACAAGTCTAAAGCACTTAATTACATATTCTAAACTGAAGTTTCAAGGCTATCATCTTAATGTGCTTTTAACATTACAGGCATATGAAAATCTCAAAACCACAGATTCCTTCCTAATGAATGACATCAGTACTGTGATTTGGACTTTTACTTTTCTATGTTTAACTCTAAATTTTCCAGGGGTTAAAATATTCCTACCCACTGATGGAAGATTGCTTCTGGCCCACTGAGATCTCTACCTACTTGCTCACTGGATTCCTCTCAGGGGACCGTCTGGGATTTACTGAGCCCTTTATTGTGGTCAGTATGGCACAGATTTTAGAAGAGAAGGAGGCCTAGTCCTGCAGGGGTGCACACAGCCCACGTCACCTCCTGCCTCAGTTTGTTGACAGAAGACGGTAGGACCTACCTGGTTCTCATCACTAGGTTAAATTTTACATTTCTTTGGCTCATAAAAGAAATGAAAATTTTTTCCATGTATCTCTAGAGACATGTGAACTTAATGACATCTTTTATTCTTTCATATTCTTCGGATGGCACCATTCTTATGGAATATTTCAAATGATATGGATCCTTAATGGAATCTACAATTTTATTTTGGATTATTCACGTGGCTCTGTGTGACTCGCCATCACAACTTAGGAGGCCAATCTACTGACATCCTCTAGGTGTATATTATCACTTTCCACATTATTTTTTTAACTATCATGATAATATATCTGAATATTCACTCCCCTTCTTCCAGCTCACTGCAAAAATTGTCTTTCCATTACTAAAATCATTTGAAGAGATAAGGGGCTACTCTTTCTACCTCGTCTCATTTGGACTCCTGGTCTCTTGGGCATGGGGAGGAGGTCACTCCCGCTCCTTCACTTCTTACAGGGCACCTGGGCTGGGACCTTTCCATGAGGCTGACTTCTTAGTTCTACTTCTTCAAAGTTAAGTGCCGCAGCTTCCTCCCATAAGCCATTCAGCATGGGCTAGATAAAGTCAGCCCTCAAGGTGATTAAATAAACATACAGCTGCACATACCAAGTTGGTTTTTCATCCTATGGCTCGAGAGATAAAACATCTTTTTTAAATTTGGGGGACAGGGGTAGTTTTAGCAAATATTTTCCAAAGATGCAAAGTTGTTCAGTTTCTGTAACATAGGCTTCCATTTTCCTTAACCACGGCCCTACTTATAAGGATGCCTTGGCAAAGAATTCACCAGGGCTTTGCCTGAAGATCTGCTATTTTGTAAGGTAATGTTCTGCTTGCAGTTGGGGCTTTGTGGAGTGGGGTGACATGAAGACTGAAACAAAGGACTCTGGACCTTTCCTTGTCCTCCCTGCCTTTCCCTCTGACCGTCTATAGACGCCTCAGGATGGGCAGGAAGGGGCAACCTTTGATGCTGGAAATGCCTCAACCGAGAACAGTCAGTGTTTTTCTAGTGTGCCTGGGCTTAATATTTTACACCAACATTTTCTTCAGTCTTACAGCATTTGGGTACCAAATGACATAGGGAGAGATTCAGAGATAATGAAATATCTGTTATTTGCTTATTTTTATTCCTATTTATAAAAGTAATAAAAGCCATTTTAGAGCATTTAAAAATACAAGAAAGAATATAGCTATAGTAATAGTCACTCATTTCCAACTGCCTATTTTGGTATAGTTCCATTGTCTTTTTTTCCAGGTAGATTTTTTTTAAACATAGTTGAGATCAAAATACATATAAAGTTTTGTGGCCTATATTTTTCACTTTATATCATAGAAATCTTCTTTAGTCATTAAAATCTTTTTGTAAGCATTATTTTTAATGGTCATAACGATTCTTGGACATGCTAATGTGTTCTTGTCACATGACCAGATCCAATGCCCCATTTCTGGAATTGGTGTGTCTGTGGTTGTCTTCTTCATAGTTCCATGGACACGTGTGGCTGCTCCCGAGTCCTTGCCGTGGCCCCTCTGACAAGGACGCCCCTCATCCTCTCCAGGCAGTTAGAGTGTGGAGGGGCAGAGGACTGTCAGGGGGAGGTTCTCTTTCCATTCCCCCACCTCCATGTCTTCTATCTGTGGAGTGTAGACCCTGTATTCCCAGGAATGGAGAAGGCCAGCCAGCCTCTGCCTTTTCCTGAGTCCGCTCTGTGGGAAGAACCCACCCAGTGTGAGTACTTGGCTTCAGCTGTGGATTGTGTTCTCTAACTCCCATCCTGTAGGTACTGGATCACAGAATTCTGGATCATGTTTAAAACAGATGCCAGCCTGACAAACACTATGGAGGAGTTTCAGGAACTGGTGAAGGCCAACGGCGAGGAGATACACTGCCGCCTGATCGACACGACCCAAATGTGAGTGTCTAGGTTCTGACTCATCTTTGGAAAGCCCCTCCCTCCCTCCTGTAATGCAATCCAGACCGCTCAGCGAGGCTTCTGACTCCGGCTGCCACTGCGGCTCTTTCTCGCCACTCAGCCGGCAGCAGCTTGCTTTCCCAAAGTGAAGAGCTTGACATTTAACGGAAAGCAAAGAAGACCGCTGGTGATAAAGTGTAGGTGACTAATATCCAAGAACAGTAAAAAAAAAACAAAAGTCCCAGTGAAAAAGAGATGAGGCAGCAAGATACTAAAATGTATCCAGATCATGAAAAACTGAAAGTGCAGTAACTGAATTCGCTCTTCTTCATAGCTGGGAACTTGAAAATGGGGCCGGGGCTGCCGAGCGATGTGTTGCGCAGAGTGTCATGATGTGGATGGAGGTCTGTGAGAGACACTCAGATTTTCAGAATGGAAAGCATCTCAGGAATATTTCAAATTATTCCTTGGGTTTCTTAGTTAGGAGATTGGTTTACTCCGGAAAAGTGAGTGTCTTTCCTAATTTTGGGAGAGGTGAGTGCACACATTGTATGCTAAGGTTTTCACAAGGTGGCCATTTTATTTTGGGATAACGCTGATCCCTGGGATATACAGAATATCTCCTAGGATCCAGGATGGAAACATGTTGGATCATTTCGCCCAGCATCCTGGGAAACTGAGGCACAGAGAAGTTGACTTTTCTGCAGTCACACAGCTAGTTAAATTAGCAGAGCAGAAGTTGGACAGTGAGGGCCCTGGGCCATCCATCCATGGCTGTGTAGAACTAATTTCAAAATCACATTTCATAGTACCAAGTAGGTCTGTTTATCAGTTTGGATTGTCTGTACTTCTCTGCTTAGAATTATATAACTGGAAAGATGAAAGAAATGTTTGAACAATGTCCTCATTTTAGAGATGCAAAACCAGAGCCCAGGACAGTTCTCAAACCCAGATCTCCTTGTCCCAATATGGCTGTAATTGACTTTCCTCTACCACTATTTTCCACAAATAGGAATTAGTGGGATATTGCCTGACTACATATACTTTATTGAAAAACAGTGAGTGAAACTTTCCTTTTGCAGTACATCTCAGCCTGTAACATGCTCATTGGCCAAGGGGGCCTCATTGATTACAGGAAAATGTGTTTGTGGGGTGGGAGGGCACTCTAGAGTTAGCTAGGCTGCTTCGGTCATTTCAGTGATGGGACATTTGAGCAAATGCCGCAAGTTGGCCCAGAGTGACCGCAAGTTCTTACCCGTGATTCCCTGCAGCAGGGCATCTCCTCTCTGTGCCCTCTGGCCTGCAAGCTGCCCTGCTACCTTGAGATTCCCAAGCAGACAACGTCCCCATCCCCCTCATGAGAATGAAGGAACACAAAGCAGCATGGAGAGAGCAGACAGGCCAGGGCCAGGGGCCGGGAGACTGCGACCAACACTTGGGGCTGTCCTTCCTGCAGCCTCGATCAAACACCGTATGCCCAGCTCCCACGGCATTTCAAAAGGTTCTCTGGAAACCAGTGAAGCTTCCTAGCTGCTGCCCTAAGAAAAGCTGACTTGGCGGAACTCTGTGAATGCATTGTCTTGGTCAGGGAAAGTTAGTTGAGAGTGCTTCATATATTCTTGTGGAAAACATCAGTGGACTTACTTGCATTAAAAAGCAATTTTGATTGTTATTTTTCCCTGTCCTTTCCTAAAGCAATGCCCGCGACTGGTCCAGGAAACTTACTCAGAGGATAAAATCCAACACCAGCAAGAAACGGAAAGTGTCCCTGCTCTTTGACCACCTGGAACCCGAGGAGCTGTCTGAGCACCTGACCTACCTTGAGTTCAAGTCGTTCCGGAGGATATCTGTATGTACCCAAGCGGCAGGAGAAGGGCTTGCCTGGGATCATTTTTAAAAGAGCAAAGAGATGTACTAGCCACCTGCCTGCTCCCCCAGAAGCCCCTCGGGCTGGAAGGCTTGCGCAGCAGACTCTGGGTAGTCTGGAAACCGGTACTCCGGTTCCTTCGTGGCTCCTGCTGGGCTCCCTCTCTCCCGTCCACCATGCCCACCCCCTGCCCTGCTCAAGGGGCAGTACTGAGGGAACACATGGCACCTTGTACACATGCATACGTGAGTTGAGTGTACACACAATGCACACACACACACATACACTCCTTTCACCCCTATAGTCATTAGGCACAGTGGTTTTTAAAAAAACATTCCTCTAAAAAAAAATGAGGATAGTCCTTTAAGAGTTTGAGTTCATTCTAGGATAGGCTTTGAAGGCTCTGGAGAGTCTCAAAGTAAAAGAGGTGCTGTTCTAGCCCAGAATATACCGAGACCCTTGCAGTAGTGATGACTCTGCTCAGCTATCATCCATGGTTCAAGATGAACTATGCTGACCCAGACCGTGCTCCTTAAAACTCCATGTGTGACCCCAAAGGACACTGGCCCAGATGCCTTCCCGACACAGGACACCCTTACTCCACCCAGCCCCAACTCATACCAAAAGATATGGTCTTCAGTTTTGCTCTGAAACCACAGACTACCTAGTTGCTGGGTGCATTTCTTTGAATGACTTATGTTCCCTGGATGAGGGGCGCAGAGGGTGGCTTGAACAATGTTTTAAGCCTGTTAAGAGTCAGAGCTGGGATGCCGTGCCTCTCTCACTCACTCAGCACCAATTTATTGAGCCTGGTTGTTTCTGGAAGAAGAGCTGCAAACCAGGTCACACAGATTATTTCATCTTTTCTCCCATAATGTTGACATCTGTCCTGTTTTCACACTTTGACCAGTCAGTCAGGAGCAGCCCCAGCTCCCATCTGGAAAGATGTCTCCAAGCATTGAGGTGCGCTAGCCCCCAGTCTCCTCGCTGGCACCCTTCAGACAGAACCACAGGCCCCAGTTGGGAAGCTCTATCTGGGGAATTTCCGTTTGGCAGTACCTCCCATCACGGGGAAGGATTGGAAAGCTGAACTGTGTTGGGGCCAGACTGGCAGGGCTGCTCCCCCCTGGCCTGTGGGATGTCTGCCCAACGCCGGTGTTTGGATCACTGCTGGGGCTCCGGCGGCGGAGGGGAGAACTCCATGTAGAAGGAGGACTAGGAGCCACGCTCCCAGCGGTGAAGGGAGGGCTCTATTTGCAAATGAAAACATCAGCTGGAACCTTCACTCTTCTGAGTGGGTGGTCCCCCCACAGAAGAAGACTGTTTTGAGGATTTTTTTTGTTTTGTTTTCCCTACACAGTTCTAAACAGATTTCCCAAACAATGTTCCTCCAGTACAGGGTTCCTACAGTATATATCTCTACTATGAATTGAACAGCATTTTATATTTTCTGCTTATTCTTATACTTTGGTGGGGAGAGAAAAATTGCTGGACAATTCTTTAAAAAAACAAGTGGACTCAATATGTTCTCTTTATAGAGGGACAGGTGTATAAGTGAGTCATGAGAACTTCCTCTTAGAACCAGTAAGCATGTTGCTTTATGTTACTCTTCAGGAGTGGCTTTGGTCTACTCATATTTTTCTGCCCATCAGCAATCACACAACATTAAAATGGGGCTCAGTTAATTCGCACTTATTTTACTTAGGTTGTGAGTTTTTCTCATTAGTGTGTTATTACTAGTCAGGTAAGACTAAGGTATGCATACTGAAAAGCAGCTCTCCCTCCACTTCCCCCCACAATCGCAGTGGCTCAACAAAGCAAAAGCTTATTTTTTACTCACACTACATGTCGTAGCATGTGTCAGCAGGAGCCTCTGCTGATCACAGTTGCTCAGAGACTCAGATGTGGGAGGCTTTGTGTTAACATGGATTTCCGTGCTTTCCAAAGGGAATGTTCTGAGGCAGCTACAAGTAGCACCACGCGTCTCCCCAGGAGCAGTGGGGCAGAGCAGACTACTCCTCCTTCGAGTCTACTGTTTGAGCTGAGATTCTGTTTGTGATAGGGACACAATAGCTATGCTCATCAATTATACAGTGATCTTCTGGGGCATTTCCAGTCACATATGCTGTTTCATTGTCAACCAGCCGGTGCCATTGTCCAGTTGGGAAACTATGGTCACCCAATAATAGCGAACCAGGGTTCATGTACCCCCCTCACTTGGCCTTTGCTCATGTTTGTTCGAGTAGAAGGAAATCCAAACAGGTTTGTTTTGGCCTGAGGTTAACAACTGTCCTGTTAGCACCACCGCTCATTTATGTAGCCCTCTGAAAAGCTGAAGTGCTTTCACATATTATTATGTTCCTAATACCAAATCTGTGCCCTCAAAGGACAGATTTTATTCCATTTTTAAGTTATAAAAACAGCTGGGAGAGAGAGGAATGGGGAGGAAAGCAGAGATAATAGATTTTTGTGAGAGATTATTTTTCCCCATTAACTTTAGCAACAGACCTGGAGCTAGTACATATCTTCCTTGACTTACAACAGTATTAACACCCCAATAAATCCATCATAAGTTGAAAATATCCTAAGCCAAAAATGCATTCAATACACCTAACCTACCGAACATTCATAGCTGAGCCTCGCCCACCTTATATGTACTTAGAACACTTACATTAGCCTACAGTTGTCATCTAACACAATCTAACACATCTAACTACTTTATAATAAAGTGTTGAGTATGTCATTTATTGAATATTGTACTGAAGGCGAAAAACAGAATGGCTGTCTAGGTACAGAATGGTTTTGAGGGTATTGGTTCTCCTCCCTCATGACGGTGTGGCTGCCTGCGAGCTGCGGGTCACTGCTGCCGCCCAGCATCTCAAGAGAGGATTGTACAGCATTTGATAGGCTGGGAAAGATCCAGATTCAAAATTTAGTGTGGTTTCTACTGAATGTGTATAGCTTTTGCACTGTTGTAAGTCAGGGGACTGTACTGAGACTTTTCTTCTATGTTACTTAGAATTTAGAAGAGACAGTATCAGTAGCTACTCAGATACAGTGTTTGGATTAACCATTGTGTGCATGCTTCCACTTACACCTAATGACTTCTGATGTATAGAGACTGTGCTGTGGGTAGAGAAGAAAGATTTCCTTCCTACTATTCTTGTTGGCCAAGTGGGTGATACGCAGAAGAGGGCCGAAAGCAACTCTGTCCCATAGCAGTTTCTAGCCATCAAGTAAGCAGAGTGACATTCCCCCCAGATCTCCCAGAATACCGGATGGGCAGTCCTGATGTTTTGTTTTGTTTTTCCCCAGTTCTCTGATTATCAGAATTACCTTGTGAATAGCTGTGTGAAGGAGAACCCCACCATGGAAAGGTCCATTGCCCTATGTAACGGCATCTCCCAGTGGGTACAACTGATGGTTCTTAGCCGTCCCACCCCACAGCTCCGAGCAGAAGTCTTCATCAAGTTCATCCAGGTGGCTCAGGTGAGTGACTGGATGAAGAATTTTGGCTGGGCTGTGAGGTGAATTATCACCTCTTCCCCCAGCCTAGTCTGTCCTTTAGAGCTGCTTTTCCCTCCTGATCCATGGTGGGGTTTGTGTGCCTTCAACTATCCCCATTTCTAGATATGGTGACTTTTCTGTTTTCCATACAAGAGCAGTAGGGAGAAGGCCCATACAGGCCATCCAGGGGTCAGGATTCAGTTTTAGACCTATCCATATCTTTAACATTTTTCAGAAGATGCTTACCAGCCTCCATTATTTTCCCAAATCTGGCTCACACGGCAAAAGGAAAAGGGCAATTGCAAGCTTGCCTGGGGCTAGGCAAGCCTGAGTTGACTTAGGTCTTTGAACCCATGTCGTGTTAAATGGCTGGGTTTAAGAGGCAGAGTTTAAGCATCTGATATCAGGTAGTATGAACACATACTTGAAATCCCCAGAGATTCTAACTTCTCTGCATCCATTGCTGTCCTGTATAGCTCTGGCATTGCACAGAGAATAAGGCCTTGCCCTTAAAAATAAAAGTCTGGTTAATTTTGAATAAAAGATTACACACTCAATGATATATTTTTCCAGCTCTACATAGTCTAGATCTAGACCAGTGTACATGGAAGTTTGGTACATGGACCACCTGCTCTGGTATTAACTAAAGGTATATTAAAAGCACATCCTTAAGCTCACCCCCAGATCCAGGGAACCAGAACATCTGAGCTCAGGTCCAGAAATCTTTGTGTAAAGCAAGTACTTTGGATTATTCATAGAAACCATTGAGTGGAGGGTGGTCCACAGACCAGCTGTAAAAGGGAAGGAGATGTGATGACCTGCCAGACTGGGGACCTGCTGGTTTGGAATTAAGTCTTAGTGGAGAAATGGACAGAAAATCACACCACCTGACCACTAGTCTTTCACTAGGATTAGCAAGACTTGCAGCATAGAGTCCAGAGGCTGCCTCTAAGCGCCCGTGTAACTGACATGTACAGTGACTGCTCTTACCTGTTTTCTGTGTCACAGAAGCTCCACCAATTACAGAACTTCAACACACTGATGGCTGTGATAGGCGGGCTATGTCACAGCTCAATCTCCAGGCTCAAGGAGACAAGTTCACATGTCCCACATGAAATCAATAAGGTCAGTGCCACAGCCTCGTCCAGGGCCCCTTAGCAGCATTCCCAGGAGCAGCGTCAGCACTTCTTCCTTGAGCAGCAGTCCCAGGGGCGTTTAACCACATCATCCTTTGCCAGCCAGGCAAAATGCCAGGAGGCCACCCCCAAGAAAACCCGCAGGATGGGAACGTCGTTGATCTGAAAGTGATGATGATCCAGTCTGGCTTCAGGGTCGCTGTGCACATCCCAGCTGGTCAGCTGCAGTGATGTGTGCCTCTTTTCTCTGTTTACAAGCTGCTGAATATTCAGTCACCATCTTTATCAACTCCCTTGCTCCAGAACATTCCCCGAAAGGAGTAGTGGTCCTGGTGAGCACAGGTCAGTCTGTCAGGTGCAGCTATGGAGGGACATGTTAGAAACTGAGCTCTCCAGAGCTCTTGGGAATGACATGCTGGGTTGTTGAACTTTTCCCAAATAGTTGGAAATAAAATTTTCAGGTGCCTGAATTTTGTAATAGATAGTGTTTTACTGAGGAATGTTTTCCTTAACTGTCCTAAGTCCTTTTCTGTATTCTTAATGGGATTTCACGGTATAGACTCTGATCCTTTACAAGCACAGCACTGTTACTATAAACCACTATGATATACTGAAGATATAAATGCAGTTCTGTGTGGTAGGGCTTAGATTAAGACCACTTTTTTGAGCATTTTCAACCCATGTAAGAGGACCAACCAGCTCTCCCTTACTAAAGTCAAACCCCAGCCCTCCCTCTGGCATGGAAGGACACTTTTTTAGGGAGAGATGCCCTTTTTCCCAGGTGTTTGGCCTCTTTTTGGGCAGTCTCTTACCTTTCCTGCTGTCACAGTGCTGGGCGTTGGGGGCCTACCCCCACCTCCCAATTGTCTGGTCACCTGATAATTCCCTGATAGTTCCACTGAGACCGGATACAACTGCAAAGACTGCCTGTGTCTCAGAGGTGACAGAGGTGTAGTCACAGAAATTAATACAGCTTCCTTCCATTTCCCTTACAAGCTACAGCCTGGGGTCCCCCACAGCAGTGCTTCTTTGTCAGAAGCTGCTTGCCCCTCAGGGTCTACATAGCAAATTAGTAAGTTCAGGGCCAAAGCAAGTGTGCCTCAGTACTTCATCTTACCTTCTAAGGGGAACAAAACTACCTCTGTCATTTTTAGTGTTAAGTCTCTTGTCTTGTGAGCACCTTCCATCCTTCACACTCACCTGCACTGTGTGCTAGAGGTGTGTGATGAGGCTCTCGTCAGCTCAGAGTGACTGAGGGAGGCCAGCTAACTCCAAGACTCAAGTTTTCACTGGGGAGAAATGGTACTTCTTAGGCCATAAATTATTAAAAGAACTTCTGGCATTCAATTTAAAATGGTTACCTTGTGTGTTGTGACATGATGGGTAGCCCGCCTTAGTGCTTGTTTCTGAGCAGGCTGGTCATCACGCTTGGGGAATGGGGCTCTGTAACGAGGCGTGTCTGAGAAGAGCCCGGATCTGGCCAGTCCTCTTGGGCTAATGAGCAGCCAGGCCCCCTCCCAGGCAGGGCAGAGCATGAGCTCCAAGGAAGAGCTCCCTGGGGCCCCCACCTCATCTTCTTGCATGTCTTTGCTACAGACTGGTCTAATCTGTTCTGTCTCTAGCTCAGAGTTTCAGTCTGTGAGTGGGATGTGACCTGGATATAGGTCCATTTTGAGAATCACTGAGATGTGGCCCACAGATCACGGCATGAAGAATAAAAACATGGAGCAGACTACTGAGGCTCCATGTTTAAAACACATGGTTTGCCCCATGCCAGCAACGCAGTCTGCAATTCTGACATCACATTCCAAATGCGAGGCAGTGCAGCCTCTCTGGGAGCTGTCACAGACACTAGAGAAGGGAACAGCATGGCTTGGGACAGAGGTCAGAGGGATGCTTATTATTCAGTGTGCTCTTGTACATTTTTAATTTCTGTATCAGGTGCTTTTATTATTTTTTTTGAAAAGAAAATCTGAGTATAAAACAGTAAGACCTCACTAAAAATTTTTCTGATTTGTAGTAGAATCAAGTAAAGTATGCCTTGAATTTATAAATACACTGTGACATTTGCCAGACTAGATTTTTCATTTGGGAATCATAATCTGTACCTTGTAGAGGAATCTCCTCCTGCCTGAAAAATCAGGGGTGGGATGAACTGATGACAGGAGCTGAGAGTAAACAAGGCGCCCAGTGCAGACACTCTGCCTTGCCTGATGCATGCCTGATGTGACTGGGACGTCTCCTCTGCTTCGCAGGTTCTGGGTGAGATGACTGAGCTGCTCTCCTCCTGCAGAAACTATGACAACTACCGGCGAGCCTATGGGGAGTGTACCCGCTTCAAGATCCCCATCCTGGGGGTGCACCTCAAGGACCTCATCTCCCTATACGAAGCCATGCCTGACTATCTGGAGGATGGGAAGGTGAACGTCCACAAGCTGCTGGCCCTCTACAATCACATCAATGAACTGGTGCAGCTGCAAGAGGTGGCGCCGCCCTTGGAGGCTAACAAGGACTTGGTGCACCTGCTGACGGTGAGGCTCACGCAGGGGCTGATTGCTAAGCACTGTGGGCCGGGCGCCGCTCTCTGCACCTTGCCAAACACGAGCTCGGGCAATCCTCATAAAAACTCTATGAATCAGATACTATTATGATCTCTTTTTTATGGGTAGGAGTAGTGAGGCACAGACACATAACTGGTCAGAGGACCACACTTATATTAAGCAGCAGAGCCTGGATTCAGACCCATGTGGTGGGACTCCAGAAGCTGTGTGCTCCTAAGGAGGACTTCTCAGAGTGTTTCTCTTCCCCTGCAAAAGCGGTCCTAAGGTTTCTGGGAGAAGCTGATAGCAAATCAGGATACAAAGCTTGGTAAGAGATGGAGACAGTGTGTTCTCATAAAAAGGAAAACGCAGTGAGTTAAAAAGCAAATACAAAAACAGGCTCATTATTTGAGTTCTGCCACCACTGACTTAGATCCCAGTTTCCAGGACGTTCAAGCCAAGGGTAGGCAAACACCAAAGAATAGACACTGTGGAAACAGGATGAGGTCAGATGAACTCCCTTCCGACCTGCAATCCTGTGATTCGGTAGCTGTTGTGACTGTGGGCATGTAACTCTGTTTCCTCCTCTGTAAATCAGAGGGATTAGTCTCTGGGATGACTTATAACTTCTCTTTCAGTTCTCAAATTACACAATCATTAATCTGCTTTTTTTGCAGAATGGAATATTACAGCCTCTCCCTACCTTACAGGATGGTCTGATTGGGTCCCAGGCCTCCCATCCGGCCTGATCCTAACGCTTTCACTAACTGGCCAGGTGACCTTGGCGGGTCTCAGCCTTAGACATCATCATCTACGAAAAGCTGCACTGACTCCTAACTTTTTTGGATCACAAATCCCGTGATGAAAGCTGTGAACATTCTTCCCATAAAAAAATACATAACCATACAAAAATATGCATGTTTTTTAGTTCTGAACCTTCTGAAGCCCATCTATTGACTCTAGGTTAAGAATAAGGTTATTTCTAAAACATCTGTCCTCTAAAATTTTATAGTTCTAAGACATATGAAACTCATTAACTCTTAGTATTGTTTAATCATACCTGTTATCATTTAAACTGGATTCTGTTGCTAGAAACAAATTTTAACAGTATCAGGCTAAGCAGACTATCCTTTCAGAGCATTTGCCTGCTTTGGGGAGAGACCAGGTGTGGAGCAAACCATCCGACTGGACTGGGCCTCTGGCCTAAGCTCCATCTAGAGGCTTAGATATGAAATCACAGTTTAAAAGAGGTCATCTTGAGACTTCTCCAATGTTTAAAAACATTTTTAAAAGAACGAACTAATGCTTGCCCTATTGCAATAGTAGGTGTTATGCCCCCCAAACTGTGAGTTTTAAAAACAAACTACTAAGAGCCCAGAAGAGTTAACCACTGAAGAGGAAGAACCCAGAAAGAAATGCTTCAGCCCTGGGAAAGGAAAACAGCATCCTAGGAATTAACCTTGTTCTGCTTTTATTTGCAGTTATCCCTAGATCTCTACTACACTGAAGATGAAATCTATGAGCTTTCTTATGCCCGGGAACCAAGGAACCACAGAGCCCCAGTGAGTTGTTCATATTAAGACACCTGCATGTAGCAGGTGATCTACAAGCTGTTCATCGAGGTCATTCATCTTAAGAAACTAAACATCTTAGTTCAGTTTAATAAGCATATGATGTGTCTACTACATGCCCAACCTTGTGCTAGGAACAGAGAAAGTATCAACATATGTATGAAGAGTAGTTTCTGACCATAAGGGGCCTGCAGTCTGCTTGAAGGGATAAGATTAATAACAGGAAACAACTATATATAGCTGTAAGAACATCACAGTAAGTGGTGGAACCATCAGTGGTTCACAAATTAGAGAAGAGGTAGTAGCGCTGTGGGCCAGAGTGACATGTCCCTCCTTTTTATTATAAAGTGTTCCCACATCAATTGTTTCTCTTACATGATTTGTTGATGATAATGAAAGCAATATGCATACTAACCAGAAGTTAAATTTAAGGGGATTTCCAGCTTGGTAGAGAGAAAAGCCCCATCATTGTGTATTCATCTGGGTCAGACAGAGGTCTGCTGGGTTTTCTGACCTCTCACGACAGCACAGTCATGGCGCTGCACAGAAGGAACTTGACAGGTTATCTGTCCCCGCCTCTCTGATAGGCAGGTGAAATAAGGTCAGTTTGCCTTCTGAAGGACCAGTAATCCTCACAGTCTCCTGGGAAGCTTCCCAGTCCCAAAACAAGTAGTACTGAAGTGGAGAGAGTGGTCCACACATAAGAAACTCAGTTCATCTGTTTATGTGGCAGATTTCACTGTCTCTACAAAGATCAAGTTCTAGCTTTCTATCATAACGAGACATGTTCCCTGAAAATATTTGATAGGATCCATTTTCAGGGCATTTCAGTAGAAAGGGTACCTTCTCCCATTTTGGGAAGAGATTTGCATCTGGGCCAACTCTCAAATATTTAGGATTTGATTCCATCTCGCTTGTCCTGGCCTCAGACATTTTTCTTTAAAGGCAATATTTTCCTGCTTTTTAGCTATTTTTCTCTTCATCTACATCTCTACTAAACAGTAAGTAGAGAACACAGAGGAAATTTAAATGATATACTTTACTCTTTGTTGACAGCTTCCCCAAAAGATTTAATGGAGAGGGAACTGAGAATTTTGAATTATGTGTTGATGGAGAAAATGCATGTGAGGAGCTCTTTGTAAACCATAACACAATATTTGTGTCAGCCAAGATTACAGTTCTAGATTTCAGTTGTGTGTGGGTTCTCTGCTCCTTGCCGCAGCACACAGTTGAAGGTTGTCTATAGATGCAGCCATTGGGGAGTAGAAAAGGAAGGAGTTGTAGGTTATGTTGCATTAGAGTCATGGAGATTTTTCTATTTCATTGTAGCCACTAACACCTTCAAAGCCACCAGTAGTAGTGGACTGGGCCTCTGGAGTATCTCCCAAACCTGACCCAAAGACCATAAGCAAACACGTCCAGAGGATGGTGGATGTAAGTACAGCTATTTTTCAGCACACAAAATCAAGGCACTGCCTGGCTTAGTTCTGCATGGGGGAGAGCAGGGAGGGGTGCACAGTGGGCTCTAAAACTGAAAATTTTGGCATTGCTTGATTTAATTCGCTGTGCTAAATACTGAGGAGGTATATACTTTCACATTTCTACATTCTTCCTCATAGGCCATTCCAGTGTGACAGGAGAAAAGCTAGGGCCAGCAGGTGACACAGCGGTGCCTGGTTGGGGGTTAAGGCGGTGGGGGAGGAGAGGAGGGAGCATTTCCGTCAGGGGCTGGTGGGAGCTGCACAGAGAAGATGCAGTCTGAGCTGCGCAACAGCAGAGGGCAGCGTGGAGGGGGAACAGCCCTCCGTGCCCTGAGCTAGGGGCACACAGCAGGCAGCACCTGGCCGCCCTCCAGATCTGGTGCCAGCAAAGGCATGGGTTGGGATCTGCTGCAGCTTTGCAGCAGCTCAAGGAGCATGTTTCCTTGTTCCTCTCAGTCAGGAGAGGCTTTTATCAGCTGCTCCAGCCTCTCTGTCCTTGGCTGAAGGGAGAAATGATTGCTTTCTTTTTGGTAATCATCAAAGACACTCCTTTTTTCAGTCTGTCTTCAAGAACTACGATCATGATCAGGATGGATACATTTCTCAGGAAGAGTTTGAAAAGATTGCTGCAAGTTTTCCATTTTCCTTCTGTGTGATGGACAAAGACAGGTGAGTGTGTGTAAGAACATGTGGTTCTGAGCCTGGTGAGAGGGGTTTACTGGTGCCATTAAGTGCGCCTGTGAACTCAGCTGTGCTGCTTTGACCACTTAATGAGTACTGGGGCCGAGAGGCAATCATCCCGTGAAGGCCTGTCTGGCTCTGGTTTGGTCCACAGTGGACAATGAAAAACATGCTTTTTAAATGCCTCAGACTTGAAGATTTCATAAATCTAGTTTAGGAATAGTCGACTATAAAGAAGATAAAGTTTAGTCTCCCTTCTTGCTTCATCTCACAGATTATGAGAAACAATATTTTTCATATTTGCTTTCCTCAAGGTTACATTAAGTCCGATATTGATTCTCTGTATGAAACCAAATACATGGTTGATGGCTTCCAGTGATATGTTACACGCTGTGTGAAGTCAGAAACTGCAGCGTAAGATACCCCTCTCCCTGTACACACACTCTCCATCATTCTTCTTTACAATATTGCAGATACTGGTTAGATTAATTAGGAAAACCTAGTCTATCCAAAGAATAACTTTGGAAATGAGCATTCCTGTCTCAAGTACTCATAAGATGCTACCCAAGTACCCTTTTTAAGAGGAGGGCTCATGGAAGTAATTATCAGGTAATTTGTACTGTGCCACCACTCAAGAATAAAAACAGAGGTGAGTTTCTAAGGCTAGAAGCCGCCCCTGCCACCTCCTGTCCCCCACTTACACCCTAATCTCCTTCATGTGCTGACAGGGAAGGTCTCATCAGCAGAGATGAGATCACAGCCTACTTCATGAGGGCCAGCTCCATCTACTCCAAGCTGGGCCTGGGCTTTCCTCACAACTTCCAAGAGACCACCTACCTGAAACCCACATTCTGTGACAACTGTGCTGGATTTGTAAGTTGTTCTTAGAGTGTTTTAGGGTTGAACTTGGGGAGGGATATATGACAGTTTAAATGACTAAGCCTGGCATAGACCTCACAACCCTTATCAACGCATCCCAGCTTAGAGCCTAAGCAGACACCTAGTCCTCAAATACATGGCTTTAACTGGCACTCATCTTTTCCCATTTCTTCCTTATTTTTTTTCACTGGTGCATAAGGCTTG
Source organism: Smutsia gigantea (assembly GCA_032199065.1). NCBI lineage: Eukaryota > Metazoa > Chordata > Mammalia > Pholidota > Manidae > Smutsia > Smutsia gigantea. The sequence goes on from JAVSCE010010822.1 coordinate 47,814, forward strand.
GAATAAATGCTAAGGAAATGTTAATGGGATTACTTTTGAGATATACTTTTTAAGTATAATGATCATATGCTGTTTCAAATGTTAGAAAAAAAGAAATGACATTCTTGCCCCTCCCCCCTTCAAAGAGAACTGCCTTTAAAAGTCATCTGAGCTGTCCCTCCTCTGTTCCAACCCTGACCGGAGTTTCTTTCTAAACCCACTGCTTGACCCCAAGATTCCATGCACTTGGTCTTTAGTTTGGAGTCCCAAGAAGGCTGTTTGTCCTGTAATTCATCCATTTCAGGCCTGGAGAAGGCCTGGGTCATGAATCTGTGCTGGTGAGCTTCTTGAGAACATTTGACTCTGGTCAGCACAGACTTCTCCTGTTTCCAGTTTAAGATCAGGAGGGATAAGAGAGATAAGCAAGGCTTCCCTCCCACTTGAGGATGAGAGCAGAGTGAGGGGAAAAAATAAAGAATGGATGTCAAAGTCTAGCCTCACACAGATGGATGAATGACATGTGATGCGCTCTCTCATTCCCACAGCTCTGGGGAGTGATCAAACAAGGATACCGATGTAAAGGTAAGGCTCAGCTTTGTGGATTGGTTTTTCCCTGGTCTCAGAGGCTCTCCTATAAAAAGCATTTTTTGCCCATAGTAATTATCCATGCAGTCCACAACTTCTCAGCACAGCGCACAGCCTCATCCCCAAACTGGCTTCCTTAGATAAGTGCCCACTGAGAGTGACTGCCACCACACCCAAGACAGGAGTGCCTGGTGACCAGTTATGCAGCTTCCCCTTACAAGATCCTCTGCCTTGGCTGCCCTGGAAATAGGGTTGGCTGATAGGAGATATGCTCTCAGATGGTCATGGAAAAAGTGGGTCCCCATTCAAAGGCACAGACTGACTTTTGGAACAAAAGGTCAGTGATTACCAAATGTCCTGTCTACTGATAAAGGCTGACACCTCAGGACATAACTGTCCTTCCTTGTGACAAGACAATTCAAGAGTGAAAAAGACAGCTTTTACTGCAAGGAAAAAAGAGTAAAACCTAATAGCCCACAGAGAGTCTCTGTAGAGTAGGCAGTATCTGCGGAATGCCTGGGATGCCACTTAGTCCCTCCAAGATGATGCAGGCTGCCACTTCTGATTCTGAGAGGGTCAGGGCTACAGCCAGCTGGTGAGATCCAGGGCTGACCACATGAGAAGAATGCTAGGTTCACGAGGAGTGCTGGGTGACCCAGCTCCAGGAGACAGTACAGGCATGCATGACAGGAGAGTGCTGCATGTGAATGCAGTTTTAAGATCCTGAAGATGAAAGTGAAAGACTTGCTGACCAAGGTGTCTTGTCCACAGACTGTGGGATGAATTGCCACAAACAATGCAAAGATCTGGTTGTGTTCGAGTGCAAGAAGCGAGCCAAGAACCCAGCAGCCCCCACAGAGAACAGCACCTCTGTGGGGCCCACATCCAGCCTTTGCTCACGGGGAGCCAAAGACCTGCTCCACAGTAAGTAGGCACTTGACGTTTATCTTGGAAAGTGAGATGGGAAGATTACCATTCTCCTTCCCACTCTTAATAGAAACCACCACAAATACCACTGTGGATGACATACCTGTATACTATGCACCCTATATTTTAAGAGTTACACATAACTTTTGGGCAACACAGTTCTGTCAGATAAAATGCAAATTTTCATAGGAGAAAGGTGGCAGGGAGCAGCATGAAGGTCTGGACCTCAGCATGAACTCTGGAAAGGGGCTGCACCTAGAGATTTCTCTTCTCTAGTCCATCTCTTCTCTCAACCCTGCCCCCAAATAAGAGGACTTCTGAGGCTTTCTTATAACTCACCAGGAGGTAAATTATTGGGTAGGATAAAAACAGGTATTAGCATGAGCAACAAATGAAGATTGCAATAAGCCTTTAAGGTATGTTTGTAATGGAAAAACCGACTGGCTATCACCATCATCCATTCAAATTGCTTCCATCTCTTAATAATTATTCTCTGTGATGGCACCTGCTCATCAAATCAAAACGTCCAGTGTTTTCTTTTTAGCCCATTATCATCTTTTTCAATCTCACTGTAACTTTGTATATTCATCTACTTTTCCTTTCTTGAAACTTGACACTTCTCCCGGCTTTTACAATACTGTGGTCTCCTGGAACTTTTCCTGCCATTTTAAAGGCTCCTTCTGTTGCTTTTTCTTATTTGCTTTCTTCTTTTTACTCCTAAAAAGGTAACGTGCCTGGGATTCTACCCCAAGTTTCTGTATGTCTAGGATTATTTATAATTTGGGCTGATAAAAAAGTATAACTATGTTATAGAAATGTTGGAAAATGGAGATAGAAAAAAATCATCATCGATAATAAAGACTGTAATTAGAGTAAATGTAACAATTTAAATATTAGAGTACTGACAGTGCAATTATAATTTTGAGCTTTTAAAAACTGTGTTCCTCTAGGGAAACATTAAACTAGTATCTTTATAGGTTCCTAATAATAGAACTGTTGATTCAGATCACAATGCTAATTAGAGAACTTTCCTGGTCCAGAAGCCATTTGACTATACCAATCCAATGTCTTGGTTAGAAAGTTTAGTAATATTAAAAAAAATTATATAAGAAAAAGTATTTTTTAAAAAGTATCACTTTCTGTTAAAATGTGTTTTATATATATTTTATATATGTGTGTGTGTGTGTGTGTGTGTGTGTGTGTATATATATATATATATATATATATATATATAAGCATATAAAGTCATTTCATTCCCTAAATGCTGGAAGGTAGTATTTTATTCATCCACATTTAATCAAAGACTAAACAGAATCCAAAATCTGTGTTTATCAAGAAATGTTGTATGGGCCCTAATGACTTTTCAGAGAGCCCAGAATTACTACTGGGTCTTTGCAGTGGAAGGGGACTCCGTAGTCTAAATACCTGCCACCCGGCTCAGATACACTGCTCTGCTCTTCTCTACTTTTCCAGATTACTAACTAGGCTGGGGCCTGGGCGGGAGTTTTGGTTCAAAGGAAAAAAATCAGAATGACTCCTCTTTCCTTTTCCAGTTGGTATCAAACAAGAGCACTATGTTGACACACAGCTCCACAAAGCTACAACCTCCCTGTCACAGTTAAGCTGTGTCCATTGTACCAGTGGACATACTGGTCTCACAGAGAAGACAGGCTGCTGGAAGCCACCTGTATCCGAACTGAAACTTGAGTGCTGAGAACTCCCAGATACCAGGGTCCACAGAAAGCATTTAGAGCATTTCTATCTGTACATGGACACTGCAGTCTTTAATTCATGAAACTACAGTACTGAGGCAGGGGCTTCAGCTTAACTGAAGACACAAACTTTCTAGGCAATCTTTGTGCAAACAGAAAAAAATGCCCTTTCCTCAGTGTGGATGCAGCCTAACCCCAGTGGCTAGGGCTTGGCCAGCAAAGCCTCTGGATTTCAGTCCCCTTCACCCCTAAATTGGGTGCCTGAAAATGAATCCACTTTGGGTCTTTGGGTCTATGGAATTCCTGGACATATAGGAAAGGTCTCACTTGAAACTAACATGTCAGTCTTGAGTCTCCCTTTCTGAGCTAGGATACTAACATGTTTCGTATCTACCTGCAGCACCTGAGGAAGGACCCTTCACATTCCCTAATGGGGAGGCTGTGGGACACAGTGAGGAAAGTAAGGATCGGACCATCATGCTCATGGGCGTGTCCTCACAGAAGATTTCTGTTCGGCTTAAAAGGACTGCCGCGCACAAGGCCACCCAGACCGACTCACTGCCTTGGCTTGGCAGCGAGGGCCCTTCTGGACCCTTTGTGCCGTCTTCCCCAAGGAAGACAGCCCAGGATACTCTGTATGTGCTTCCCAGCCCCACATCTCCATGCCCTAGCCCAGTCCTGGTCAGAAAGCGGGCTTTTGTCAAGTGGGAGAATAAAGAATCCCTCATAAAATCAAAGGAAGAGCTCCGTCACCTCAGACTCCCTACCTACCAAGAGCTGGAACAGGTAACTTCCTTTTCCTCTTTCTCAGACTTTGAGAGAAGTAGGGGCCCTGGCTCACATGAGGAGAACAGGATATGCTGAGCTCCCTATTGCCATAATGGGACCATTTCAAAGTGTGGGTGCCAGGACCCAAAGCTCTGTTCACAGTAGGTGCCTTGAGAAAAACCAGTTTCTACTGATCAGCTTTACTGAGCTGACACCACCCCCTTTTTCTAGATGAAACTTAAAATGAAGTTGCCAAGTCCACCATCCCTGGGCGTCTTTGTTAACTTACTTACTCATCAGGATTACATACTGGGACCTTTGTGGTTCTCTAGGCCTCTTCCTAAAAAGAAGGTAGGTGATCATTGTGCTACAAAAAAAAAAGTATTAGAGCTCACCACAGAGAAAGCCTTCTTAATATAAATGAGGAACATCTTTCCTAACACATCAGGGAATGTGCTAATCTAACAGCTAAACCAACAGAATGCGGCAAATGCACAGGTGGATATAATCTATAAAATGTTAACAATTGTACCAGGAGCTCCTTTTTCTGTAAGGCTTATAATGTCCTAATTATAAGATACCTCATAGAGGCATTAGAAAGACAAAGTTTACCAAGAAAAGGAGAACAGTAGTTTGGAAATGTTTCAAAATTTGAGAGAAAGGGATAAAAAAGGAAATAGGAGATGGGACAACCACCTGTTATCCCAATACTCAGTTACTAATGTACTTTTAGAGTAGAGAGCTTATGGAATAGATATAGACATCTGTCATGGCACAGTACTTCTTGCCAATGATAGGTGACTTAAGTCAGTTTAGACAGCGGGCAGGAATGCCTGTCTGCCTTTTTTTCCTAAAACACTTTGGAGGCCTATCAGTACAAACACAAAACCTCCATCCACCTAGTTAGGATTAAGAAATTCTATATACTACATAGTGAAACTGCCCAAGAGGGTCTCAGAATTTCCTGCCTTGTCCTCCGTGTTATACCATCCTTGTCAGACTCCCAGGAATTGGATTATAGAAATATTTGAAAAAGCAGGTTAGACAATGTGACACTCTTGGTTTGGTGCCTGGAACAAAGAACAATATTAGGAGTACCATATGAAAAAAAAAGTTTCTGGAAAGGTACTCTCTTGCTCAAGAGTATTTTTAAGATATGCATTATGAATCAAGTCAATCAGAAGGTGACAAAATATGGCTTACCCAAAGCCCTCTCTCTTTAGGATTAGAAACTGCCAGAAGTAACTTTTAAGAACAATAAAAGAAACCATGAAAAGTGAACTTTGATAGAGTAGAAAGAACTTTGGGGACAAACATTTGTGTTTCTACTCCCAGATACTAGTTGTTTCTACTTATGCTGTTAAACTGTGACCTGTTTGGTCTTCTGTAGACTACAGAGCCAAGAGCTATCCCATGTCTTCCGCAGTTTGCTTCAGATCTTCAGCAATATTTATGAGAGCTAAAATACTCTTATTATCATGTAACATGGTTCCTGGCACATAGCAAGTGCTCAATATTATACAGTAATTAAAAAATAGCTATCTTGGTTACTTACACTGAGAAACAACAAAACATATCCCAAATTACCCAGATATTGCCACATATTTTGGGGTGTAATCAATATGTATAAGAACATGGGATTCAAAGTCAGAAGACTGGAGACAGCAGCAGCATGAGTCAGTCCTTTTTTCTCTATTTACAATTGGTCATTCATAACCAACCAAAAGTGACTGCACATCACACCAGAGCACCCAGGAGATTTTTTACTCACCTGTTTCAGAAAGTATGTGGATAGGCTCTCAGTGGGGGCTGCAAATCCAAGGGAGTTAGTAAGCCTGCCCCAACCCCACATACCATGATGGGGGGAGAGGGTGGGGAGCCAAACTGGAGAGTGAAAAACAGGTAGGTCTGATGCCAAGGGAGATACAGAATTTGTGGAGGCCCAGCCAACCTGGTGGGAAACCCAACATGACATCACAGCGGGACAGAAAGTTTGTAGGCAGAGGAGAAACTTGGGTCAGTCTCTCTACAGGGTAACACTGCTGTGTACTGGTAGAAAGTGAAAGTGGTGAATAACTAGCTACATGGGTTGTAGCTGAAGGTACCTGTGTCTCTCCAGCAGCACCCAGATTTCTTAGGCGGGACCTGCATGACATGAGGAAGGGAAGGGAAAGGGAAAAATTAAACAAGAATAACTAAGGGCACAGAAGGAACATGTTTCCTGCCTCTATGGGAGTTCATCTGGTAGTCTGCCCAAGGACCTTTAGGAATACCCAACTCAAGGATCCCCCTACCATGCCAAGGGCACCCACTGAAGTCCCAGGTAATAAGCCCATGACTCCCTGCACTCGGCCACCAGCTCTTTCTACACCATCTTTTTTTTAAACACATGCTCCTAAGTGCAGCCGCAGAGCCAGCTCAGATAGAAAGAAACCAGAAACTTGAGCTCTAGAATGTGCCACCTTCCAGAAAACAAAAGGTTCCTAACTGCCAGTCTATTGAACAGTAACAATCAAAGTGTAAACAACTAAGAAAGTTGTATGTGCTACTTCAAGTGAGACTGCAGAGTTTCATCAGTGAAAAATCACAGTATTATGGTCATCACAAAAATAAAATAATTCTCCAGCAGCCAAACTCAAAGGCAAGGAATATTCCAATCTGATAAAGAATTCAAAATAGCTGTTATGAGGAGATTCAGTGAGATACAAGAAAACCCAGAAAGACAACTGAATGAACTTAGGAGTAAAGTTAAATGAACAGAAGGAGTTTTTTTTTTTAACCAAATTAAAAAAATTCTGGAGGTGAATAATTCAATGAATGAGATAAAGACTGCATTAGAGAGCTTAGGAAATAAGGGAGATCAGATCAAGGAGAGAATTAGCAACTTAGACAACAGGAATTTAGAAATGACTCAGGAGAGAGAAAATTTTAAAAGAATGAAGAAACCCTACACGAGCTATCAGACATGGGAAAAACAAATATAGGAATTATTGGTCTATTAGAAGAAGCAGAGAACATATTTAGAGAAATAACAGCTAAGAACTTCCCAAACCTGGAGAAGCAATTGGACATACAAGTCCAAAAATCCAAGAGGCCAACAGATTACCCTATTATCTCAATGTAAAAAGACCTCCAAGACGCATTATAATGACACTGCCAAAAATCAAAATGATAAAGAATCTTAAAGGCAGCCAGGGGAAAAAAGAACAAAACCTATGAGGGACCTGCCATTAGCTGATTTCTCAGCAGAAGCTCTACAGGCCAGGGGAGAATAGAATGACATATTCAAAGTGTTGAAAGATAAAAATTGCCAGCCAAGAATACTTCATCCAGCAAAGTTATCCTTCAGATATGAAGATGAAGGAAAAATAAAGGCTTTCCCGAATGAAAACAGGGAGTTCATCACTAGACTTGCAAGAAATGCTAAAGGAGTTCTTCAAGCTGAAATGAAGATGCTAATTAGTGACATAAAAGCAAATAAAATACATAATACTCTAGGAAAGGGGAAAAATAATTAGAAAACTATAACTCTATATTAGAATGGTATGCTAACCACTTAATTAAGGAAAGGAGCATTAAATATAATAATAGCTACTATAATTTCTCTTAGAATGGTATGCTAACCACTTAATTAAGGAAAGAAGCATTAAATATAACAATAGCTACTATAATTTCTCAACGAATTCACTGCATAAAAAGAGGTAAGTTGTGACAAAAATCAAAGGAGTAAAAGGGTAGAACCTTTACAAGCAAAGGTAAGGGGCTATCAGCATTAAAAAGACCATTTTACATGAGAAACATGTTTCATGTAAGCCACATAGTAACCACAAATCAGACATCTAGTGTGAAACCCCAAAACAAAAAACTAGGCAAATCACCTCGGAAAACCACCATTTTACAAAGGTTAAATAGTAACAGAGGGAAAAGAGTGGAGATACAAAACAACCAGAAGGCAAACTATAACAGCAAGTTCTTCCATACCAATAATCACTCTAAATATAAATGGATTAATTTCACCAATCAAAAGACAGTGGGTGGCTGTATGGGTTAAGAAACAGGATCTAACTATATACTGCCTGCAGGAAATTCATTTTAGCTCTAAAGACACAGAGAGGCTCAAAGTAAAGTGGTGGAAAAGCATATTCCATGCAAATGAAAACCAAAAGAAAGTGGTGTAGTCATACTTATATCAGATAAAATAGACTTCAAACCAAAATCAGTAACAAGTGACAAAAAAGGTCATTATGTATGTAACATCAACAAGATATGACAAGTGTGTGTGTGTGTGTGTGTGTGTGTATATATATGCCCCCAATATAGGAGCACTGAAATACATTAAATACTAATAGAAATAAAGGGAGAAATACACAACAATACAATGATAGTAGGGAACTTCAATACTTCACTCTTAGCAATAGATCATCCAGACAGAAAATTAACAAGGAAATGTTGGAATTGAACCATATGCTAGAACAAATGGACTAAACAGATACATATAGAACATTCCATCCAAACGCAGCAGAATGCACATTCTTCTTGAGGGCACATAGAACATTTCCTGAGATAAGATTATATGAAAGGGCACAAAACAAATATCAGCAAATTTAAGAAGACTGAAATCATACCAGCTATCTTTTCTGGCTGCAATGGTATAAAACTAGAAATCAACAAGAGGAAAGCTGGAAAAATTCCAAATGTGTGAAAACGAAACAATATACTTCTGGTCAAGCAAGAAGTCAAAAGGGAAATAAAAAATTATCTCAAAACAAATGAAAATGGAAATACAATATATCAAAACTCATGAGATACAGCAAAAGCAGTCCTAAATGTTTTAGTGACAAATGCATTAAATTTAAAAGACCCTGTATAACCAACCTAACTTTTCACCTCAAAGAACTAGAAACACAACAGATCAAACCCAAAGTTACCAGAAGGAAGGAAATAATAAAGATCAGAGCAGAAATAAATGAAATAAGACCAGAAAACCAATAGGAACAATTAAACTAAAAGCTGGTTCTTCAAAAAGATAAACAAATTGACTAACTGTTAGCCAAACTGAAAAAAAGGACTCAAGTAAATTAGAAATGGAAAAGGAAAATTACAACTGTTACTATACAAATACACAGGACCATAAGAGACTATTATTAACAATTATATGCCAATAAATTAGATAACCTAGAAGGAATGGATAAAATCGGGAAGAAACAGAAACTCTGAACAGACCAATAAAAGTAAAGAGACTGAATCTAATAAAAAATTAATCAACACAGAAAACCTCAGGATCAGACAGCTTTACTGGTGAATTCTACCTGACATTCAAAGAAGAATGAGCACCGATCTTCACCAGTCTTCAAATTCTTCCAAATAACTGAGGAGGGAATACCTCCAAACTCACTCTATAAGGGCAGCATTACCCTGATACCAAAGTCAGATAAGGACACCACATGAAAACTATAAACCAATATTGCTGATGAATATAAGTGTAAAAATTCTCAACAAAATATTAACAAACCAAATTCAAAAACATTTAAAAAGGATTATACACCATAAACAAGTGGTATTTATCCCTGAGATGCAAAGATGGTTCAACATATGCAAATCAATAAATATAATGCATCACATTAATAATATGAAACATAAAAACCACATGATCATCTCAATAGAGCAGCAAAAGCATTTGACAAACTACAACATCCTTTCATGATAAAAATCCCCAGAAGATAGAATGATTGTACCTCAACTTAAGGGACATATATGACAAATGCAACAGCTAACATTAAACTCAATAGAGAAAAGTGTAAGGCTTTTTCTCTAAGATAAAGAACAAGACAAGGATGCCTGTTCTCACCTCTCATTCAGTATAGTACTGAAGTTCTAGTTAGAGCAGTGAGGCAAGACAAAGAAGGAAAAGGCATCTAAATCATGAAAGAAGTAAAAATGCCACTATTTGCAGATATGAGTCTGTATGTAGAAAATCCCAAGAACTCAACCAAGTAACTTTGAAAAATGATTTCAGTAAAGCTGCAGGAATGCACATCAATGTAAGTCAGTTGCATTTCTATACACTAAGGATGAAATGTCTGAAAAAACTATCCCATTCCCAAGAGCAGCAAAAATGATAAATACTTAGGAATAAATTTAACCAAGGAACTGGAAAAGATCTGTACAAAGAAAACTTCTAAAACTGAAGAACACAGATGGAAGGATGTCTAGTTTTCATGGATTGGAAGAATTAATACTGTTAAAATAGTTACTATCCAAATCCATCTATAGATTCAATGCAATCCCAACAAAATACCAATTGTGTTCCTCACAGAAACAGAAAAACAATCCTAAAATTTGTAAAGAACCACAAAACAACAAAGCTGGAGGTATCACACTTCCTGATTTCAAACTGGACTACGAAGCTACAGTAATAAAGACAGCACGGGCACAAAAACAGACATACAGACCAAAGGAACAGTAAAGAGAGCCCAGCATTAAGCTCTTGCTGTTATGGTCAGCTCATACTCAACAAGGGAGCCAGAAGCACACAGTAGGGAAGGGATAGTCTCTTCAGCAAATGTATAGGGAAAACTGGACAAACACATACGTAGCAATGAAACTGGACAACAACTATCTTACATCAATCACAAAAATGAACTCAAAAGGGATCAGATGTAAACACAAGACCTGATGCTATAAATTCCTTAAAGAAAACATAGGGAAGAAGCTCTTCAACATTGGTCTTAGCAATAATTTTTTTGGATATGACACCAAATATAAAGCCCAAAAGCAAAAAGCAAATGGGACTGCTACATCAAACTTAAAAGCTTTTACACTGCAAAAAAAACCAAAAACAATTAACAAAATGAAAAGACAACATACAGAATAGGAGAAAAGTTTTGCAAACCATGTATCAGATAAGGGTTAATATCCAAAAAATATAAAGAACCCCTACAACTGTTATCAAACACAAAAAACAAAAAATCTGATTAAAACTGAGAACTGAAGAGACATTTTTCCAAAGACATACAAATGGCCAGTAGGTACATGAAAGGTGCTCAACATCATTAATCATCAGGGAAATGCAGAGCAAAACCACAATGAAATACCACTTCATTCTTGTCAGGATGATAACAATCAAGAAGACAAGAGATAACAAGTGCTGGCAAGGCCGAAGAGAAAAGGAAACCCTTGTGCACTGTTGATGGGAATGTAAATTGGTGCAGCCATTATGGAAAACAAAATGGAGGTTCCTCAAATCCTAAAAACTACCATGTGATACAGCAATTCCACTTGTGGGCATTTATCTGAAGAAAATGAAAATAATAACTTGAAAAGATATATGCACCCCCATGTTCATTGCAGTATTATAATGGCCAAGATCTGGAAACAACTTAAACGATGAATAAAGAAAATGTGATACAGATATACAATGGGATTAAGCCATGAGAAAGGACATTCTGCTATTTGCAACAACATGGATGGACCCTGCGCACAGTATGCTAAAGGAGGTAAGTTAAAGAAAAATGAGTACTGTTATGAGATCACTTAATGTGGAATATGAAAAAGCCAAACTTCTAAAAATAGGGAAAAAAATAAGGTTACAAGGGGGTGGGAGTGGAGATACAGGACGGATGTTGTTTAAGGGTACAAACTTAAAACAAGTGGCAAATATAAGCCCTAGATATATAATGCACAGTAGAGTGAATATAGACAATATTGTATTATAATCATCAAACTTGCTGAGAAACTGGAACTTAATTACTCCAACTACTAAAAAGGAAGGACAGTTCTGTAGCATGGTAGAGATGCTAATTATCACTACAATGGCAATCATATTACAATATAAAACTATCAAATGAACAAGCCGTATACCTTAAATTTACGAAGGAAGAGAAGGGAGAGGAAGGGAAAGGGAGGGGAGACTGGAAATCAACTACTGCAGAGGATAACTAAATCCCAGTTGAGGGGGTAGGATAAATTCTTACCTTTATCAAAAGAGTCTATTCATTTTCGATGATTTGGGGAGAAAAAAAAAACTCAGAATGAACTGTACAGTATCTCATATTCCAGTATTCTGAGTCACTGACTGCATACTCCAGACTTGTCCAGAGACTCTTTGTGAAGTTAGGTCTCCAACTACACAACATCCAAAGATTTTGTCATTATCCACCTGTTACCCTGGGATGATTTATTCTGCCTGCTAGCCTCTCACATCTTTGATGTAACAAAAAGTAACTGCTTTTTGCCCATGCTCACATGATACTTTCTATTCAGGGCAAAATAACTGTCTTGAAAATCGTGTTTAATTCTCAGCCACAGTGAACAGGAGATGCCAATCAGGTGTGGTGCTCCTGATGTAGCTGATTCGCTACTCACTGCTGCTCTATTGACATACCTCACTCTCCTTTCCCTTTAGGAAGTAAATACCTTGAAAGCAGATAATGAGGCACTGAAGATCCAACTGAAATATGCACAGAAGAAAATAGAAACTCTCCAGCTTGCAAGCAATCACGTCTTAGCTCAGATGGAACAGGGTGACTGTTCTTAACACAGAAACTCAAGGAGAACAATGTGTAGATGAATATATCAGAGATCTCATTTTCTAAACCGATTAACACAAAAAAACCCAGGAAACCTTAGACTGACAGGCTTTAAAAAGAGCACTTTGAAAGAAAAAGGCAAGAAATTCATTTTTACCTAAAAGATTCTCTTCCAGTCAGCTGACTCAAAAGGGGGGAAAACGAAGAACACAAAATTTTTGCCATTCATACCATAGACTTTCATCCCCCCCTGGGACTAATACTAAAAATATGATAAAAATGTAACTATAGTTTTCTGACAAGGTAGCTTCTCCTGTGTGGCCTGCCCAGCAGCTTGTTCCTTAGAACTAAAATCCCTGAAAAATGAATTTGCTTCCTTCCCTGGGTTTTCTGTGAACTGAGGAATTTACTTTGTTCCATCCAAAGCTTGCTATAATGGGAAAATACTCACATAGATTCACTTCCTCTGTATTCCAGCATTCTTCACGAATCTGGCTCCCAACTCACTACCTCAGATCTAATCAGTCAGCCTTTTCCCCCTCCTTCCTTCCTCACTATGCTCATCCATACATGAAGAGTAAACTTCTAGAGATGTAGCCACAAATTTGGGGGGAATCTATTACAGAACAGGACATAATCCCATGGCAGGTCATCTCACAGCCTTAGTCTCATAGTCTTGATAAGTAGCCAAGCTACATACTTGGAAACATGCTAATACCATCTCATAGATGACTGACTAGTTAGCTAAAAAAAAAAAAAAAGTGCAAACATGATGTTTGTCCTCATATAATCTACAGTGGAATTAGTAATTTATGGCCTCTTTTAAAACAGTCTAATTCTTTCATGGGCCATCTATATATTTTTTTGAAATAACTGTTTAGAACTAAATTTGTGCTTATACTGTCTTCACTATTAATATTATTTAGAAATAAGCTAATTGGATCAGAAGCTTTCAGTAATAGCTGACATGTATATATGTATATAGCATGTATATACACTGTAAGGCATGCAGATGGCTTGGAATTTCGTTTCCTCCTTCATAAAATGTGGAAGTAAATTCAACAACTTTTAGTCATTTACACAAATTCACAAAGTTTAGTTTGTTGCAAGGTGAAGAAATTGCTCACACTATAAATTGCACTGTTTGGCAAAATCATAAGTTAAGAGTCCTGTGCATTTTCTGTTGATAATGGTTAATGACAGATGAGCTAATTTTGTTGTCTGGGTAACTGTTCACAAACTCCACCAGATAATATATTTCTCTAAAAAATTCATATGATCATTTTCATTCTGAAAATGGGGGCAATTTACCTTCAATTCTTAGAAGGCTGGTACCAAACTCACTTGAAATTCATACACAAGTTAGTGAACTGCCAAGAATGTAATCTCAGCAATTAAAAATTCTAAACCTAAGGCCAACGACACTAAATCTTCTTCAGAACACAAAGTATATATCCAGTGTAGCTTCCTTGGAGGCTCAGACCATTTAAAGGTTTATTTGATAAAAGACCAGTTTCTATTTGCATACCTTCTGTACGCAGCTTTACTGACTTTCAGTCCGTGTTTTATTTAAAGAATTATTTTACACAAAAATTTACCCTCTCCTCATCCAAACTCAGAAATCCCCACAACAGAACTGCTTGGATGCACCACCTGGTATATAAATTTACAGGTGCACTTTGCTACTTACCTTATATGCAACAAACATAAATTTATGATCTTTAGATTTTCTCACTATTATTTTTCTCTGATAAAGACCAAAGATAGTACATAGTACAGCTCAATTTCTTTAAACATGGACATGTAACAAATCTCTTCATTCTTCTTACCTTCCATCCAAAATACAGACCCAGGTTACTTTCTGTATAAATAATATGTAGAATTCAAAATTCAGCCTCCTTAATTAGTCAAATTAACATGGCTAGAAGGTCTCAAGCATTCCAGAATTTATTACTGAACTGGATAGTAAGCAGTAGTTTCATCACTGATTTTTACAGTCCAGTAAGGCCCAAAGAATTATAGTGTGTAAATTAATACGATTTGCACTGTGCTACCTGGGATTAGTGGAATCTACAAAAATAATCTGGAACAGATTTCTGGTTAAGCCTAGGATACAAGTTTGGTGTCTTACTGAATATCTGAAATAAGTTTGGGCAATATTTATCTGCCAGGACAAATCGTGGTTTGTTAACAGCAATGTCACTAATTTTGTTTGGCAATTGACTTGCCTTTTTACTGACCATTTGTGAATTTTTTGTTTAAAGATGTATAATGTAAAAGAACTGCAAGGAAAAAAAATTGTACAGATTGTAAAGTTTTTTTTGATACCTAATGTAAGTTTTCTTTGTGTAATATTTATATGATAAAAGATAATAGGATCCCTTCAACATAGGCATCTTGTGTTTCTAGTTCATAAATATGTGGAAACTTCACCTGAATTTTTACTCTAATCCACAACTGAGATCACTCCCCTATTCTATTAACCAAACTGAATTTTCCTTGAAGGAAAAGCAAAGCAGCTAATTATTCAGTATTAAGTTTTTCTACATCTTTTTATAACACAAAGTAACAGTACAGAAATATTCAGCTTTTTCCCATGTTAGACTGCATAATGACTTACAGGGATCCCCAAATATTAAGTATACAACTACTTAACATGGGATGAGACAAATGTGCTTGCCATTTCTGTGACTTTTGTCAGTTCTATAGCACTAAGAAAACTAGCAAGAAGAAAACGTTGAAGCTTGTGGGTGAAACTGGTAGAGGATAGTTCCTTCTGGTATACAGACTACCTGGAGCAATCCGTTTGTGCTCATGACTATTAGTGGTTAGAGACAGCCAAGATTCTCCTTTAATCCCCAGCCAACTCTTATTTAAGCAGACCAATGTGGAGGGGGGGTTCAAACCATTCAAATTCCACCGCAGAATACATTGTGGCACATTTGGATTTAAGTGTTATTTATCATTTGGGCAATTCATAATGCTTCATACGAAATAATGAAATCACACTGACCACCTGACCCTGAAGGAGAGATTAACTGCCTCCCCTCCTCCATCCCCAATTCTCTTCACAAAAATCTCTACCCTGTGCTCCTTACAAAGTATAGATAGTATCATTGCTTAGAACATTCACAAACCTTTTCTGGGTTATCATTACTTCTTTTGATACAAATACAAGTAATTAAATATTTTTGGTTTAAAATGTTTTTTTTTCAACAAAACAAAAAGGCAACCCACTATATAGAATAGTTCTGTATATCTAAAAAGGAACTAATATCCAAAATATATAAAGAACTCATAAAACTTAACACCAAAAAAAAAACTGATTAAAAAATGGTAAAGGACCTGAATAGACACTTTTCCAAAGACAACAAACAGATGGCTAACAGATACATGAAAAGATGCTCAACGTTACTAATCATCAGGGAAATCCTAATCAAAACTGCAATGAGATACCACCTCACACAAATCAGAATGGCTAATATCAGCAAGACAAGAAATAGTGTTGACAAATATGTGGATAAAAGAGAACCCTCATATATTGCTGCTAGGAATGCAAATTGGTGCAGCCACTATGGAAAGCAATATGGAGGTTTCTCAAAAAACTAAAAATAGAAATACCATACAACCCAGTAATTCCACTTCTGACTTCTGGGAACTTACCCAAAGAAAACAAAATCACTAATCTGAAAAGATATATGCACACCTATGTTCACTGCAGCATTATTTACAATAGCCAATATATGGAAACAACCCAAATGTCCATTGATAGATGAATGTTGATAAAGATGTGGTACATATATACAATGGAATGTTACTCAGCCATAAAAAAGAATGAAATCCTGCCATTTGTGACAACATGGACCTAGAGGGTATTATGCTAAGTGAAATGCGTCTAACAACAGAGGACAAATAATACCATATAATTTTGCTTATCTGTGGAATCTAAAAACAAATGAACAAACAAAACTGAAGAGACTCATAAACACACACACACACATTTTCTTCTGTTTAATAAGGCAAGGTTTGTTTCTGATCTGCAGAAAACAAGGGAATAAATTCAAAGAAAACACCTGATCCCTTCATTTGCTGAGAGCTTAGGTGTAATAGTGTGGTGACTATGTATGGATGGGACATGTATTCTTTCTATGGTCCAGATAAGAGGTCAATTACTTCTATAACCCAGTAAGTCCCAGTAAAGTCATGTCTATAGGTGTTATTAGCTACCACAGGCTAGACCAAGGCAGGGAGAAGAAAAAGGGAGGAAAAATGAGGTAACAGAAAAAAATACAATTTGAGAACCAGGCAAAAAAGAATGAAGACGAGGCACAGAAAAAAGTGTTAGATTTTAGGAAGCAGTGAAATGCCATTCAACACATTCTACAATTGAACTCAATTCATAAAACATTTTCACATTACGGCCTTTCACATTGAAGCCCCAACTGCCTTGCTGCCCTTCTGGATATTGCTCAGCATACTCATCTACAAAAGAAATTTTTACTGAAGGAAGAGAATCATGAAAATCCTGCCCTAAAGGAAAGAATGAGATATTAGAATCTAGACCACTCAGTTTTCATCTAAGCTTATGGAAATGTGTAAACAGGAGTGGTTCCAGCTCCAGCGTGAGTGATTCCAGAAGTGTGCTAAACTTGGTAAGACTGACAGTGAGTACGGTGGATAACCCAATAGGCACTCCTATGAAGGTACACAAAGAAATCTCACAGAAACTGATAAATTAATGTTCCTGCCATTATTTGACACAAACCATTAGTGACAAAAGAAATTGAAAGTAGTTATAAACCCCTTCTGAATCAGATTTAAAAGCTCCTGAAAAAAAATGAAGCAGAAATACAAGGATTTTAAGATGAACATTTTCTATTTTAACTAGTAACTCTCTTGAAATATTTTATTCCAGTGCTCTTTGCTTGTCTTTTCAAAAATTAATTTTTTTTAGGGTTCATAGCTACTGAAAAAATGTTTTTTTTTAATTATGGAAAGACTTTTTCTTCAATTATGTAAAATTAAGTCTCTTCATTAAATGTAAACACATTAAAAATAAACCTAAGTTTACAAATGACTGAAAAACTTCATTTTCCTATCCTAAACAAATTTCTTTGAAGGATTAGCTTGAAAAATATATGGCCAAAACTACAGAATACACAGTATTTACTTTTAAAAGTTTTAACATTAGATTTCACCATGCAGTTTACTGTAAAACAAAACAAAATGACAATAAAACCGCCAAATATCAAATACTATGTTTTTGCCCACTGGTACTCAGCTTTCTATCTGTTGAGTGGAGCAGATCACAGAAGTTGTTATGTACAGGTATTGACCAGGAGCTGTTGTTAGGATACAGATTTTTAAAGTGGGATTGGAAAATTTTGTGTGGACTTTTTCTCTCTACACTATCAGAAAAATTAAATTGGCCCACCAATTAAACCATTCACAATAGGCCCTCTATAAATTCTCGGTAAACTGAACTGGTACTTAGGTCTTTCTGAAACAACCTGAGAAAGGCACAAGTGTCATATTCATCATTTGATAAATGAGGGACAAATCAATCCTTGAGAGCTATGGTCATTTCAGCCCACAGCACCCCTGGGCTACTGCCATAATTGTAATTCACAGCTCCTGACCCCCAAGCCTGTGACTGCTCTCGCCCCCAAACCACATGTAACTATCCCCTAGCCCTGTGTTTCTCAGATCAAGCTGTGAGCCAGAATTACATGCCTTGGCCCTACTTCTGATCTACTGAGACTGGAAATCATGGCCCCTAATCCTGCATAACATAGCTCAGCCTCCCTATTAGTATTCAGATACCTAAGGTGATAGCACAAATGATAAAGAAACCAGTTTATGGGAATATTTTTCACAACATCATGCAAAATTACTATATGTCTTTGCCCCTTTAGAGTAATTCTGACCTTAACCTTTAAGTCTGCTTTCTCAAACAAAATCACATATTTCAAATCCAGTTGGAAAATAAAATATATATAACAAAACATAGACTTGGGCTTCAATTAATAGAACTTTAGTGGAAACCTGGTCAGAAAACACCTCTATTACAAAAAAAACAAGTCATGACAACTACCTATTGAGCACAACTTCCCCTATTTTATAAAGTGGAATTAACAAACACAAGACACAGGAATACAGATGAGGCAATAGTCTATATTCCTTTCTATTACATGTGGAGTGATTTATGTGTCTCAAACATGAATAAAATACAGGTAACAATCTAAATTCAATCATGACATAAAATACTTTCCATTTTCCAAGTTTAATGGTAATATTTACATTTTTAAAAATAATTTTTGCTCATTTTTTTGTTTCTTAAAAAGACATGTTCAAGGGTACACAGAATATGGAAAAGTCACCACCTGGTATAAGAGATCCAATGGTAGTATAAAAACAATGCTCTTACATATTAATCTGATTCAAGAATGATATCTGGGACTCTAACATGGTGTTTACTTCAAAGATGCCATTCAAGTATGTCACTTGGAACGTTAGGCCTAATGTATCTATCAAGAAGTAAGTACTGAGATCTAATTCTGTTAGTTAATATCTTCTATATCCACCACCCCCTCCTCCATATGGATCCCCATGACCTCTACCCCCATAGCCTCCTCTTCCCCCGCGGCCCCCTCTGCCACCATAATCTCCCCTGCCTGAGAAACCTCCTCCTCTGCCACCCCCACTGGCTCCCCATCCTCCTCCTCCTCCTCCCCCCCCACCACCTCCCCAACCACCTCCACCCCCCCAGCCACCTCTTCCACCTCCACCACCTCCTCTACCAGCACCTCCACCTCCCCCTCCCCAACCACCCCTTCCACCACCTTCTTGTCTCTTCTGCCAAGGGGGCATTTCAGGGGGCGGTGGTTCGATCTCATTCGGCCGTCCTCCCCTGTCAGGCACCCTTCCCATCAGCACCTGTGTGAAGAAACATTTTCTTTCAGTTTCTAGTATTTTAAAAGTTATAATTTACATAAAGGAATCAGGTAATATTGAAGTTATTGTTCTAACAAAGAAACAGAAGCCAAATACTAAGGACATGAAAGTATCAACAAGGCTGTATGAATTAATGTTGAAATTATGTGAAGTATGACAAATTCCTCACAATGTGGTACTATTTTTAAACAATCCAGGGAAATACTTCTGAAACTTCAGGGTTTGTTTACTTTCTCTTCTTTAAATTTGTTTAGCAAATTCTATAACTGTAGTATGCACACAATTTTTTAGCACAGTATTTTACATATATATATATAAACTAAGTATCCTCTGCTAATTAATATCCATTTATACAACTCTGGACTTTTCATTGCCATTGATTTGGTAATGAATTACCCAGTAAAAGACTGTATTTCTAAGCACATTTCATTTCAACAAAGCATGAATTGTATATGATGGCATGCGGATGTAATGAGGTCGGAGATGAATGACTGTAGTCCAAGGTATCATTGCAGAGAGATACAAGAGCTCTCGACAGACTATTCCTTTCTTAGGAGAACCTTAAGCTAACTTTCAATGATCTAGTTAGCACATTATTAGAAAATAAAGACTTGACAAACCTCCTTAACCATGCTTTACAATACTTTGAAGGATAAACCAGGGAAAAGTTTGGTTTAGGTGCCCAACTATCTGTAGAAAGGTGCTAGTTTATATGCCTGTGAACAGGGAAGTATGGACAGTGGGGAGGAGGGTGTCCCCCACCTAACACCTCTAAGAGGCAGCCAGCAGCTTCCTGCTCATCTCTTACAGGAAAGAAGGTAAAACAGTATCTGCCTCAACCAAAATGAACTATGAATCAGTTGGGTTCAACTTCCCCTGATTCTCTAATCAAAACCCTGTTTTAGTCATTTATGTCATAAACAAAAGACAAAAAGTACAATATCCTCACTGTGGGGCAATGTTCAAAGGATGCAAGCATTCTCTTAAAATCAGCAATAATGTCTAATTACCAAATCCAAAAAATGGCTCTTCTTTTTTGTTATTCTCACTGGTCTTCCCACCAAACAGGCTATATTGGTGGGTATTTGGGGATGCTGCTCCAAGAACTGATCACAGATTGCCCTCAAATACTTAAGACTATAAATTATAAACTGTCCTTTAAGGAAGTAGAGCTCATAACCTGATGCAAGACACTAAGCGACATACTTAGAGATAGAGCACTTACAGAAGACAGAGGAGTTGATCAGAAATGTAAGCAGGAGGCACAAACACTGGTGCCTAATAAGCAAACTGACTTTACTAACAACCATCCCTATGGCCAAATATCCTAAATCAAGGATACCGTTCTCACTGCACTGAGGGAGTAATGGTATTTTTAAATTACCCAAATCCCTTACTTGTGATTTTTGGCTCTTTTGAAATAACGTGTGCTGCCAGCTCTCTAATGAACTGATGACACACACCGGCTGAGCCGACAAAACACTCCAGACTAGTTTATTGTTGCTGTTTCTGTTCTAAAGTAAAAAATTCCCTCTCGGAGCCTGTGTAAGACCAGTGTCAGAGAGGTGGACCCACACTCGGAATCAGGAAACAGAACCTCGAAGAGATTCCGTTAACCTGCCCAAGGCAACTCCTCCAAGTGATGAAGCCAGAACGTGAGCCCAGATTTGCATGACCCCTGAGCACACACTCTTCCTTTACACAAAGGATACAAGGAATCTGTCAGCCCCTGAAACAATTCCTACAAATTTTTACAGACAAAAATGATTACATTTTTGGAAAGAAGGCAAGTAATTCTTGCTAAAGCTATTGATTAAAAAACTCTTAATTCCTTTAATTGAGATAAAACTCTGGTTTCATTTATGAATACAGAAATTCAAATGTACATGCAAAACATAACTAAGCCTAAATGAACTGAGCCTCAGGACCACTCTCTTTCTTAGGAATTCACCAAGACATAGAAGAAAAATGAATTGAAATCTGTAAAAATATCAAATGAGGATATTATAAATTCACCATCCATTCTACTCAAAGGAAAACCAACCTTATTAATGGCACATGCTGTCTTCTCTCGGCTGGAGCCACTACTTGTCCGAATGATCTTGGACAGATCTTCACGAGCAGCAAGTAGATGTGCCAATGTAATAGTTGTCTTGGGTGACAAAGCATAACGCTTAGGCTGGTAAATTCTTGCTATGTCATCTGTTTTTACCTAAGTGACAAAAGGTAAGGAAAAGAGAAACCACAGAACATTTCAGTGAAAGTGCAATGGCAATCATAACCTTCAGAAAGAAAGAAAGAATAAAAGGCGATAATACACAAGCAAAGAAATAGAAAGAAGCAAACTTTCAAATGCTTTACAATTTGTATGTAGAATGAACCAAACAGAGCAACAGATACTAAAATACATAACTACCAGTAAAAACTGATTAAAAAAAATAACACAAGACATTTCATTCATGTTAACAAAAACAAAATGCCTAAAAGTAGCTTTCCCAAAATTACATACAGGACGTTTTAGAAGAAAACATTAGTAAATCTTATACAAACAAAAGGAAAACTTAAGTACATGGAGAGAAATACCAAGTTTCTGGTTGGGGACACTGAGTATTGTCAGTTTTCAGCCAAATTAGCGTATAGATTTACTATAATCCTACTGGAATGGTTTTTGAAAGAATGGTTAAGAAAAAAAGTCATCTAAAAGTTAATTCAGAAACTAAATATGTAAGAACTAAAATTCTGAAAGTGCAACCAGATATTACTATGCAGCATGATGCAGCATGAAGTTATCACTGTCTTAACAGCTAAAATTCATTGAGTACTTATTCAATGTACCAGAATACTGTTCACTCAATAATCATTTCTTTAATCCTAAAAACATCCTTTTAGAGTGGCTGTTCTTATTATCCCTTTTTGCAGACAAGAAAAAAATTGAGGCTTAGAAAGCTTAAACAGTTTTCTCAAAATACAGAGAGAATCCCAGCTTTGCCCACTTACTAATCAAGGTCTACCTCACCTCTGAGCATAGGTGTACAGATAACAATAGACTATCCTACCTCAATCCAATTAAATGAAACCTGGGAGGAAAAAAATAGACTGATCAAACAAAATAGGAAATGGAGATTCAGAGCCCCTTAAATGTATAAATGCAATAGAATAATAGAAGCTGCATCAAAAATCAGAAAGAAAAATAATGGATTATTTTTAAATGGTACTGAAGTGAACTGTTTGTAAAAAATTATTAAAGTAAAACTAATAAAATAGTAAAGGCCACTTGTAAAAATAAGAGTAATAATAATAACTATAATAAAACACACCATGTAACAAACAGAATTCCAAATACAATAAAAAATTCATAATTTAAGGTTTTATTTTAAATTGAAAAACAACTATATTATAAAGATTAAATGATTAAAATTTCTTTACATCAGAAGACATAAAACAAAATCAATAGATAACTGGGTAAAATATTTTCAACAAATAAAGCAACTAGCTGACTTCCTTCACATATAAAAACCTTAATCTAAAGGAAAATAGGAAGACCCTCAGGGGAAAAAAAGACAAAAGATACAAGTAGAAATTCTAAAAAAGAGGAAATCTAAATGACTCATAAGCTTATGAAGAAAGTTCAACCTTGCCACTAAAAACATACAAATTAAAACAATTTAGCCTTTTTTAAACCATCAAGCTAGCAATAAAATTGTTAACATTCTAAATATTAAAGAAGTTGAAATGAAGAGAAAATGTAATTTACCCTACTGGTAGCAGTTTATATTCACACAAATTTTCTAGAAAACAATTTGGCCACGTGAATAAAGACCATTAGAAGTCATAATCTTTGATACAGAACATTTTCATTCAGTACAAATAAAAATTATGTATGTTAACATTCCTGGTATAAGTCAATATAGGGGAAAAATGTATAAAATAAGAAAGTTAAGTAAATTATAGCACCACTGTATGATTAAACATAATGCAGCCATAACAAGGATATGAAAGTACTATTACATGTGACAACATGGATGAACCTTGATAACATTATGTAAAGGAACCCAGACACAAAAAAGCCATATATTGTATGATCTCATTTATATGGCATGTCCAGACAAGGCAAATCCAAAGAGACAGAAAGTAGATCACAGTAGCAGGTTCCACAGAAAGGAAGAAAGGGTACTAGGAATGACTGCTGATGAGTGCATGTTTCTTTTTGGGGTGAAAGAAGTGCTCTGGAATCAGATAGTGGGAATGGTTACAGAGCACAGAGAATATAGTAAAAAAAACAATGAATTGTATACTTTAAGATGGTGAATTTTATCTCAAAAAAGAAGAAATAATTTAAAAATTAATTTTAAAAAGGATACTGAAATAGAGCTTTTAGAGATAAGGGACAATGTTCACAATATCTACAGTGAAAAGAGCAAACTATAAAATTATACTCACAGTCTTGTCTTAATACTGGCAAAATAACAGAAAAAAGAAACCAGATTAACCATACTAACAGATGACCAAATATGTATTTACCAGGTATATGTATTCGGTCTATACCCACAGTTCCTGAAAACACTTCAGAGCCTTAAAAATGAAATGGGTGTCTTGTCATGTAAAATGAGATATTTTTATACCCCACACAAGGGTATGGGCTGAAGGTGGAATTAGCCAATGGCCAATGATTTAGTCAAACATGACTACGCAATGAAGCCCTCACAAAAACCCAAGAGAAGAGCATATCTCTCTCATGTCCTGCTCCTCTGTCAGATACAGCTTCTATACTTAGGGAACCAGAAAGCTTCCACATGCCACTAAGCCAGACCCCAAGCTCCATGAGGATAAAAAACTCCTTTATTTGGAATCTTGCCCTGTGCATCTATTCATCTGGTTGTTAACTTGTATCCTTCACAGTACCCTTTATTAAATTGGTAAAACTGTTTTCCTGAGTTCTGTGGGCCACTCTAGCAAATTAATTGAACCTAAGGAGGAGGTCACTGGAACCTCAAATCTGTAGCTGGTTGCTCAGAAGCACGGGTAACTGCCTGGGGCTTGCAACTGGCATCTAGAGTTGGGGGTGGAGGGCGGTCCTGTAGAACAGAGCCCTCAACCCAGGGAATCTGGTTCTGGTGCTGT
Source organism: Smutsia gigantea (assembly GCA_032199065.1). Taxonomy (NCBI): domain Eukaryota; kingdom Metazoa; phylum Chordata; class Mammalia; order Pholidota; family Manidae; genus Smutsia; species Smutsia gigantea. The sequence continues at coordinate 72,388 of JAVSCE010010822.1, forward strand.
TTCTGGGCAGATTGTGTCAGAACTGAGAACTGAGTTGAGTTCCAGGACACACACACAACCCCCAACCCCCACCTCACACACACACACCCCACACCTCCCCCCCCCACACACACACACACAGGAATTGGGTCCAAGAACCCGAAAGCAGTTGTACTGTTGTATGGAAAAAGCACAAGGATGTAATGCTATCAAACTCATTTTATACCAACAGAATTATCCTGATACCAAGACTAGACAAAGACACTACAAAAACAGAAAGAAAATTACAGCCAATATCCATGAAGAACACAGATACAAAAATCCTCAATAAAACATTAGCAAACCAAATTCAAGAATACATTAAAAGGATCATACAACATGATCAAATGGGATTTCTTCCAGGGAAGCAAAGATGGTTCAATATCCACAAATCAATGTGACACACATTAACAAAACAAAGGATAAAAATCATATTATCATAATAGGTGCAGAAAAAGCATCTGACAAAATTCAACATCTATGTATGATAAAAGCTCTTAACAAACCATGTATAGCAGGAATGTACTTCAACCTAATAAAGACCATGTATAGCAAACCCACAGCTAACATCATACTCAGTGGTAAAAAACTGAAAGCTTTCCTGCAAGATCAGGAAAAAGACAAGGATGTCCACTCTCACCACTCTTTCAACATGCTAGTGGAATTCCTACCCACAGCAATTGGGCAAGTTAAAGAAATAAAAGGTATCCAAATTGGTAAGGAAGCAGGAAAACTCACTATTTGCAGATGACATAATACTACATATAAAAAACCTAAAGACGCCATCAAAAAGCTATTAGAACCAAGAAATGAATTCAGTGAAGGTGCAGGATACAAAACATACAGAAATTGTTTCTACACACTAATAAACTATCAGAAAGAGAAATTAAGAAAACAATCCCACTTACAACTGCATGAAAAAGAACAGTATGTCTAGGAATAAATTTAATCAAGGAGGTGAAAGAACTGTACTCTGAAAAATATCAGACACTGATGAAAGATATTGAAAATGACACAAATAAATGGAAATAAATATACCATGCTCATGGATTGGAATTAATAGTATTAAAATGGCCATACTACACAAAGCAATCCATACGTTCAATGTAATCCCTATCAAAATATCAAAAGAATTTTTCACAGAACTAGAGCAAATAATCCTAAAATTTGTATGGAACCATAAAAGACCCCCGACAGCCAAAGCAGTTTTGAGAGAGAAAGCTGGCAGTATATTACTGGATTTTAAACTCTACTAAAAGCTAGAGTAATCAAAACAGTATAGTACTGGCACAAAAACAGACATATAGATCAATGGAATAGAATACAGACAGCCCAGAAATAAACCCACACTTCTATGGTCAATTAATCTATGAAAAGAAGGCAAGAATATACAATGGGAAAAAGACAGTCTCTTTTAAAAAATGGTACTGTTAAAACCAACAGATACATGCAATGACAGAATGAAACTGGACTGCTTTCTTACACAGCATAAAAAATAAACTAAAAATGGATTAAAAACTTAAATATTAAGAACTAAAACCATAAAACACCTAGAAGAAAACATAGGCAGCAAGTACTTTGACATCAGTCTTAGCAATATTTTTTTGGATATGTCTCCTTGGGCAAGGACAACAAAAGGGAAAATAAGCAAATAGGCCTACATCAAATAAAAAAGCTTTCACACAGCAAAGGAAACCATCAACAAAATGAAAAGGCAATCTATTTAATGGGAGAAGATATTTGCAAATGATAATAACCAATAAGGGGATAACATCCAAAAAATATATATATATCAAAAAATATCAAAAAAAAACAAAACAATCCGATTAAAAAATAGGCAAAGGACTTGAATAGACATTTCCCAAAGGCGTACAGATGGCCAACGGGCACATGAAAAGATACTTGACCTCACTGATCAGCAGGGAAATGCAAATCAATGCAATCTCACCTCACACCTGTCAGAATGACTAGTATCAAAAAAGACAAGAAATAACAAATGTTGGGGAGGATGTGGACAAAAGGGAACACTTGTGCACCACTGATGGGAATGTAAATTACCACAGCCACTATGGAAAAGTGCATGGAGGTTCCTTAAAAAATTAAAAATAGAACTACCGCATGACCTAGCAATACCACTTCTGGGTATTTATCTATCCAAAGAAAACAAAAACACTAATTCAAAAGACACACGTACCTCTGTATTCATCATAGCATTATTTACAATAGCCAAGATATGGAAGCAACCTAAGTGTCCATTAATAAATGAAAAGGATAAAGATGTGGTATATATACAATGGAATATTATTCAACCATTAAAAAGAAACAAAATCTTTCCATTTGGAACACATGAATAGACGTAAAGGTATTATGCTAAGTGAAACAATCCAGACAAAGACAAATACTGTATGGTTTCATTTACATATGGAATTTAAAAAGCAAAACATCCACTAAACAAAATAAAAAAGAAACAGACTCAGATACAGAGAACAAACTGGTAATTGCCAGAGGGAAGGGGGAGGGGGAAAGGAAAAAACAGGTGAAGGGGATTAAGACATACAATCTTCCAGTTATAAAACAAATAAAAAGGGGATGTAATGTTCAGCAAGGGGAATATATTCAATAATATTGTAAAAATTACATATGGTGACAGATGAGAACTAAACTTATCATGGTGATACTTCATAATGCATATAAATACCAATTATTATGTTAGACACCTAAAACTAAAACTAATGTAACTGTATGTCAATTATACATCAATAAAAAAATGTTCTTCTCTGAAATAGTTTTCATCAGCAACCTTGTTCTAATCACTCTTCAATTTTCTGTATGTCTGCCAGGTTTTTGGAAGGAGATTCTATGTACAATATGTGAGGGAGTATTTCTAGGTAAATGAGACACACAGAATACACTAAATTTTTAAAAGGTACACATATACTACAACAAAGAGAATGGAAAAGAGGGATACAGATAAGAAAGGAACCAACATCTCAGAAAATGAAATCTGGAGCCAAAAATAGGGGTTAACTCTGTCTATTATACAATAGCTGATTCCTCTAACCCCAGTAATATGCTGCCTCTTTCCCTCCGCTGGCCAAAAGAAAAAAAGCATACAGCAAAAAATAAGGTTTCTTCTAAAAAAAATGAGCAGCTACAGAGAAGACTTTTACAAATCAGCACCAGAAATTTCCATGGCACAACAGCCATCCTCTAAGTCCAACATCAACAGTCCCAATTATTAAGTGTAGTTCCCAGTCAGCTTTTCAGTGTCTTGCTCCTAAATATGGACAAGCAAAGACCATGATGCCCCCAATGAGGCACCAAGAAAAATGAACAAAAAGTACCCTTTAGGCAACAGATCTAATTGGAGGCCCAAACATTTTTTTTTTAATTTCCAGCCTCGTTCAAGAAGATAAGCACATCCATAAAGCAAAAACCTATGAAGAATTCCTGGAAATTTTATAAGGATGGAAGTAACAAAAGGGAGGAAATTAATAAAGAAAAAATTTAAAGCTGAGAGTCTACAAATTGAAAGGTCTACCGTTTAGCACAATAAATGAAAAAACACTCAGGCTAACATATACTGTGAAATTTAAGAACTCCAAGGATGGAGAAAAAGAGCTCAAAAACTTCCAGAGAAAAATAAAAGATTATCCAAAAGGACTGAGAATGTAATCAGGTTTCTTAATGGCAGCACTAAATTTTCAAAAAGAATGTAACAAGGCTTTTAATATTCTTAAAGAAAAATATTTTCACCCTGGAATTTTATATGTACCTAAAGTATCAGTCAAATGTGACAGAGAATAAATATTTTCAGAATGCAAAGATTTTCAAAAATCACCACATATGCACCATTTGTTAGAAGTTATTTGTGGATTTCCTACAGCACAATGAGGGATTGAGCAATGAAGGAGGCGGCCACGGGATCCGAGAATAGTGGGGCGGCCAGGACAGCTGCACAAGAGCCCAGACTGCAACAGGAGGATAGGAGCTTTTGGGAGGGAAAGCATACAGAAAATGGAGGGCTCATTAGAATACCTGATTTTTAAAACATATTTAAAAGATTCTAAAAAAAATGAGCAGCTACAGAGAAGATTTCTACAAGTCAGCATCAGGGATTTCCATGGCACAACAGCCATCCTCAAAGTCCAACAACAACAGTCCCAATTACTAAGTATAATTGCTGGTGAAAACTTTCAGAGAAGAACATTATTTTTATTGATGTATAATTGACATACAGTATTACATTAGTTTTAGGTGTATTTATATGCGTTATGAAGTATCACCATGATAAATTTAGTTCTAATCTGTCACCATATGTAATTTTTACAATATTATTGAATATATTCCCCATGCTGAACATTACATCCCCTTTTTATTTGTTTTATAACTGGAGATTCATATTTGGGAATGCCCCCACCTTCCAACCACCTTAAAAGGAAGAAAAAAAACAGCAACAGCATATGACAGAGAAAAAAATCCAATTAGAAGGAAGATGCAACACCTGGCAAATTGAATAATGCTCCCCAAATGTGTCCACATCCTAATATTTGGGCCCTATGGACAGGCTACCTTTCAGATGCAGATGTGATTAAATTAAGGATCTTGAGATGGAAAAGTTATCCTGGATTAGCTGCATGGCCCCAGTGTAATCATGAGGATACTTATACAAGAGAGACAGGAGAAGGCAAGGTAACCATGGAAGCAGAGAGACAAAGACAGGCTGGAAGATCCCACACTACTAGTAGGTTTTGAAGATGGAGAATGAGGTCCAGAGCCAAGGTATGCAGGTGGCAGCTGGGAGCTAGGAAGGACAAGGAAACAGATTCTCCCCTGAAGTGTCTGGAAGGAATGAAGGAAAGCAACCCTGCTAATACCTTCATTTTAGGACTTCTGATTTCTAGAACTGTAAGAGAATAAAAGTGTATCATTTAAGCCAGTAAGTTTGGGTAATTTGTTACAGCAGCCGTAGGAAAACAGTAAGACACCATATAGAGACATACACGAGAGCCAAGATAACAAGAATGCCAGCAGACCGTCAGCAGAAGCCAGACATGGGAGACCATCATCTTCGACGTTCTGGCCCGGAGCAGGCACCAGCTGAGTGAAGCTGCAACAGTGACCTCAGCTGGTACAACATGAGGCCGAACTGCCTAGTTAATCCAAAGAGTGTAAAGTCACACCTGAGAGTGAAAGGCACCATAGTTACCCTCCCACCTGAAACAACTACAACAGTAGACAACCAATGTGAACCAGTGATTCGCAGACACTGGACATCAAGGAACACAGGACAGTGATCCTTGAAACAGAAAGCAAATGAGCTGAGCCCTAAAATGGTCTCAGCTTACTACTGTCTGGAGAATTTCTATAGACTGTAATGCAGGATGGGGCAGGGGATCCCAGACAAAGCCTGGGTACAGAGTAAAGGCATTAAGTGGGAGTGAAGGAGACATCTGTCTCAAAAGCTATCTGAAGAGATTCATACTCGGGAATGCCCCCACCTTCCAACCAGCTCTTCAACTGAAACACACTCTACAGCTTAAGACACTTTGAAGAAGACTTGTCCAGGCATCAGTACTACCTGTACCCATTCCTCTATCCTGCTTTCTTGACCAGTTGCTCACTATATCTCACTGTCTCAAATGATGGCCCTTCTTTTACGCATGTCCTTGCATAAATCACATCTATGAGTTTAAAATAAATGTGAAAGATTGAGAAAAAATTAAGATATTTGCAAACAGGGATTTACACAAGAGAAGATGATCATATAATACTAGTGGTTGGCCTGGGTTTGTGCCTCAGATTTAGTGATAAAGTGCAAATGTGGCAAAGGTACATGGTAACAAACAAGAGAGCCTGAAGAGCTGTCTCAGAGCACCACCTACAGGACAAAATGGGAGAACAGCCTTACCTTGGCTCTGTCAGACCATCCAAAGGACTGCACCGTCACATCTAATCGTTTAATTAACATCCGCCGGCGGCACTCATATTCACAAGAAAGAGCATCATTGATTCTTTCCAGCTGTTCCTGAAGAATGTGAAAACAAAAATCATAAACTTTAGGTTTTCTTTTTATGTAGAGAAAAGAAATTTGAAAAATTTAGTCAATATTTCCTGCAGATTCAAAAGATACTGTACTTGACCATTTCCTGGTACCATGAGACATTATGGTAAATGTTCACATTATAAAGAGTATTTGATAGCACATTAATGATTAAGCACATAAATTAAACTACAATTGGTAGAGTTTAACTCATCTTCATTCAAACATGTTAAGTAAAATGTCTACTTGCTAAGACATCTGGACCAATAAGGAAAAGAAAATACCAAAAACACCCACCCCATCTTGTTGGTTTTGAGGTACTATCCTTTTCACATCACAACTATGCTGACATATTGGGCACTATTATGCTCTTGGCCAGGTATGTTTAAAATTAATTAACAATCTCATCAGAGAAATGTTAGGATCTATTACTCTAGAATATCAATCCATTTTAATTCTCCAAAATATTAATGCATGCTACACATTGTAAAATCTAAATGTCCACTTATAAATTAAGTCATATTCACTGATTAAATTACATAAAACTAATAAAAGTGGGGATTTACCGCCTGTTCCAGGTTTAAATCAATTTTCAGCAGTGGTTTTCCCACATGATTTTTCTGGACTTTTGAGAGAGTATCTTTCACCTGAAAGTAAAAGATTGTGAGAATGCATGTCCTCAATTTAAGACGATCTTGTCCTTGCTTACAGGGTCTGAATGCTAGAGAATAAAATGTTAAAGTGAAATAATTAAAATATACCTTCACATACTAGGAAAGGGTATCACCACAGTGCAGAGTATCTTTTCCAAAGCATTAGTTGTATTAGTTCAAGCTATAGCACACCTTCTTTTCCAGCCTAAGAAATGTTGTACATAGGCGACTAAAGAAGTAGCTACTAAAAGGTTTTACTACAAGAATCTGTATGTTGTGTGTGAAATAATTTCTTAAGACGGCACTCTCTTACATTCTGGTAAATTCTCAAAAGGGATACTAAAATCTTTGATTAGCACAATGATTTTTCTCAATTAAATACTACACACATTCCAATTCTAAGTATTCTGGTCTCACTGCTCAGCAACACAGATAGGAAAGCAAGTCCTTTCGATTAAAGTGACCACATACACATTTCACTACTTTTACAAAGCCACTAATTTGCATTACTTAAAATGTTTTATTTTGGTGAACAAGATATTAGGCATTCAGTTTCGCTTTGGCAACATCAAGGATCATTTCTAAAACAGTAACTTATTCTGAAGAAAATGACTGAGAAATTACAGCCTAAGTTGGACTCACCCTCCTAACTGGAGAATACTTCATTATCTAATGAAAGTATTTCAAAACTGAATGAAATATTTACAGTTTCTCAGGTATAATGTAACCAGGGAAAACTATCAGGAGCAGTTCAGATTTTGAGAGATGTAAAGTTTATTTAATGGTGGGGGCCTTCTTTAAGAAAAAGAATTAAAAATTGGGAACACAAAATTAGCTTGGAGACTGGTGGTGGTAATAGGGAGTGATTGTAAATGGGTGTAAAGCTTCTTTTGAGGGTGATGGAAATGCTCTAAAATTAGATTTTGATAATGGTTATACTCTATAAATGTACTAAAAGTCCCTGAATTGTCCACTTAAAATGGGTGAATTTTTTGGCACACAAATCATATTTTAAGAAAGCTGTTTTTTAAAAATTAGCTTAGAAAGAACTTATGAAAACAAGGGGTCCCAAAGCTTAAGCTTTGCTTCACAACAAATCTTCCTCTAAAACAATGATACAGCTAAATATATTTATTGCATATTGTAAATAATTAACTTATTTTCTTAAAATATACCATTTCTGTAGATTCCTCAACTTCTATAGATACTTCCAAGTTTGGTTGCTATTTCATATGTTACTCAAAGTTTTAGTTTTAACTCCTCACTCAAGAGGGATTCTGAATGCACGCTTGTAGATTCTTACATGTAATAATTCAGCTACATTACCAAGATTTCACTATTAGATAACTGTTTTAATAAGTCTGAGTTACTTGTGATAGAGAGGGAGATAAAGCATACACTCCAGAGGCTGACTGCCTAGGTTCAAACCTCAGGTCTACCACTACTACTTAGAAACTTGCTTGTCTAATTTATTAAATCTTTCAGCACCTCAGTTTCCTCATATGGCCATTAAGATAATAACAGTTCCTGTATCTCACTACAGATGATGTGAGAATTAAGTGAGTTATTAAATACACACATTTAGAACAGTAAATGCTTTATATGTTTGCTGTTAATATTACTGTAACTATTTTAGATTCATATCTGAATTGCTTCAAGTTATAAAATAATGGTAATTTTCTTCCCCAAGGGGAACAAAGTGTAATCTAAATATATCGCATAGAAGAAAGTAAAGAAATTTTTGCTTTTGATAGTAATTAAATGGAGAAGGAAGTTCTTTTAGGTAAATATTGATCCATAATGGCCATGGTTAACAACTACCTTACAATTAGTCTGCCAGCATTTGAACATGGGCACTATAGCCTGCTTCAAGTAGGGAAAAGAGAAGTTTAGGGATACTGTTAATACTAATTGAAACTTATAAAATGGGGAAACCCTCTTTGGGATCAATATGTGGAAGCCCTGGAAGACTAGGAAAAGCCCAGCAATCTGCCTCCATTTGAAATAATTGCAGACATTTTAGCCAGCCCTAGATCATTCTTAATCCAGAGGAAAAAAAAAAGAAAGAAAATAAACTCTTGAAGAATAACTTGTTAACTCAGGAACTTTTTTTAACTGGAATTTACAGACTTATTCTATGAAAGAATTTTTCTTTTTTTTAATTTTTAAAAAAATGCTTAAAATTTTGAAAGAATCTTCTATTTTACAAAAGACAATGTCAAAAAGCCTGAAGTACATAGCTTTTGGCTATTTCTAACTGCTCCATCAGGACGATCATTGACTCATTCACTATACCACAGACACTGAACACCTACCACCCCAAATTGCGCTTGCTCACTGTGAAAAACAACCTCATTACAATTCTATTAACATCCATTTAAAAACATTTTAATTTGTCTTTGAAATATAACTCTACTTTTCATTATACTGCATTACAACCTTGTTTAGGAAAGGGATCCTTAAATTTGCAAAGTGATTTCTATCACATCAAACCCTAAGGGCACTAACTCATTAAGATCTGATTTCTAAATATTAGTTAGATGCAAATTAGGTCACATGCATATTAACTCAAAATCCAAAACTGAATTTTACATGAAGACAAATTTATCTTGAAATGGAATGTACCTTCTAAGTAAAGGAAATATTTTCATTTTTAAAAGATTTACATGTCGGCATTTAGTTGAATTTTTTGGAAATAAAAAATGAAACAAATACATTACCTTTGATTCCACTTGGTTTAGCATAAGTGGAATGTCAGAAGTTGTTGGCTTAGATATCCCAAGAGTATCACAGAGAGCTTCAACTTCCTGATAAATTTCACTGTTTTTATCTAATTGAGAATTTTTACATTTCTTGTTCTGTAATATCTGTAAAGCTTGAAGCTCTGTACTTAAAAATACTATAATGAAACAAAAGGGAAAAAACAAATAATGTTAAAATGAACAAGAACTCCTTTAAAAAAAAAATTCCTCTTCTGCGTTTACATCCAAAGGAACTGAAATCAGGATTTTGAAGAGATCTGTACTGCCATATTCACTGCAGTATTGTCAATAGCCAAGATATGGGAACAACCTGTGTCCTTCAACAAATGGTTAAGGAAAATGCAGTTTATACACACAATGGAGTAGTATTTAGCCTTAAAAAAAGAAGGATATCTAGCAATTTGTGACAATATGCATGAAACCGGAGAATACTATGCACAGTGAAATAAACCAGACAAATACTATGTAATACCACTTTCATAAGGAATCTAAAAAAGTAAAACTCATAAAACAGAGAGAAGACTGGTGGTTGCCAGGGGATGGGAAAGAGAAAACTGGAAGATAGTAGTTAAATAAAAATTTCTGAAAAATTGGTCACCTGTTTTAATGAAGTTTTGAAATCAGAGAGACCCTGGCATAGTACTCATAAGTACAGTTTGATATACTGGTCAGCTATATAAGATGAGTAAGTCCTAGTACCTATAGTTAACAATTCTGTATTTTATACTTAAAAATTTGATAAGAGGTTAGATTTTATGTAAGTGTTCTTATCACACACACACACACACACAAAAAAAACAAAGAGGACAGAGGGAAACTAAAAAAGAAAAAGAGACAGTGCCTTTCCTATGGAAATTTTAGAGTCCAGTAGGAGAGAACCACCAGTAATGAACTATTTAAGAATGTATAAGAATGGGTAAGACAGATGAAATATTCTCTCTCTCATATGCACAGGATGCTCGAACCAGGGGAAAAGATCTATAATCAGACAGAGCGATCTGAGTAACTATTTGCCTTCAGGATAGACCACCCCTGTTCACAAGTCCCTTTACTGTCATTTACTTAATCCTTTCAACAGCCATTCAAGAAAATCACTCAAAAATCTTAGATGGTTACAGTCTGGTTTTAAATTAACGTTCATTACAATAGTTAAAATATTGGGTTTTCTGTGGAGTGTAAGAACAAAGAAAAAAACTGAACAGCAGACTCACAGAACCCAAGAACGGACTAATAGTTACCAAAGGGAAAGGGACTGGGGAGGATGGGTGGGAAGGGAGGGACAAGGGGGAAAAGGGGGCATTATGATTAGCAGATGTCATGTTGGGGGGGCACGGGGAGGGCTGTACAACTCAGAGAAGACAAGTAGTGATTCTACAGCATCTCACTAGGATGATGGACAGTAACTGTAATGGGGTGTGTGGTGGGGACTTGATGGTGGGGGGAATCTAGTAAACATAATGTTGCTCATGTAATTGTAGATTAATGATACCAAAATAAATAAAATAAAATAAAATACTGGGTTTTGTTTTGTTTAAAGCTATACACACACACACAATTCAGTATAGTAGTTTCATCTTCATCTGAGCAGATTTATCTGAGAAACTGTTTAAAAGTACAGGCATACCTTTTTTTTTTTAAGGAATATCCCTTTTATTACTTTCAAAGACATGCCATGAACAGAGCTGGGCTTATAGAACGGCACCTAGGAGAGACCCTTTTAGAGATCTGTTGTCATGAAGAGCTAAGAATAATTTATCACTATTTTCAGCTTTTCATCTGTGAGGCTGATATTCCAGCAGGACACACTGAATTGGCCTTCTGGCCATTCTGACCATTGGGCCATCAGTTCCTGGCCATTTTAGCAATTAAAATTTTTTTACTAACATGCTTATTGTATTAATTTTCTATTGCTGCTGTTACAAGCTACCACAATGTAGTGGCTTAAAACAACAAGCATTTATGATCTCACAGTTCTATAGGTCAGAAGTCTGGGTGCAGTGGGGCTCAGTGGGGTCAGTTGAGGCAGCCAACTAAAGGTCAGCAGGGCCACGTTCCTTTCTGGAAGTTCCAGACACATGTTTGCTTTGATGAACCTGTTCTCAAGCTCATTCAGGTCGTTGGTCAAATTCAGGTCCTTGACTGAAGTCTCCATTTCCTTGCTGGCTGTCAGCTGGGGGGCGGGTCGTGCTGCTCAAGGCTCTTGGGCTTTCCATGAACCTCCTCCTATAGACAGCAGGTCAAAGCCCTTTCATGCTCCAAATCTCTCCAACTTCCTCCTGTAACTCATTTCTCTGACTCCACCTGAAGAAAATTCTCCACTTCTAAGTATTTTTGTAATTAGGTTGAGAGAGTCCTGATAATGCAGGATAATCTCCCTATCACAAGGACCATAGCCCTAGCTACATCTGCCAAGTCCCTTTTGCCATGTAACATAACATCTTCATGGGATCCAGGGATCTGGACATGGACATCTTTGGGGAGTGGGGAAAAGTGGTGTGATTTCCACTTGGTTGTATGCACATGAAAATGTTTCATCTTCTAAATGTTCTCCTGTAGATCTTACATCAATCATTTTAATTCCACAGATGCTTTTTTCCCCCATAAATAGCTCAAAGTTAAATTTTGGCCCAGGCAGTATCCCAGCTACAATTCATTATTCCAAATTAGTGGTGTTCAAAATAGTGAAATGCAAAGTAAAAGAGAGGCTCTAATACTGTTGTGGCTAAAGGGATGTGTTTGGCCTTGTTAGAAACTTACAGCCTTGTAGGCTCAGAGATACTAACACTTTGGGGCTCTGGGCATTGGGTTAATCAACAAATATGATACATTGTTCATATGGAAAATGGCTATAAAATGGCACCAAGACTGTTGTCTCACAAGTATTTCATGACAACCACAACATGGATGGATAGGGAGCCCACAACCTTGATGGTAAGGGGTGGAGGGCTGCTGGCTATGTGGTGAGACATGCAAGGGTGATAAAAGCAGAGAAAGCACCAGCCTTGGGCAGGTACCCTGTGTGTACTCAAGTGACCATGACAGTCATTTGGTGGTGTGGCAAGGATGCTTCCTTATAGCTATGCTCACCCCAGGCTTGACTCCAACAGGCTGGAGAAGCAACTGTTTTGCCCCCATTCCATGTAAGAGAACCAGAAATCTAATCCTCAGTGTGGTAGTTTTCTGCCTTTCCCCCCACCCACAAAAATCCAATTCTGTTTTTACATGCCACACAGCCTCCTCGTGACTCAGGAAGGTAACAGACACAGGTGGTGATTAAGTCAGGCGTCAAAGACGACACCGTGGCAAAACAGGCATACCTTGTTTTACTGCGCTTCACGGACACTGCGTTTTTAACAAATTGAAAGTTTGTGGCAACCCGCAAGCAAGTCTACTGGCACATTTTCCCAAAAGCATTTGCTCACTTCATGTCTCTGTCACATTTCAGTAATTCTCACGATATTTCACTTTTACATTATTATTATATTTGTAATGGAGATCTGTGATCTCTGATCTTTGATATTACTACTGTAATTGTTTTGGAGTGCCCCAAACCATGCCATATAAGACAGCATAAACTTAATTGATAAATGTTGTGTTTGTTCTGACTGTTCCACCAACCAGCTGTTATCCCATCTCTCTCCCTCTTCTCTGGCCTCCCTATTCCAAGAGACACAGCAATATTTAAATTAGGCCAACTAATAATCCCACAGTGGATTCTAAGTGTTCAAGTGAAAGGTAAGTCTCATGTTTCCCACTTGAAATCACAAGCTAGAAATGATTAAGGTCAGTGAGGAAGGCACATCAAAAGCCAAAACAAGCTGAAAGTTAGGCTTCTTGTGCCAGTCAGGTAAGTTGTGAATGCAAAGGGAAAGTTCTTGATGGAAATTGTAAGGGCTACCCCAGTACACGAGTAAGAAAGCAAACAGCCTTATTGCCGAAATGGAAAAAGTTTTAGTGGTCTGAATAGAATATGAAGCCACAACATCGCCTTAAGCCAAAACCTAGTCCAGAGCAAGGCCCTAAGGCTCTTCGATACTATCCAGGCTTGAAAGATGAGGAAGCTGCAGAAAAATCTGGAAGCTAGCAGAGGTTTAAGGAAAGACGGAATCTCCATAACATAAAATGCAAGGGATCTTTTTTTTTCTGAGCAATAGGTCAGCAAGTGCTGATGGAGAAGCTGCAGCAAGTTATCCACAAGATGCAGCTAAAATACTTAGCTAGATCTAAGTAAAAGGTAACTACACTCAACAGATTTTCAAAGTATACAAAACAGCCTTACATTAGGACAATACACCATTGAACACTTTCATAGATAAAGAGAAGTCAATGGGTAGGCTTCAAAGCTTGAAAGGACAGGATGACTCTCTTTTTTAGGAGTTAATGAAGCTGGTGACTTCAGGCTGACGCCAATGCTCACTGACAATTCCAAACTCCTAGGGCCCTTAAGAATTATGCTAAGTCTACTTTGCCAGTGCTCTATAAATGGAACAGCCCTAGAAGACAGCACATTGTTTACAACATGGTTTATTGAATATTTTAAGCCCATTGTTGAGACCTATTGCTCAGAAAAAAAGATCCTTTTCAAACTATTACTGCTCACTGACAATGCATCTGGTCACTCAAGAGCTCTGATGGAGATGGACGAAAGAGATGGACATTCATGCCTAACACAGGGGTTCAAAGCTTCAGTGGAGGAAGTAACTGCAGATGTGGTACAAACAGCTAGAGAACTCAAATTAGAAGTGGAGCTTGAAGATGTGACTGAATTGTGGCAATCTCAAGATAAAACTTGTAACAGATGAGGAGTGGCTTCATCCTGGATGAGCAAAAAAAAAAAGTGCTTTCTTGAAATGGAAACTACTCCTAGAGAAAATGCTGTGAAGACTCTTGAAATGACAACAAAGGATTTAGAATATAACAAATGTAGCTAATAAAATCAGTAGCAGGGTTTGGAAGGATAGACACATTTTCAAAAAAGTGTTACTCCAGATAAAATGCTGTCAAACAGGACTGCATAATAGAGAGAGGTCATTCTCGAAAGGAAGAGTCAATTAATGAGGCAAACTTCATTGCGGTCTTACTTTAAGAAACTGCCAGAGCCTTCCAATCTTCAGCCGTCACCACCCTGATCTCAGCAGCCATCAACACTGAGGCAAGACCCTCCACCAGCAAAAAGATTACAGCTGCCTGAAAGCTCAGATGATGGTTAGCATTTTTTTAGCAATAAAGTATTTCTGAATTAAGGTATAGACATTGTTTTTTTTAGACATAATGCTATTGCACTTAACAGACTGCAGTATAGTATAAATGTAACTTTTATATGCACTGAGAAACCAAAAAAATTCCTTTGACTCGGCTTTATCATGATATTCACTTTATTACAGTGGTCCACACTGAACCCACGGTATCTCCGAGGTCTACCTATGCAGGTACAAGGACGCCACCCTCAAAGATTCAGAACCAGATCTGAGTAGGGGCTAGGCATTTGTGTAGTTTGTTTTAAACCCAAGGTGACTCTCATGGGCAGGCAGGATTGAAAGCCACTGATTTTAAAGACTTTTCCATGCAATTTGCACATGACAGTCTAAAGAGCCCACAAAAAATTAAGACCAATATGTATTAAACTTTGTTTTTGATGTCAAGGCCAGGGTCCCTGATCTCAAAACTTAATTAAAACAGATCATTAGGTTCAAGAATTTATATTTTAGACAGAACTAAAGCTGAAGGTTTTGTTCTATGAAAACATGTATAAATGAGAGTTCGGTCTACTATTTAAAATGCTAATCCATGCAGATAGTAAGCTATATAGTGAAAAGTCTTCTTGCCACCAAGATTCTCAGATTTCCCCTCCCCAGAGGCAATTACCATTATTAGTTTCTTGGGTATTTCTTTAGGCACATAAGTGTAGATATACTTAGCATGCATAGCTACCATCTACATACTTTTCTTTTTTTTATAACAATTTTTATGTTTTATTATTTCTGAGGTATAATTGACATATATTAGTTTCAGATGTACAACATAATGATTTGATATATATTGTAAAATGATCACAATAAGTCTAGTTAACATCCATAACCATACATAGTTGCAAAATTTTTTTTCTTGTGATGAGAAGTTCTAAGATTTAGTTTCTTAGAGATTTTCAAACATACAATACAGTATTTTTAACTACAGTCACAATGCTGTACATTACATCCCCAGTACTTATTTATTTTATAACTGAAAATTTGTGCCTTTTGATCTCCTTGCCACCCCCTGCCTCCTGCCTCTGGCAACCACCAGTCTAGTCTCTGTTAACTATGAGCTCAGACTTTTTGTATATACATGTTTTCTTTATCTTTCAACCACTGATAGACAGATTGTCTCCATATCTAAATAATGCTGCAATGAACATGGGAGAACCAACATCTTTTCATTCAGTGTTCTCATTTCCTTGCATGAATACCCAGAAGTAGAATTGCTGGATCATGTGGTTCTCTTCTTAATTTTGAGGAAACTCCATACTGTGGTCTTAGTGGCTGTACCAATTTACATTTCCACTGACAGTGCACAAGTGTTCCCTTTTTCCAATGCCTCCCGCTACTTGTTACTGATCTTTTTATTTATTCTATTTATTTATTTTATTTTGGTATCATTAATATAAAATCACATGAGCAACACTGTGGTTACTAGATTCCCCCCATTATCAAGTCTCCACCACATACCCCATTTCAGTCACTGTCCATCAGCGTAGTAAGATGCTATAGAGTCACTACTTGTCTTCTCTGTGCTGCACTGCCTTCCCTGTGCCCCTCCCCCATGTTATGTGTGCTAATTGTAATGCCTCTTATTCCCCTTCTCCCTCCCTTCCACCCTCCCCCCCCAGTCCCTTTCCCTTTGGTAACTGTTAGTCCATTCTTGGGTTCTGTGAGTCTGCTGCTGTTTTGTTCCTTCAGTTTTTGCTTGGTTCTTATGCTCCACAGATGAGTGAAATCATTTGGCACTTGTCTTTCTCCGCCTGGCTTATTTCACTGAGCATAATACCCTCTAGCTCCATCCACCACATACTTTTCTTTTATACAAACAAGAGCATACTATAAATGCTCTGTATATTTTGTTTACCAGTACATCTCAGAAATCATTCTGTATCAGCACTTTTAATCTATTTTCATTCTACTGGCTATTTAGTAGTATCACTGAAGAGATGTACCACTTCTATTTAACTCTATCAACAATGTCATAATGAACATCCTTTTCGTATGTCTTGTAGGGAAATAAATATGTATTCCTAGTCATGGAATTCCCAAGTCAAAAGGTAGTATTTTAATTGTGATACTGAATATTTGCCCTTCTAAAGGGTACCAGTTATTCCCCACCACACCCTATGGGCTACAGTATATGAGAATGCTTACTTTCCCAAACTTATGACTTCTTTTTTTTTTGCTCACTTGGTAAGTGAAAAATACCTTCTCATTTTATTTTTTTTTAACTCAAACTTTGAAGGATACTGTGTATCCTTTCATGGTTAGAAGCATTTTTTAAAAACTCTTTTCTGTAGAATGTCTGTTGATGTCCTATATATACATTTCCAGTGAGTTTTGAATCTTTTCTTCTTGATTTATAAAAGCTTCCACATAGCAAGGAATTTGGCCCTTTTTATTTCACACACATTGCAAACACTTCAAAGAAAAATATGAAGAAGTTTATTAAAGACTGTTTTAAAGATAGCTGAACTAAAGATAAGATGGAATAGATGCTGGTAAGATTGTCAATTGGTACAACCTTTCTGGACCAAAATATGGCAATATATATCTAGAATTTTTTTTAATGTTTATAATCTTTGTCTAAGTAAAAGTAACCAAAAGCATAAACAAAGAAATTAATTTAAAATAATTAATATAATTAAATTGTATATAATTGTATTATATAAATTATACAATATTATAATTAAAATAAAAAGAATCCAAATACCTCCAAATTTGAAATCTATTAAGTAAAAATGTTATGTCCACAGCACAGAACATTATGTAGCCAATATAAATTATTTTTTCAAAAAAATTAAGTGATAAGGAAATGCTTACAATGCATTAACGAAGAGGAGGAAAAGAAAGAACTGCCTATGTAACAAGATCTCCATCTTATTTAAATGAGAAGGAAAAGGAAATAGACCAAAAAGTTATATATGATCTTTTCTGTGGAATGAGATTATAAATGAATTTCTTCTTTACAATTTTATCTACTTCGTAAAATTTCTATAAGCATATAATTTTTGACATAAAACATAAAATTTACCATTCTAATCATTTTAAGTGTATAGCAGCATTAAGTACACTTACACTGTTGTATAAACTTCACCATCATTCACATCCAGAACTTTTTCATCTTCCCCAAACGAAACTCCATCCGTTTAACACTAACTTCCCATTTTTGCCCCACCACCTGAGCATGTATTTTCATAATCAGAACAAACTATACCAACTTCCTTTAAACCTCTTTGCTTTTACTTATGTCAGAAACCTGTATTACTATTATTGCTGAGCTTTTTAGCAGCCAAGGCAGAAAGGGAAACATGATGGATTACACAGTTCTCATTGACAGACACAGCGAGTTCATAAGTTCCTCTAGGCCAGTGCTTCTCAGCTTCTTTCTGTTCCAATACACCTAAGGGTTACTGTAACCTCCCACTAAGAACAATGGTTTATTAAATCAGTGACTGGACACACTGAGTGGGAGGAAGACGGGGAAACAATGTAAGAAATGGGGGGGGCAGAGAGCACATAATTCCTATCCTCCCAACACACACAAGGTAATTCAAATGTCAACATTTCTATCACTACCACTAGTTAAACACATACACACAATTTCTGCTGTAACAAATGTTACTAACACTAGAGCCTAGAAGAAATATATCACGTGGATTTTTTTATAAATGGCACAACCTAAAATAATAGAAATATTTAATAATAGATATCAGAAAATTCTTTCAAGTGGTCACTGTTTGTAGAACTTTGAAAGTACAAGAAATTAAACTGAATTTTAAAATTTTTGAAGAGACTCAACACAAATAAACAGATCTATTATTTATGGTAATTGTTTAGATAATAGGGTAAGCTATAATCCAAATTCACTGAGGCAGTCACTGGAATTCAAATGGCCCAAGGGCACAATTTTTTTTAACTCATCTAACACTAGTGCCTGAAGCAGTTTCTAATACAATAGGTGATTAATACATATTTTTGAACCAACTATCAAAGTATCTCATTAAAAACAAGATCTAATAATCTACTTAACAGCCCAGTTTCAGAGAGTTTTAAGAATACATAGGACTTTGCAAAATGGCCATCCTGCCTAAAGCAATCTACAGATTCAATGCAATCCCTATCAAAATACTAACAGCCTTCTTCAATGAACTAGAACAAATAATTCCAAAATTCAAATGGAACCACAAATACCCAAAGTAATCCTGAGAAGGAAGAACAAAGCTGGGGGGATTACACTCCCCAACTTCAAGCTTTACTACAAAGCCAAAGAAATCAAAACAACTTGGTACTGGCACAAGAACAGACCCATAGATCAGAATAGAGAGCCCAGATATAAACCCACACATATATGGCCAATTCATATACGATAAAGGAGCCATGAATACACAATAAGGAAATGACAGCCTCTTCAACAACTGGTATTGGCAAAATTAGACAGCTAAATGTAAGAGAATGAAACTGGATTATTGTCTAACTCCACACACAAAAGTAAACTCGAAAGGACCAAACACCTGAATGTAAGTCATGAAACCATAAAACTCTTAGAAGAAAACATAGGCAAAAATCTATCTCTTGAATATAAATATGAGCAACTTTTTCATGAACACATCTCCTGGGGCAAGAGAAACAAAAGCAAAAATGAACAAATGGGACTACATCAAGCTAAAAAGATTCTGTACAGCAAAGGACACCATCAGTAGAACAAAAAGGCACCCTACAGTATGGGAGAATATATTCACAAATGACATATCTGATAAAGGATTAACATCCAAAATATATAAAGAACTCACACGCCTCAACACCCAAAAAGCAAATAACCTGATTAAAAAATGGGTGAGGGATCTGAACAGACACTTCTCCAAAGAAGAAATTCAGATGGCCAACAGGCACATGAAAAGATGCTCCACATGGCTAATCATCAGAGAAATGCAAATTAAAACCACAATGAGATATCATCTCACACCAGTTAGGATGGCCAACATCCAAAAAACAAACAAAAATAAATGTTGGCAAGGATGTGGAGAAAGGGGAACCCTCCTAAACTGCTGGTGGGAATGTAAACTAGTTCAACCATTGTGGAAAGCAGTATGGAGGTTCCTCAAAAAACTCAAAATAGAAATACCATTTGAACCAGGAATTCCACTCCCAGGAATTTACCCTAAGAATGCAGCAGCCCAGTTTCAAAGAGACTTATGCACCCCTATGTTTATCGCAGTACTATTTACAATAACCAAGAAATGGAAGCAACCTAAGTGTCCATCAGTAGATGAATGGATAAAGAAGATGTGGTACATATACACAATGGAATATTATTCAGCCATAAGAAGAAAACAAATCCTACCATTTGCAACAACATGGATGGAGCTAGAGGGTATTATGCTCAGTGAAATAACCCAGGTGGAGAGAGACAAGTACCAAATGATTTCCCTCATTTGTGAAGTACAACAACAAAGCAAAACTGGAGGAATAAAATGGCAGCAGACTCATAGACTCCAAGAAGGGACTAAAGGTTACCAAAGGGGAGGGGTGGAGGACAGTGGGTGGGGAGGGAGGGAAAAAGGGATTGAGGGGTATTATGATTGGTACACATGGTGTGGGGTTGGGTTACGGGGAAGACTGAAGCACAGAGAAGACAAGTAGTGACTCTGTGGCATCTTACTACGCTGATGGGCAATGACTACAATGGGGTTGGTGGGGGGTCTTGATAGTACGGGTGAATGTAGAAACCACAATGTTGCTCATGTGAAACTTTCATAAGATTGTATATCAATGATAACTTAATAAAAAAAAAGAAGAATACATAGGACTTTGAGATCACCAACTTTAGTCATTTAGTCATAAACACTGAGAAACGAACTGGTAAAGGGAAAATGACTAAATAATATATAAATACAAACACAAGGCATTCTATATTGGCTAAATAGATTATAGTGTTAGAAATCTTAGAATGTACATTAGGATTTATAAAAATACCTCTAAGTCAGCTTCATATTTTCAAATATTAAAACCTTTTCAATATATGAAATGTCTAGTGCTTCATTAATGAAATTTCATAAATCTTAACTTGAAAATAACACACATGCACTTAAATGTTCAAAGAAAGACAACTTACATAAAAGCTGCAAACAGTCATCCTTCTTTTTTAAGCGGTCTTTAATATCTCCTGATATGAGTACAGAATATGGACATGCCATTTCTTTCAAAAAACCACTTATCTCAAGCTGGAAGCTTTCTAGATCATCTCGCCCTTAAAAAATGATATCATAAAACATTTAGTGAATATTTACCATATATTCTGATACGATAACATCTACTACTAGATGACTTCAATTTTACACTCAATTCTAAATTTTCACTTTGAATGTGAAAGGATTTCACTTTAAATCCTTACATGTGACCCCAAGTTTAGATAAAGGTAACCAAATAATTTCTAGATATAAAAAGCAATACCTTAATTAAGAACATGACTATCTAATCATGAGATAAATCCCCGTAAGAATTTTCCAAGGGACTTCTCATAAAAGAGATAAACTGAAAATGTTTTATGTTAGTGAATGAAATATTGAAAGCATATTATGGCTATATTAATTGGCTTTAGAGCAAATGATCCATTTCTACAGTATTTCTATGGATTCAGATAATAAATGCAATCTAAGCCTCACTGCTTATCTTTCTTTCATAACCTAATTATGTAGGAATTTATGTCATATATTTTTAATTCAGCTTATTTTACTTTGCTCCAAGTGAATTCTATTAGGTTTGGCAAGGAAACAAGCAATTTAAAAGCAAGGATAGCTTCAGAGGGTAAGGCTACTTTGTTGTCTATCAAATACTCAGTAATTTTTTTTCTTTTTATTAT
Organism: Smutsia gigantea; assembly: GCA_032199065.1. NCBI lineage: Eukaryota > Metazoa > Chordata > Mammalia > Pholidota > Manidae > Smutsia > Smutsia gigantea. Next base: position 93,966 of record JAVSCE010010822.1, read on the forward strand.
AGTATGAAATTCTACCAATCAAAGACTCATAAGGCCTCCAGTTACCAAGACAGTAATGAATAAATAAACATATTTTTGAGCCAATGCAGGAGTATTTATAAAAGTATTCCTAAGTGAATCCATATCCTGAGTTATAAACATGGTAATACAATTGAAATTAGGGATTACATGTACTTTAAAAAAAAATCCTTCATTCAAAAGAAGCAGTATTCAAAAATTAAACTTTTTAAATAGCTAAATTCAGACCCTACTTTTCTATTAACACTAAGGTTAAGACAGCTGATAAACATGGTAATTGGTACATAGATTTAAGAACCAATTTTGGATTAATTAATATAAAATTTAATCCAAAGATATTTAATATCACATTAAAGTTCTTCCTAATATTAATGATTTTTCTTTTTACAGTGGGCACATTGTAGATAAAAACTATAAAGCATAGGCTACCATTTCATTTTATTATTAAACAGAAACGTAAATAAAACACAGTGGTAATACCAGCTGAAGTGATGCTTTCTTCCAAGTTGCACAATGATTTTATTTGAGAGCCTAACCAAACACAGAGCTCTGAAAATTCAGGTGAAGATAGTCCACCCTCTGCTGCCTTCAGAAGGGCTTGCTCTTCTAACAGTGGACCCTTATATCTAAAAAGAAAGACATAAAAGGTTAAATAAATAAATCACCTAATACTCTCCGTTGTTATTGTATAACAGAGCCAATAAATATATCCACTTACAGACTGTCTTTCTGACTGCTTTCACACTGCAATGGAAGAGATGAGTAGTTGTGACAAGACAGTACATCTGGCAAAGCCTGAAATTTTTACTATCTGGTCTGCTACAGAAATGGTTTGCCAATTTCTGTTCTATATAATTAACATTTGGTGTTTTTCCTATATTTTACCATTTTTTAGTAAAATTAGCAACCACTTTTAAGATAAATATTACAGACAGAGGACTCAAGATGACGGAGTGAAAGGTGACACAGAGAACTTCTCGCAAAACCACAAATAGTACAAAAATATATTAATTAATACAACTAACCCTAAAACAGCAACAAGAAAGAAGACTGAACCAGACTGCATACAGACCTCACCAACAAAGCAGACTTCACGAAACAGGGTAACGTACGAGAGCCTTGATCCGGCGGGAACTGAGCCCTTCCCCCACCCCAGCTTACTGGCAGGAAGAAGAGAAACGGAGCGGGGAAGGGGGTGGAAGCCTGGGACTGCTGAACACCTAGCCCTGGAGATCTGCTTTGTGAGCGGAAGCCTATCTTGTGTGGTGCTCTGGATGTTGGGGAGATCTGACGGACAGAGTGCTTGGGAGACTGACATTGCGGCCATTTGTGGAGGGAAGGATCCGCATCGAGCCGCTCTGTGTCAAGGAGGGGCGGGCGGTCTGAGAGGCTTCCTAGCAGCGAGAGGGCTGCTGAAGGGGCGGGGTTTGCACAGAGCTTGCTGTACAGGAGAAGGGAGAGCTGGACAAGGTCGTCTGGGCATGCTCTGCCCAGCTGGTTGGGAACTTTGAGGAGCTTCAGTTGCTCCATCCCCCTGGCTGCCTATCAGCTCTGAGGCCCCCCACTGTGACACACAGCCTGCCACACCTTCCTCCTAGCATGCCAGCACCAGTTAGCAAACTGGCAGTCACTGTGTGGGCATCAGGCCAGCCAGAGGGAGGCCCCACCTACAACAGCTAGAGACGCAAAGCACAGAGGCTTACACGGGTGTGCTTGGCCCACTGGCTCTGACACTGGAGACAGGCACCGCAGACAGGAATCAGGAAACGGATCTGTCCTCCCCCCAGGCACCAGCTCTGCTCCCCTACGACCCCCAACCTCACTCTAGAGGCTGAACAGCTCCAGAGACTGGAGTTTCTGCACACCAGTGGGTACCACACAGAAATATGAAACGTCAAAAGAATATCATTCTGACCAAAATCTCACAAACCCAGAAAAAGGGCCAAATGAAACAGGACTCACCAATCTTCCTGAAAGAGAGTTCAAAATAAAAATTATAAACATGCTTGTGGAGGTACAGAAAATATTCAAGAACTCAGGAATGAATTTAAGTCAGAGATTCAATCATTAAGAAATTCCATATCTGAAATGAAACATACAATGAAGGGATTTAAAAGCAGATTAGATGTCGTAGAAGAGACGGTAAATGGAATAGAAATTAGAGAAGAGGAATACAAAGAAGCTGAGGCACAGAGAGAAAAAAGAATCTCTAAGAAAGAATATTGAGAGAACTGTGTGACCAATCTAAATGGAACAATATTCGCATTATAGGGGTACCAGAAGAAGAAGAGAGAGAAAAAGGGATAGAAAGTGTCATTGAGGAGGTAATTGCTGAAAACTTCCCAATCTGAGGAAGAAGATAGTCTCTCAAGCAATGGAGGTGCACAGATCTCCCAAAACAAGGGACCCAAGGAAGACAACATCAAGACATATAATAATTAAAATGGCAAAGATCAAGATAAAGCCAGACTTTTAAAAGCAGCTAGAGAGAGAGAAAAAAGATCACATACAAAGGAAAACTCAACAGGCTATTATCAGACTTCTCAACAGAAACCTTACAGGCCAGAAGGCAATGGCATGATATATTTAATGCAATGAGGCAGAAGGGCCTTGAACCAAGAATACTCTACCAGGCAAGGTTATCATTTAAATTTGAAGGAGGGATTAAACAATTTTCAGATAAGCAAAAGCTGAGAGAATTTACCTCCCACAAACCACTTCTAAAGTGTATTTTGGAGTGACTCTTATAGATGGAAGTATTCCTAAGGCTAAACAGATGTCACCCAAGGGATAGACAAAAAGTACAGAATATGATTCATAACATACAAAGAATGGAAAAGGAAGAAAAAGGAGGAAAAAAAAGAACCTTTAGGTTGTATTTGTAATAGCATATGAAGTGAGTTAAATTAGACAGTTAGATAGTAAGGGAATTACCCTTGAACCTTTGGAAACCACGAGTCTAAAGCCTGCAATGGCAATAAGTACATACCTATCGATAATCACCCTAAATGTAAAATGGTCTGAATACACCAATCAAAAGACATAGAGTTACTGAATGGATAAAAAAATACACAGACTGAAAGTAAAGGGATGGAAAAAGATATTTCATGCAACTAATAGTGAGAAAAAAGCAGGAGTTGCGGTACTTGTATCAGACAAAATAGACTTTAAAACAAAGAAAGTCACAAAAGACAAAGAAGGACATCACATAATGATAAAGGTGTCAGTCCAACAAAAGAGTTTAACCATTATAAATATCTATGCACCCAACACAGGATCACCTACATATGTGAAACAAATAGTAACACAATTAAAGGGGGAAATAGAATGCAATGCATGCATTTTAGGAGACTTCAACACACCATTCAGTCCAAAGGACAGATCAACCAGACAAAAAATAAATAAAGAGACAGAGGCACTGAACAACATATTAGAACAGATAGACCTAATGGACATCTACAGAACACTCCATCCAAAAGCAACAGGATACACATTTTTCTCAAGTGCACATGGAACATTTTCAAGAATAGATCATATACAAGGCCACCAAAAGAACCTCAGTAAATTCAAAAAGACTGAAATTGTACCAACCAGCTTCTCAGATCACAAAGGTATGAAACTAGAAATAAATGACACAAAGAAAATGAAAAAGCCCACAAACACACGGAGACTTAATAATATCCTCCTAAATAATCAATGGACCACCAACCTAATAAACACAGAGATCAAGCAATATATGGAGACAAATGACAACAATAATTCAACACCACAAACTCTGTGGGATGCAGCAAAAGTCTTACCAAGAGGAAAATATATTGCAATATGGGCCTACCTCAGGAAAGAAGAACAATCTCAAATAAACAGTCTAAACTCACAATAATGAAACTAGAAAAGGAAGAACAAATGAGGCCCAAAGTCAATAGAAGGAGGGACAGAATAAAGATCAAAGGAGAAATAAATAAAATAGAGAAGAATAAAACAATAGAAAGAATCAGTGAAAGCAGGAGCTGGTTCTTCTTTGAAAATAAACAAAATAGATAGACCCCTAGCCAGACTTTTCAAGAAAAAAAGAGAGTCTACACACATAAAAAGAATCAGAAATGAGAAAGGAAAAATCACTATGGACACCACAGAAATACAAAGAATTATGAGATAATACTATGAAAAATTATATGGTAACAAACTGGATAACCTAGAAGAAATGGACAACTTTCTAGAAAAATACAACCTTCCAAGGCTGACCCAGGAAGAAACAGAAAATCTGAATAGACCAATTACCAGCAAAGAAACTGAATTGGTAATCAAAAAACTCCCTATGAACAAAACACCTGGACCAGATGGTTTCACTGCTCAATTTTATCAAACATTTAGTGAAGACCTAATACCCATCCTCCTTAAAGTTTTCCAAAAAGTAGAAAAGGAGGGAATACTCCCAAACTCATTCTACAACGCCAACATCCCTCTAATACCAAAACCAGGCAAAGACACCACAAAAAAAGAAAATTACAGACCAATATCCCTGATGAACATAGATGCAAAAATACTCAACAAATTATTAGCAAACTGAATTCAAAAACACATCAAAAAGATCATCCATCATGATCAAGTGGGATTTGTCCCAGGATACAAGGATGGTAAAACATTCAAAAATCCATCAACATCATCCACTACATCAACAAAAAGAAGGGCAAAAACCACATGATCCTCTCCATAGATGCTGAAAAAGCATTCGACAAAATTCAACATCCATTCATGATAATAAAAACTCTCAACAAAATGAGTATAGAGGGCAAGTACCTCAGCATAATAAAGGCCATATACGACAAACCCACAGCCAACATTATACTTAACAGCGAGAAGCTGAAAGCTTTTCCTATAGGATCAGGAACAAGATAATGATGTCCACTCTCCCCTCTTTTATTCAACATAGTACTAGAGGTACTAGCCCAGGAATCAGAAAACACAAAGAAATAAAAGGCATCCAGATTGGCAAGGAAGAACTCAAACTGTCCCTGTTTTCAGACGACATGATATTGTACATAAAAAACCCTAAAGAATCCACTTCAAAACTACTAGATCTAATATCTGAATTCAGCAAAGTTGTGGGACACAAAATTAATACACAGAAATCTGTTGCATTCCTATATACTAATGGTGAACTAGCAGAAAGAGAAATCAGGAAAACAATTCTATTCACAGTCACATCAAAAAGAATAAAATACTTAGGAATAAACCTAACGAAGGAAGTGAAAGACCTACACCCTGAAAACTACAGGACACTCTTAAGAGAAATTAAAGAGGACACTAATAAATAGAAATTCATCCCATGCTCTTGGGTAGAAAGAATTAATATTGTCAAAATGACCATCCTGCCTAAAGCAATCTACAGATTCAATGCAATCCCTATCAAAATACCAACAGCATTCTTCAATGAACTAGAGCAAATAGTTATAAAATTCATATGGAACCATAAAATACCCCAAACAGCCAAAGCTATCTTGAGAAGGAAGAATAAAGTGGGGGGAATTATGCTCCCCGACTTCAAGCTCTACTACAAAGCCACAGTAATCAAGACAATTTGGTACTGGCACAAGAACAGACCCATAGACCAGTGAAACAAAATAGAGAGCCCAGATATAAACCCAAGCATATATGGTCAATTAATATACGATAAAGGAGCCATGGATATACAATGGGGAAATGACAGCCTCTTCAACAGCTGGTGTTGGCAAAACTGGACAGCTACATGCAAGAGAATGAAACTGGATTATTGTCTAATCCCATACACAAAAGTAAACTCAAAGTGGATCAAAGACCTGAATGTAAGTCATGAAACCATATAACTCTTTGAAAAAAACATAGGCAAAAATCTCTTGGACATAAACATGGGCAACTTCTTCATGAACATATCTCCCGGGGCAAGGGAAACAAAATAAAAATGAACAAGTGGGGCTATATCAAACTAAAAAGCTTCTGTACAGCAAAGGACACCATCAGTAGAACAAAAAGACATCCTACAGTATGGGAGAATATATTCATAAATGACATATCCGATAAGGGGTTGACATCCAAACTATATAAGGAGCTCACACACCTCAACAAACAAAAAGCAATTAAGCCAATTAAAAAATGGGCAGAGGAGCTGAACAGACACTTCTCCAAAGAAGAAATTCAGATGGCCAAACAGGCACATGAAAAGATGCTCCACATTGCTAATCATCAGAGAAATGCAAATTAAAAACACAATGAGATATCATTTCACACCAGTTAGGATGGCCAACATCCAAAAGACAAACAACAACAAATGTTGGTGAGGATGTGGAGAAAGGTGAACCCTCCTAAACTGCTGGTGGGAATGTAAACTAGTTCAAACATTGTGGAAAACAGTATGGAGATTCCTCAAAAAACTCAAAATAGAAATACCATTTGACCCAGGAGTTCCATTCCTAGGAATTTACCCTAAGAATGCAGCAGTGCAGTTTGAAAAAGACATATGCACCCCTATGTTTATTGCAGCACTATTTACAATAGCCAAGAAATGGAAGCAACCTAAGTGTCCATCAGTAGATGAATGGATAAAGAAGAGGTGGTACATATACACAATGGAATATTATTCAGCCATAAGAAGAAAACAAATCCTACCATTTGCAACAACATGCATGGAGCTAGAGGGTATTATGTTCAGTGAAATAAGCCAGGCGGAGAAAGACAAGTATCAAATGATTTCACTCATCTGTGGAGTATAAGAACAAAGAAAAAAAACTGAAGGAACAAAACAGCAGCAGACTCACAGAGCCCAAGAATGGACTAAGAGTTACCAAAGGGAAAGGGACTGGGGAGGATGGGTGAGAAGGGAGGGATAAGGGGGGAAAAGAGGTATTACAATTAGCATACATAATGTAGCGGGAAGGGGGGACACGGGAAAGGCAGTATTTACGTAGAAGACAAGTAATGATTCTATAGCATCTTACTACACTGATGGACAGTGACTGTAATGAGGTTGGTGGGGGGGACTTGATAATAGGGGGTCTAATAACCATAACGTTGTTCAGGGATTGTACATTAACGATACCAAATTTTAAAATATATAAATAAATAAATAAGATACATATTACATTCAAAAAAAGTCAAATAGAACATTCTAATAACCTTATACTAGTTACAAGAATATATAGTGAATATATTATAATGAATATAATATAGTGAAGAAAGAATGGATGCAGATTTTGAATTCAAAAAATTAAAGCTGAAAAGGACCTATGAGATCATTTTTTTATTGTGAAATGATTATCACAGTAAGTTTAGTTAGCATCCTTCAACATACATAGTTATAAATTATTTTTTCTTGCGATGTGAACTTTTGAAGTTTTTTCTCTTAACAACTTTTCAATACACAAGACAGTATTGCTCACCATGCAACGAACAAGTTCCAATACAGTGAAGAAGCTCCCACAAGGTGAACCATGCAAGGAACATAGTGAACAAGTTCTCACAAGGTAAACAATGCAAAGGCAGTCATATCAGAGAACCTAATTCAGTTACTATAATCAATCAACTATGATTATTCATATGATTTTTATACTTAAATTATAAGTGAATCCCACATTTCCCCCTTTTTTGTTTTAACTGACGCAAATGCATATGCATATATTTGTGGAAGGTACCAGAATAATGATTAGCTGGGCTCGGCCTGTGACATAGCTTGTCACAGGCAATGTCTCTCTCGTCTGGAGGGGTGAGGTTCTATGCCTCACCTCATTTGGCCCCCACGTTGCTCACCTGAGGTCCCTTGTGACTGTGCCTGTCTTAGGTTGTTCCTCCCATGAGGAATCTTACCTGTCTCTGGCTAACCAGCCATCTCCTGGGACCAAACGGAGATAAAATACGAAAGAGAGGACAGCCAGCAGCTATAATTCTGGATAAAATCACAATATACATGATTATTTTCTTGCAGCAAATGCAGGTGGGGAATCAGTATATGATTTCACAAAGTTGTTTAAAAGGAATCACTTATTTCTTGAAGTTAATTCTTGAAAAGTAGCATATGCTTGTATTGGCTTTAAAAGACCAACAACTGCCTTCCGCACACACACTAGGAGAACAGGAATACAAATGCGTAACAGTATTAGACCTACAATTACAGGCCATTTCGAATGAAACAAAGAAAACCAATTTAACAATCCAGGCATTTGTGAAAACTTATCAATAACATGGTGAATGTTGTCTATTTGATCTTGAATACTATGCGAAAAATCAGACAAATTAAAACAACACATCCCTGGAAATTGTTCACATCCCTTATGTTTTTCTTTAATCACTTATTCTTTTATTAGCTTCTCATAAGTATTCTTTTTTTTATAATTTATTTTGGATCATTAATCTACAATTACATGTGCAATATTATGATTATTAAACTACCCCCTTCATCAAGTCCCCACCCACCAAGCCCATTACAGTCAGTGTCCATCAGCATAGTGAGATGCTATAGAGTCACTACTTGTCTTCTCTAAGTTGTACAGCCCTCCCCATGCCCCCCCAACATTACAACTGCAATCATAATGCCCCTTTTTCCCTCTTATTCCTTCCTTCCCACCCATCTTCCCCAGTCCCTTTCCCTTTGGTAACTATTAGTCCGTTCTTGGGTTCTGTGAGTCTGCTGCTGTTTGGTTCCTTCAGTTTTTATCTTTGTTCTTATACTCCACATATGAGTGAAATCATTTGATACTTGTCTTTTTCGGCTTGGCTTATTTCACTGAGCATAATACCCTCTAGCTCCATCCATGTTGTTGCAAATGGTAGGATTTGTTTTCTTCTTATGGCTGAATAATATTCCATTGTGTATATGTACCACATCTTCTTTATCCATTCATCTACTGATGGACACTTAGGTTGCTTCCATTTCTTGGCTATTGTAAATAGTGCTACGATAAACATAGGAGTGCATCTATCTTTCTCAAACTGGGCTGCTGTATTCTTAGGGTAAATTCCTAGGAGTGGAATTCCTGGTTCATATGGTATTTCTATTTTGAGTTTTTTGAGGAACCTCCATACTGCTTTCCACAATGGATGAACTAATTTGCATTCCCACCAGCAGTGTAGGAGGGTTCCCTTTTTTCCACATCCTCGCCAACATTTGTTGTTGTTTGTGTTTTGGATGTTGGCCATCCTCACTGGTGTGAGGTGATATCCTATGAGATCATTTTAACCTAAACCATTTATTATATAATTTTATACTTTCAAACACTAGTACAAGTATGTGAACAGAACCTTAAATTTTCCATTCATTTTCTATTTTATATAATTGAATTAGATACCAGTTTTCTACTTTTATCGTTCTTTCTGCCACTGAGCTTTAAAAAAAAAAACTTTCAGATTTTAACATTTTGATGGGTTTTAATCCACTGCAGTTATTTTTCTTTTGATGCTCAAATTGTCCTTTCTCTGGTTAGTGGAAACCCAGTGGGTCCTCTGACTTGCTCCTAGTATTATTTGAACACCTTCTTGCTTTCTAAGACAAGATGTTTTCTGTCCTAAACCTGCAATCAGCCATTTTCTAAGCAGCCTGGATTCTTTTCAATGGTATTTAAAGTATACAATCTGGCATTAAAGGTAAGTCACCTGTACCTGTATCTTTTTAAGAGAAATTACATCAGGAGTTCACATTTCTATTTCCACTTCAAATTTAGAACTGGAGGATTTTTACTTATTTTGTTTTCCATTTTTATCTATTTTCTCTTACAATGAAAATTCTGGTTTCTAATGACATTTACATAATCCTAGTTTATATATAAATAGATACAAATTACAGTTTCAGAATAGGAAAACCAGCATTATTACTAACAATATAATTACTGAAAACTATTTTTTTTAATCTTCAGAATATATTCCAGTAAGGATGTATAGAAAAACAACTCCTTTACATGTGATTAAACCACCTACTCAATATGTCGATGGATACTGTACCTTTCATTTTTAGGGACTTATCTCTCCTTTTTTGTTTTGATTATTTTTATTTAATTTTGTTTTATAATTATGTAAAACATTTATATGGCTTCAAAGTTAATTTACAAAACAAGGTACACTCAGACAAATCTAACTGGCAATCTTAATCTTGTTCCTTCTACTCTCTTTTCTCCCTCCCCTATAAGTAGCCATATATATTAGTTTGGGGTTGTCATTCCATGTTTTTAAATATAAACATATATATGCTTCTCCTTCTTTAGATAAAAGGCAGCCTACTGTGTACTGTTTTATTCCTTGTTTTAAACACACACATACATTTACATATACTAGAGATTAGTAGAGATACTACTCAACCATTTCTATAGTTGCAGAGTTCTCCACTGCCTTGGCTAACAATATTTTATTCACTATGTCCACTGTAAGAACTTTTTGGTCATTTGCAGTGTTTTACTATTATAAAAAATATGGCAAATTTCTGTCAGTGTATATCTGGGACAGATTCCTAGAGATGGGATTGTTGGGTCAACGGGTAAATGGAAATGTAACTTTGCTAGACACTTTTAAATTTCCTCTACGGGATTTATACAATCAAGGTATGAGAGTACCTATTCCCCATAACTCACCAAAATTGTCAAACACTTAGATTTTTGACCATCTGATGTCTCAGTATAGTTTTAATTTACATTTGTCTTATGATCAAGGCTGTACAACTTTTCATATGTTTAAAGGATATTCGCATTTTTTTTCTGAATTCTCTGGTTCTATCTCATGAGAGGTAAATATTTTCAAACCCCTATTTTGCAGGTAAGAAATTAAGGATTAACAATGTTAAGATAACTGCTTTAAGTACCAGGCTGGGCACAGTACTAGACATATTCCGATAGAAATATTGATATTAATAAAAATATTTACTTATAACTCATTTAGTCTTTACAGCAATGTTTTGAAGTTAGCATTATCTTAATTTTGTAGGATCAAAAGATAATTAAATGATGACATTAGGATTAAAACCCAAATTTGACCCCAAATGTGAACTCTTAAACTTCTGTCTACACTAAAAAGAAAATTCAACAAATAACCTAGCTAGGTAATGCAGCCACATAAAGGCATAGCTGGATCTAGACCACTCTTTCTGATCCTGAATCTATGCCCACTGAAGATGAGTTATGGGGGAATAGGTACTCTCATACCTTGACTGAATCAGACTGATTCCTGCCTGGGTTACCTTTCCTCCATGTCGTACAGTACCTCTCATTGAGATTTAATAGTAAACATATTATTTCCCCCTACTTGCTTTCATTTCTGCCATAAAGAAATAATCATAAACTGTTGAATAAATTTAACTAATTCATATTGTTGGTGATGTTACTTTTACTGAAATGCCAATTATAAAATTCAACAAAAATTCATTAAATCATCCAAAATACTGAATTTAGAGGGGGGGGGGACCCATAATCCATAATGCCTAAGCTCATCAAATCAGGTAACAATAAAAATAAGAAAAAAATAAATGCATTTAGTAAATCTGAACATCTAATAGCAATCATAATTATAATAGCAAGTATCATTTGTAAACTGCTGTTATGATAGGCCAGTGCTGTGTGCTTTAGGTATACCACTTCATTTAACTGCCACAATATCCTAGGTATATCCAATACATCTATCTAATAAGATAGGTATTATTATCACGTTCTTAGTTTGTTCTATATACTCTTATTTAATCAGGGAAGTGCTACTCTTATTCCAAACACTGAGAACAACTTCCAGAGCCATGTACACTGGAACCACATTTGATGATCTGACACTCCTTCAAGCTGGGTGATCCAGATCTTCTGTCCATTAGGGCCACCCCAAAGACACAGCCAGGACCTAATATACTGTTTTCTATTTCCATCAGCCAACATATAAAATATGAGACCCTTTCTTTCCCTCTGTCATTTACCCATCCTATTGGCTTGCCTCTGTCCAGCTCTCCAGTTCTTGCTTCCCAAACTCTTCCACCATGTTCCACCCATAAACAAATATCCTATATCATCAGCCTCTTCTCAGAAAGACCACCTCCCACCTCTAGCTTTGGCAATTTTACTCTCTCAAATTCAAGGTCATCTGGCAGGGTTTTTATCCTCCTTGCTTCCCATATTACTCTCCCATTATCTTTTAAATATCACCTGCTCAAAGCTCAGAGATTTGCCACCCTATTTCTCTTGTGGTTTTTGTCCATCAGTCTCTCGGATGCCTGCCAATATTCCGTGTGCTCAGTCTTCCTCCCCATTCCTATCTGCCACTACACTGAGTTTCTTCAGAGTCAGTATGTACACCCTTATCCAAAGCCCTGAGCTCTCAATTCCTGGACATCCTCTTTTCCAATCTTTGCCACTACATATGGGTTACCCCTAGACCTTGCCACTGCCTGCAACTACTCCACCTCCAAAATCACTAATCCAAACACGTCACTCCCTGACCAAACCCACTACCTAACCTTTTAGTTTGATTTTTTGACCACTCACCTACAACTATTCTTTGATCTCATCTCTACCTCCACTCCAGGGGTCCTTCTGCATTCCCTATATTTACTAACTCCCTACTGTCTTCACTTTCTTCCTATCCAATTTAGGTTGCAAAGTGAATCATTTCATTTTGGTGAGTCAGTAGATACCTACTGAAGAAATTAATCTTTGATACCATCACCTCCTTCAGCTCTAATAACCAATCAATCACTAAGCCCTGTGAAGCATTTCTTTCCATATCCACTGCCAGTAAGCCACTATCACTTCTCGTCTAGACTACTAACTAAATTCTCCAATCCATTCTCCACCTTGCTGACAGAGGTAACTCTTCAAACTAGACATGGAAGTTCTCCCTTTTTTATTTAAAATAGTTCAGTCATGTCCCATTGCTATTATAACAAAGAACAAAAGTCACAACACAGGCTAAAAGGCACTACATGCCCTGGGCCTCATCTACCACTTCAATCCAATCTTCCATGACTCTGGCCCTTGCTCTCCACCCTCCAGCCCACATTAGTATCCTTCCACTTCTGCTAATCCAGCAAGCTCCTTTCCACTTAAAGGTCTTTCACATTTTGTTCTCATTTTTAAGGACACCTTTTTTCCTCCTTTTCCATCCAACTTTACCTAATTTAACTCCTATTCACAATTCCAATCAACTCAAATGTCACTTCCTCAGGATTCTATCACTAACTCCTAAGACCACACAGGTCCTCCTGTCATGTTATGTCCCATGTTCTTTTCCTTTCAAGCACTTACTACAGTGTAGTGGAGATCATTTGTTTCTCCACTACACTGCAAACTCCACACGGACAGGGACCAAGTCCATTTTGCTCACAAGTGACTTCTCAGAACATTGTCCAATATAGAGTTGTGCTCCATAAATACTTGAAATAAACTTCTCTCCACAACAGTGGTTCTCAACCTAGGCTGTAAAGCTTTTTAGAACTGTTCTACAAAATTGAACGTTGTCAGAACTGAAAGAGACTTCTGAAATCACCTGCTCCAATCTGCTGCTTTCACAAATGAGGAAACTAGGTTATTCCTACCCTGTTTTCATTGATATTTTAAATATACTATATATCACTAAATTGTTTTTTCACCCAGATTTTCCCTTTTATTTCCTGTTTTACCTGACAAACTGAAATACCTTCACTAATATCCTAAATGTTTTAATCACAAAATAGAAAACACATCATACACAATCTTTATGGATATTTTAAAACAGTATTCAGTTACAACACACATGGTAAGTAAAAAGGACTCTTTTTTCACATTTCATTATTACTATATGAATATTTGAACTTCAAAATCTTGTCCTCAGTTAATCCAGGTAAAGTGTGTAAACTGTTTAACTTTCTATAACAAATAACCTGAAACTACCTTTCCTTCGTAAAAGTCAAGATTTAGCAAGCTTCATTTTTCAAAACACCTATAATATAAACAAATTCAAAGAAGGAAGGAAGGGGAAAAAACGCACTGACTTTCCCTTTTTCACAAACTATGTACAGAATCCCACTCTTCTTATCTGGAATACTTGGGAACTAAGGCTGTTTGGGGCCTAGTAAGTATTTTAACTTTTTGTTTTGGTTAACTTTTTGTTATGGAGCACAACTTTTTGTTTACTTGCTTAACCAAGTTAAGTGAAAATTTCCAAGGGATTTCACAGAAGTAAAAATGCCCCCTAAATAATCACTGGCTCTGTTCTTTCATTTGACAAACATTTATTCAGGATCTGCTAAGCACAAGGCTTTGTTATATTGGGTCGTTGCAAATATTATCACCATCAGGTATTATCACCATCCAAAACAAACAGTTGATAGAGAAGCAAGAGCAGTTTTAGGAAAAAACAAAATGGGGTTGGGGTTTCAACTTGCACTCCAGTGCTGCAAAGGCACAGAAACTCCGGCCTGTGGCAGGGCAAACAATTGTGCAGATGGCCCCAATCTCTTTAATTAACGTGTTTTGTTTTTTGACGCTCAACTACCTGGCCCTATGCTCACCTTCATGCACTCTCTTCTTCTGAACTTCTCCTTTACCTATCCAGCCAGCCACTATTTATTATGCCAGACACCTGTTTTTCTGTAGCTAACTTTTGGTGGGGTTGAGGGGACGTTCAAGAGACAATAAATGCATGCGAGGGACAAGATACTTTGGGATATATTGATCCCCATACCTAGAAAGTATTAACATCATCCCAGGAGTTCTCATACCACTGACCACTCTGAACTGTAAATACCAGTGGAGTCTTTGCAGCCCCCAACGACTATGTAAACTATTAGAAATCTGAAAACTGTCTTTTTCCTCTGCCTAGTACACAAATACGCACTAATGAATACATTGTCAACATCGAGTTAATATGCTGATGACGAATGGATCAAACGGCTGAATGAATGGACTCGCACCGAACGACACCCCTTTCTCCGGACCAGGAAGCAGGGCAGATTCGTTCCCGAGCCCTAATGAAGCCACAGGTGGTACACCGGAGGAAACAGTTCGCAGCGGCGGTCCAGGTTCAAGACCCTCTTCCGGACGCGACGACCAGGTCCACGAGCACACCAGGCCCGGGGAGGGCCCCGCTGCCCCGCAGGACGGGGAATCGCCGGGCCTCTCCGCGCCATCGCCGCGCGGCCCGGCTGCCCAGGGTCCAGGCAAGTCGCCCGGCCCGCGGCCCTGCTCCGCTCCCCGGCGGCCCTGCCTCCCGCCTCCCGCTTAACCCCGTCGGCGCCGGAGGGGGCGCCAGGGCGGGGAGGCCGCGGCCGCCCGGCGGGGGGAGAGCTCACGGCCTCGGGGGACGGGCGTAGCCGGGATACTCACCCCAGCGCCTCCAGCGTGTCCAGCACGTCCCCCTCCATCGCAGGCTGGGCACCGGGCTGCGGCCCTCTCATCGTCCTCCGGCCCAAGCTGGTCCGCGCTCTAAGCAGCCCGCCGGAACCCTGCGTCACGGCGCCGAGGTTCCGGTCGGGGTCCCACGCCACTCGGCTCGGGGCCCGGGACGGGCTCGTGAAGGGGCCCCGCCGGGAGGCAATCGACACTCAGGGCCGAGCGCCGCTGTATGTAACAAGAATAACTTTTAAAAGTACAATAAATCGTAGTCATTCAAAGGCTTCTTTGTGTTGGGTCTTATCTGTACAATGAAGTCAATCCTAGCAAACATCGTGATTCTACCCAAGGTGTCTCGACCTAGCAGACTCCAGACCCCTCTGTGTATGACAAAAATGCTGAAATGAAATAATTATCTTGAGCTAAAATGGTGCCACAGAATACCATGTAGCCACATAAAATGTTTAAATCCATATGCACAGCCGTGCTCCAACTTTAAAGAAGAAGTAAAGGGAAGGTAATCCATAACAAAATTATATTGCTTCATTATGAAATGTAGAAGACTGCAAGCAATCCAATGTCTGTTTTTAGTAGAATGGATAAATAAAAGTATAATCCTACAATAGAATGCTATATGCAATGAAAACAGACAAACCACTGCCGCATACAGCAGCCATTAATCATACAAACACGATGTTGAGCAAAAGAATCTAGACACAAAAGAGTTATTTCTACTCTATGCTTTAAAAGCAGACAAATCGTGATAGAAGTCAAAACAGTGATTTTCTTTGGGACAGGATGGTGACTGGCAGAGGTACAAGGGGAGGGCTTCTCTTGTGTTGGTAATGTTTTATATCTTGAACAAATGTGTTCAATTTACAGAAACTTACTGAGCTTTACACTTCTGAATTCTGCACTTCTCTGTATGTTTTACTTTATTTTTCTATAGTGTTATACACTTAAAATGGTTAAAGTTGCAAATTTTATGTTCTATATATATGCCACAATAAAAAATGAATAATGTAAAGTATATAAAACAGTGTCCAGTATACAGTAAGCACTTAATAAATGGTATCAATTTTCTTAGCCTGGGTTCCCTAGAAAACAGAGTTTGAGGCAAAAACTTTGGTGCTAAGACTTTACTGGTAAGTCCAGTCCTAGGGAAACAAGAATGATGGAAGAAGGGGGAGGGGCAGTCGAGAACAGCAAATACATGGAAATGCATTACCAAGCCAGCCACAGCTTTAAAACATCAATTAGAGTGCCTCCATCTCTTCACTGATGTCCTATGAAGCTACTGCAGTTCTCAGTTATCTCTCTCGGTGAGGAAAGAATTTACCATCTAGCTCATGTCTCTGTCTGTCAAAGTTTGTTCCATGAGGAGGTGACTCCCTCACACTTCCAGGTTATATGTGCATCTCCTCAGGTACATGGAGCCCCCAAGGCAGAAAATGCCAGGTATATGACATAGGCATCATCCCAGTTTATACCCGCAAGCAACGAGAAGATCCTGGAGCACACAATGAGACCTTCCACTTGTAAGAACAAGGAAGAGCAACTGTCTTCCCCAATCATTTTAAGCACAAGCTACTGCTAGGGCCACTCTAGCCAGAACACGATACACATGCATGATTCTATGTGGTGCATAAACTCAATCCAATCAGTTCAGCCCTTGCTTCATTCATACTCACTTGCACCCTCTACTGCATCTGGTATTAAAGGGATCCCATAAAGAGAAGAGACAGACAAAATGGCAGAGAAATTCTGGCTGGAAACTTCCCTTATCCAGGGAAGGAAACAGATATGTAAGTCTAGGAAGTCAAGAGAGCTCCAAATAAGATGAACCCAAAGAGAAACACCCCAAGAACATTATAATTAAAATATTCTAAGTTAGGGATAAAGAGAAACTCTTAAGAGTAGCAAGAGAAAAGCAACATATTACATATAAGGGAAAACCCATACAGCTATCTTTTTTTTTTTTACCAGAAAATTTACAGACCAGAAAGGAGTGGCATAACATATTCAAAGTGCTGAAAGGAAGAAAACTGCCAAGCAAGAATTACCCAGCTAGCAAGGTGATCATTCAGAATTGGAGAGAGATCAGGAGTGTTCCAGATAAGCAAGAGCTAAAGGAGTCCACCACCACTAAACCCACCTTACAAGAAATGTTAAAAGGACTTCTCTAAACTAAAAAGAAAAGGCGCTAATTAACAATAAGAAAACCTTTGCAAGATACAGTCTTGCTGGAAAAAGTAGGAGAGTAGCGTTCTCACCACAAGAAAAAAAATGGTTAACTGTATGTGGCGATGGATGTTAACTAGACTTACTGCGATCATCATTTCATAGTATGTTCATATATTAAATCATTATGTTGTACACCTGAAATTAATATATGTCAAAAACAATTTTAAAATCACTTAACATTTCTGTAAATAACAAAGAAAATCAGAAATTGAAATAAAGCTATCATTTTCATACCATCAAAAAATATGAAATACCTAGAGATAAATAAGACAAAAGGAGTACAGATCTATATATTAAAACCACAAAGTATTGCTGAGAGACAATAAAAAGTAAGTAAGTAGACACATATACTCTATTCATCAGTCACAATACTCAATATTGTTAACATGTTAGCTTCCTCTAAATTGCTCTATGGCTTTAATACAATATGAACTAAAATTTGCTGAAACTAACATGCTATTTCTAAAATCTGTATTAAGTACAAGGACCCAGACTAGCTAAAACAATACTTAAAAAGGGCACAGTTCCTCAATTTTGAAGAAGAGCACAGAAAAATGAACAATAATTTATTTCAGGATTTTTCATTGAGATAATGGTTGGTTGTAAAGATAGATATATCAGAGGAACTTAACAGAGAGTACACAAATAAATCTACACACATATGGACATTTGTCTTTTGACCAAGATACAAAGGCATTTCAGTGGAGAAAATATTGTTTGTTTTTACAAAAGTTGCTGGCAAAAATTAAATATTCATATACAAAAGAAAAAAACTTTGATTTATACATTTCACCACATACAAAATTTAACTTAAAATTGATCAGAGACATAAATGTAAATCCTAATGATAGAAAACTTCCATAAGAAAACATAAGATTTTCTGAGAGAAATCTTCATGACCTTGCTTTAGGCAAAGATTTCTGAGACATGACACCAAATGCACAATCCATAAAAGGAAAATTTGATGAACCATACTTCATCAAAACAAAAAACTTTTGCTCTTTGAAAAGCAAGCCACATACTTGGTGAAAATATTTGCAGGCCATAAATCGAATAAAGGATTTGTATCCAGATTAAAGAAATCAACTAAAAAATAAGAGCACCCATCTTTTAAAATGGGCAAAACATTTGAACAGATATCTTGCCAAAAAAGATGTATGGGTGACAAATAAGCACCCAAAACTGTGCTTAATATCACTTGTCATAAATACAAATGAAAAATCACAATGAGATACCACTACATACCTAGTTAAATGGCTAACACTGAAAAGACTGACCATACCAGATGTGGGTATGATGTGGAGCAACTAGAACTCCCACGTGACGCCAGGAGGAACGTAAAATTGTGAATCGCTTTGGACCACAGTATGGCTTCTTAAAATGTCAAACATACACCTATTGTCTGATCCTCCACCATTAGACATTCACCCAAGAAAAAGGCAAAGGTACATGCAGGCAAACAGTTGTATGCCAGTGTTCGTAGTACTATTTGTAATAGCTCCAAACTGGAAAAAATCCAAATGCTTATTAATATTTGAATGGAAAGGATAAATGAATTGTGGTATTTTCATACAGTAGAAAAGTACTAAACAATAAAATAATGAAGCATTGATTCACACAATATGGGTGAATCTCAAAATTATTAAGAGTGAAAGAAAGGTGATAAAAAAAGGAGTACATAGTGCATGATTCCATTTATATAAAATCTAGAAAATGCAAAGTTAAGCTATAGTGACAGAAAGCATATCAGTGGGTCCTGGAGACTGGTAGGGGTGTCAGGGTTGGGTGAGACAGGATTACAGTGGAGCACAAGGAAACATTTGAAGGCTAAAGATGTTTGCTATCTTGACTGTGGTAAGAGTTTCATGTGTGTATAAATATGTCAACATTGATTAAATTGTACGCTTTAAAAGTGTACCATTATTGTATGTCAATGTACTTTTTAAATAAGTAACCTTCAAAAAAAATAATGTATGCGACACGGGTATAGCATGATAGCTATCACCACTCCTTGGGCACCTATAGATTTTTATTGTAATGGACCATCACTTGCTCTGCTAAGCCTTGGCTGGACCTCATCATTTTTCTTAACACTGCTCCTTTTCTGAGCTCTTTCACTCCATCACAGGAAACAAGGGCAGAGGGGAAGGAAAGCTACCTATGTAACCTGACATCAAAATATTGTGATTTCTATCTTATAATAGTTTTATGTGTAAATATGATGATCAGTTCAGCTAGTTTGCTCTTCCTTTTACTGAACATTTTACCCTATGTCACTTTTAGGACTCTGTGCTACAAGAAACAAAAACCCAATCCAAACTGGCTTAACTTAACATGGGAATGTGCCGGCTCAAGGGCCTTGATAGCCCCGGGCTTGGAGAATGGTTTGAACCAGAGACTTCACCATGTTGTCAAGACCTTGGCTCTATTTCTCAGCGATTCTCAGCTTTACCCTCTCTCTGATGTGGACTTTGTCCTCAGTTTGGTTTTCTGACTTCACCATGCAGGAGGATCTCTTTTGGCGATGCTCTCAGGAAAGGAAAAGTGCCAGGGAAGAGAACTTCTCAGCCACATCTCCTCGCTTCTCCTTGGCCCAAACTGGGTTGTGTGTACATTTTCGTACTGATTCCTGAGGCCGGATGGAGAAGTTGTGCTGACCGACCTAAGCCTGTCAGGTCCCATCCTTGAGGCTGACAGCAGGATCAGCATCCTCTGAGCACATGGACTGGTGGAGGTTTAAAGGAGATACCGAACCACAACTAAGCAACTGTGACTGAAAGAAAGGAGAGTAAATGTGGGGAAACCCAAACCACAAAGATTCACTTTAATGGTGCCATATCTACTCTTTTATGTTATAAATATGGTGCACATATAGGCTATATATATATATGTATTCATGCATGAAGGCAAGGATTACATGAGTATTATGTACACGGTTGTGGATGTTTTCCAGCTTTGAGATATAACAATTGACATATAACAATGTGCAAGCTTACGGTATACACTGTGTTAATTTAATACACTTAGACACTGCAAAAATAATTGCTGCTATGTGTCAGCAAACACCTTTATAATGTCACCTAATTGCTATTTCCTCTTTATGGTATGAACATTTAAGATTTACTCTCTTACCAATTTTCAAGTACATAAAACACTATTATTAACTATAATCAATATGCTTCACATTAGAATCTTAGAACTTGTTCATCTTATACTTAGAAGTTTGTATTCTTTGACTAACATTTCTCCTTTTCCCTCACTCTCCAGGCCCTGGGAACCACCATCCTAATCCCTATTTCTGTGTTCAGCTTTTTTAGATTCCACATATAAGTGATATCATACAGTATTTGTCTTTCTCTGACTGACTTGCTTCACTTAGCATAATACCCTCAAGGTCCATTCATTTTGTAGCAAATGACAGAATGGCCTTTTGCTGAATTATACACTCACTCACACACACACACACACCACCTCTTCTTTATTCAACTTCTGATGTACACTTAGGTTGTTTCCATTTTTTGGCTATCATTAAAAATGTTGCAGTGAACATAGGAGTATAGATATAGATATTTCTTCAAGATCCTGTTTTCATTTCCTTTGGTTAAACACCCATAGTAGGGTTGTTAAATTATATAATAGTTCTATTTTTAATTTTTATAAATTTGTAAAGTATTCTTTTTTCATTAAGATATAAGTGACATATAATATTGTTAGTTTTAGGTGTAAAACAGTGATTTGATATAAACATTGCGAAGTGATTACCACCATAAATTTAACATCCATCACCACACATAGCTACAATCTCCTTTCTAATGATAAAAACTTTTAAGATCTACTCTATTGGCAACTTTCAAATATGTAGTACAAGATTGTTAACTGTGGTCACTATACTGAACATTACATTCCCAGGACTTATTTATCTTATAACTGGAAGTCTGTACATTTGACCACTTTCATCTATTTTACTCACCCATCACCACTGTATTTTTAATTTTTGAGGGACCTCCATACTGTTTTCCATAGCAGCAATGCCAAATTACAATACCACCAACAGTATATGTGTTCCCTTTTTCTACCAACATTTGGTATCTTTTGTCTGTTTGATGATAGTCATTCGAATATATATGAGGTGATATCTCATGGTGGTTCTGTTTGCATTTCCCTGATGATTAGTAATGTTGAGTCTCTTTTCCTGTACCTGTTAATCATCTGTTTTTCTTTGGAGAAATTTATATTCAGATCTTCTGCCCATTTTTAAAATCAAATTTTTTTTTGCTGTTGAGTTGTATGAGTTCTTTATATATTTTGGATATTAACCTCTCATCATATATATGCTTTGCAAATATTTCCTCCTGTTCAATAAGTTGCCTTTTCATTTTGATTATGAACTCCTAAGCTATGCAGTCTTTTTAGTTTGATGAGGTCCTGCTTGTTTATTTCTACTTTTGCTGCCTTTGCTTTTGGTGTCAAATCCAAAAAATCATCTCCAAGACCAACATCAAGAAACTTACCAACCATGTTTTCTTCTAGGAGTTTTAAGGTTTCAGGTCTTCCATCCAAGTCTTTTTGAATTGGGGGGTGTGTGTGTTATAAGACAGTGGTCCAGTTTCTTTTTTTCTTTTTTACATATGGCTACCCAGTTTTACTGAAAAAACTGTCCTTTTCCCATGTATATTCTTGGTTCCTTTGTCATCACTAATTGGCCATATATGTATAGGTTTATTTCTGGGCTTTCTAGTCTGTTGTCATGATCTATATGTTTTGCTGTGCCAGCGGCCTACTGTTTTGATTACTGTATCTTTGTAATATAGCTTGAAATCAGGAAGTATGATGTCTCCACCTTTGTTCTTAAGACTGCTGTTGGAATCTGGGGTCTTTGTGGTTTCATACACATTTATGATTGTTGTTCTAGTTCTAGGAAATATATCATAAGAATTGTGATAGGGATTACTTTGAATCTTTAGATCTCTTTGGGTAATATGGACATTTAAACAATATTAATTCTTCCAATCCATAAGAATAGAATGTCTTTCCATTTATATGTGTATTCTTCAGTTTCTTTCATCAGTGTCTTATACTTTTCGGTGTACAAGTAGACAATTGTTGATGATATTATCTTGTAGTTCTTTGAAGTATAAAAAATGGTATTAAAAGAAAGGGATCATAAAGTTAGGAGTAGACTTCCTACTGTTTTATTTCACACAGGAATAATTTATTAACTGGCTCATTTCTATCCAGTTCAAACTACAAACATTCCCTTTTCTTGGCCCATACATAATGTTAGGAGCACAAACATTTTAAATGGTAGGCATGGTATCCCACAGCTACAAAGCTAAGTCAGATACTCATTCATTAGTGTTGGCTTCATATCTGGTTTAGTTTCAAGCATTTATCATAATGAGGAATTCGATCATAATCATGATCGTGAAATATATAATGTATTTGTTGGAGACTTTGTATCCTACTGCTCGTAAATTGTTCAGGTTTGAAATCTCAGTGCTGCCTTTTATAAAGAATAATATCCTCCCCAGTATTGGTTCAACTGTAGGAAATCTTTACAGACAATGTTTTGTACTGCCATCCCACTATGAACTTTGGTGAACTGTGATGTCTCTATCATGAACAATGCTATAGGCCATTATAAAGGAAAACAGGTTCAGAAATACGTATCTGATAAAGTCTGATTCCCAGAAGGAAATGATTTGGTTACCTTTGTGAAAAACAAAATTCTGTCATTTTTTTTCCCTCCACCAAACTGCTTAGCTTTATGCTTAAAATTCAAAAGTCTTGGATGAAGACCAATAAAAATTCCTGACACTAAAGTGGATTGTCCCAGTGAAATACTCCACTTGTAAGCTCACTGAATATTCCTTTTAAAAAAATATTTACATTATAAATAGACTACTAGAATCAATTAATCTGATTTGTCAGCCCTGGAATCTAGTTACCCTCCTTTTGTTTCTTGTGTGATCAGAGCCTGAAACCACCCATTAACTGTCTCTGTCTTTGAATAATCTTCTCCCATTGTCCAGAGATTCATATTGTCAGACTTACTGATAGGTAAGTGCTTTTCTCTTTAATGAATGCTTTTCTAACAGCAAAGTAGACTTTCCTTTTCCCTAGTCTCTATCCTAATGCTCAATTTAAAAGATATTACAGCAGCTCACTATGGAAACCAACGTCATTACTCCAATTGCTTTATAGGACACCGCTTTCTGTTTTACAATCTCCAGTTAAAGTTAGTAAGAATTAAACCCAACTCTTTGACAGAATATTTTTCTCAGTGAATTCAATTTTAGTTGTATCCAAATGTAAAAATATCCAAAATATGATCATGTCCCAAGAGAGAAGTGGGTTACAGAAGGAATCCCTGGATTGATACCACTTTACCATTATAATTTATATAGTGTATTTGTCACAGTAGATATCACTAAGATATACATAAAGATGGAGGGGGCAGGATTCAGGGATGAGAGAGAAGTTATGTTAGTCATGAATTATGGCAATTTTAAAATACGTCCACCAATTCTTTGATGCCGATTCCATAGAGAGGTGAATTCTATACCTTCCCTTCGAATGTGGGAGGGTCTGTGACTGATAGACCAACAGAGTACAGTGCAAGTGACACTATAGGCTAGGCCATCAAAGGCAACACAATTCACGACTGCTCCTCTTGAGATACTGGCTTTTGGAGCTGTGATTCGCCATGTAAGAAGTCTGAGGCCACCATGCTCTGAGGAAGCACAGCCCACCTGGAAAACCCTGTGTAGGTATTCTGGCCCAAAGCATCAGCAGATGTCCTGGCAAACAGCTAACACTGACTTTCAGACCTGTGAATGTCTGCAATACAAAGACTCTAGCTGGTATTTACTCCCTGGCATCATTAACCGCAGCTTTTGAGTCATCTCAGCTAAGGCCCTAAATTCTGTGAGCAGAGATAGGCCATCCCCAGAGCATTCTTTCTGAATTCTTAATTCATAGAATCCACAGGGATTTATGAAATGGTTATTTTTAAGCAACTAAGTTGGTTTGATAAGCAGGATAGATAACTTGAACTGAATGGTAAAGGAATAAGCTTCTAAAGAGAAGAAAATTAAATGGATGAGATCCATACTGGGCCACCAGCAGTCACTCTGTCTTGGTCTGCCATATTCACTTTTCATTTTTACCTTCAATACCTACATTTCCACATTCCTAATTACATTAGGTGTTTGTGTTGAAAATTAATTACATGGTATTGGAATTCCTAGGACTAATGTGCTCTTGGTTTTTGTGTCATGCTAGATATAAAGGGGATGTTCTTGGTGACACAATATCAAAAGTATTCAGATCCATCTGGAGAGTTTCCATTGAGAATGGATAGGTACTGCTTACACAAGAAGTTGAAATGCCACAAGAAAATACAATCAGAAAACATCTTCTAAGGACTAATTTAGGCTAAAGGTCATACATACAGGCTCATTCCTCCTATGTCTCTGTTGAAGTTTAATTAGCTAGAGACCAATAAGCACAAATTTACAGTCTGACAAAATCAGAAGTACTGATGTGCAGTAAGAGAGCCCACTGCAGTTATTGTACTAGTCATGGTTTTCCAGAGGAACAGAACCAATAGGATTTATACAGATAGATGTATACAAGAGGAGGTTTATTACAGGAAGTGGCTCACACGGTGTGGAGGCCGAGAAGTTCCACAGTCTGCCATCCACAGGCAGGAGAACCAGGAAACCCAGAGGCATAATTCAGTCTGAGTCTGAAGGTCTGAGAACCAGGAGCTCCACTGTCCAAGGGCAGGAGCAGATGGATGTCCTAGCTCAAAAGAAGAGAGAGAGAATTTGACTTTTTGTCCTGGCTTTTTGTTCTATTTGGGCCCCAAATGAATTGGATGATACCTGCCCACATAGACGAAGATAAATCTTTACTTAGTTTACTGAATCAAACAGTAATCTCTTCTGGAAATATCTACACAAACACACCTAGAGATCATGTTTTTACCAGCTATCTGGGTATCCCTTAGCTCAAACTGACAAAATTAACCAATATAGGAAATGTGATGTGCCACTCAACAAGAAAGAGTTGTGTCATAAGGTGTGGGTTCCACTGAAGGACACTGAGCTCGGCCTAGGAAGTGGTCATCTGTTCTGGATTCTGTTTCTGAGGTTGGGTAAGAGAAGGGGGTGATTAACTAGGGTTTGGGTGCTATCATAAAGTATCCCCTGCAATACGTGAATATAGTAAAGTGGGTCCAGGGACATCTTACAAAGCAGCAGTGACTCAAAGAGCAGGTCACTGTGCTGTTGGAGAGAGCAGCTGTTCTGTGGATTGCTCATTGTAAGGACTTCAGGCTGGAATTAGCAAAGGACTATCTTATTTTGTAGAGAGAACTTGCCTGAAGATGAAACCAACATGGACTAAATCAGAGCTGGGACACCCTGGAACTCCTAAATCCAGCTCTGCCAAAAAATCTAGCTCCTCAGTTCCCTACCACAGAGGCCAATGCATTCTTGGTTTTGTTTAAGCTGTTCCTTAAGAGTTATTCCTGACTAATGCAAGCCTGGTAACATTTCCTAAGGTTCTGCAAGCCAGAGTGATTTTTAGACTTTCTGTCACCTGACCCCCAAAGAGAAGCTTGTGATGTGTGTGTGTGTGTGTGTGTGTGTGTGTGTGTGTGTGTGTGTGCGTGCATGTGGGGTGGGGGAGTGCATTTCAGAGAGTTACATTGCTTTGCTTTGCTGTAGAATTATCATTCAAACCCAAATACTCTTGACACTTATATGAGGTTATATTTCTAAATAACTATAAAGAAGCATCTGATACTCAACAGATTCTCTTTATTGAGCACACATTTTGTACAAAATATTGAACTATATACCCTGAGGATAAAATAAAATTCGAAATCATCTCTGTCTTCAAAAATATAGTTATCTAGTAAGGCTTAATCAAGGTCAGAAGTAATGTGGCAGTGAACCTTAACAGCATCTCGGTAGGAGAGACCATTACATGCTGGCAGAGGTAGAGCGAACTCCCCATTAAGCACAAGATGGGTGCTGGACTTGACTGAACGTAAGATTTTAAACATGGGTGGGAAAGAAGACATTTTGAAAGGGATTCAGGTGAGGAGGTGGAGAAGAATTATGGAAAGAGTGACTGCAACAGTTTGAACCAGAAGAGGAGTTTCTAAAGGGAAAGGAAGGGAACCTCAGTTTGAAAATGTAGGTTCAGACCAGTCTGCCAAGACTCTGAAATACCAGACAAAGGATAAAGTCTTATTTGGTAGGAACTAGAAAGCCATTGTAGATTTCTGATCAGAGTAATATCAAACCATAAAAAGGTTTTTAGAAAAAGGTATTTGGCAATTTGATGCTTTCAACTGGGGAAGAGAATGGAGAATGCTGGGTGCTATGGTCCAGGTGTAAGATGAACTTGGAGCAGAGCAATGAAAGGGCAGGGCAACTCCTGTATTTCCTGAAGAGGGGAAAGAGATGATCTTAGTACTGATAAAGTAGGAAGGAAAGGAAGAAGGGAGAATCAAAGAGGAATTCCTAACTTTTTTTTTTAATTAAAGATCCCCTGGGGATTACCTAACCTGGCGCATTTTACAGGTGAGCTGTCAGTTCCACAGTGGCTGAGGGACTTGTCCAAAGTCGCCCAGAGCTAAAGAGCGGCCATAAGATCCAAACCCGCCCTCCTCACTCCATCCTCCTCTGGGTGAGTGTGTGGTGGCAGTGAGGGCTGTCACAGGGTGGGGCGATGGGGGGCACTGCAAAGACCCCAGAGCAGAGAAGTGCGGATGACAATCACTGATGAACTAAAAGTAGATGAGATAATAGCCCAGAGAGGAGAAGGGGATACAGGACATCTATCTAGGCATTCCACCCCCCAGTTCTAAGATAAAACCAAAATATTAGGGAGTGGAATCTCCAACAGGAGTGAAGGGATTAGAAATATCCAACAAAGGACACCATCAGTAGAACAAAAAGACTTCCTACAGTATGGGAGAATATATTCATAAATGACATATCCGATAAGGGGTTGACATCCAAAATATATAAAGAACTCATGCACCTCAACAAACAAAGAGCAAATAACCCAATTAAGAAATGGGCAGAGGACATGAATAGACACTTCTCCAAAGAAGAAATTCAGATGGCCAACAGGCACATGAAAAGATGCTCCACATCGCTAATCATCAGAGAAATGCAGATTAAAACCACAATGAGATATCACCTCACACCAGTGAGGATGGCCAACATCCAAAACACAAACAACAACAAATGTTGGCGAGGATGTGGAGAAAAGGGAACCCTCCTACACTGCTGGTGGGACTGCAAATTAGTTCAACCATTGTGGAAAGCAGTATGGAGGTTCCTCAAAAAACTCAAAATAGAAATACCATTTGACCCAGGAATTCCACTCCTAGGAATTTACCCTAAGAATGCAGCAGCCCAGTTTGAAAAGACATATGCACCCCTATGTTTATCGCAGCACTATTTACAATAGCCAAGAAATGGAAGCAACCTAAGTGTCCATCAGTAGATGAATGGATAAAGAAGAGGTGGTACATACACACAATGGAATATTATACATCCATAAGAAGAAAACAAATCCTACCATTTGCAACAACATGGATGGAGCTAGAGGGTATTATGCTCAGTGAAATAAGCCAAGCTGAAAAAGACAAGTATCAAATGATTTCACTCATATGTGGAGTATAAGAACTGAGGAAAAAACTGAAAGAACAAAACAGCAGCAGACTCTCAGAACCCAAGAACGGACTAATAGTTACTAAAGGGAAAGGGACTGGGGAGGATGGGTGGAAAGGGAGGGGCAAGGGGGAAAAAGGGACATTACGATTAGCAGATGTAATGTTAGGGGGGCATGGGGAGGGCTGTACAACTCAGAGAAGACAAGTAGTGACTCTATAGCATCTCACTACACTGATGGACAGTGACTGTAATGGGGTTGGATGGGGGGACCTGATGAAGGGGGTAGTGTAATCACCATAATATTACTCATTTGATTGTAGATTGGTGATATCAAAATAAACTAAAAAAATAAAATAAAATAAAAAAAGAAATATCCAAGAGCTGTAGGATGTAGGATTGAGCCTTCTGGGAGAGTTGTTTGAAGAGAAGTCATTCAGCTTATCTGGGGACGGTGAAGCCTGGGGAGAGGGGCATGGGGTCTCCTGCTTAATTTGAACCATCAATTTTCCTTCTAGCTTGTCCAGCTCCATCCACCAGGTAGGGTCAGGGGTTAGAAATCCAGGGCAGGGCCTGCTTACTGTAGGAGAATAATCACAGGCTTTCTGTCCCAAGAAAAACAATGAAGGAGAAAAGGTGGGGACAGTTGGGGTCCCCTCACAGGCAGCCTCCTGATTCCTGGGCTTCTGATTCCGGTGAGCAAGGATGGTAATGTTAACAGAAACTGGGAATTCTCTGGTGAGCGAGAAAGAGGGAGAGAGTAAAATAAAACAGGTGCGCACACGCCTCCCTCAGAGCCCTGGCTGTTCTTTCTAGCCCCCATTTGGCTGGGGTGGGGGGGGGTGAAACTCATCTCGAGAACCTCTGCCCCTCACACCACCACCGAATGGAGTAACTCCACTCTACCTTCTTGTTCTCACAGTGTACAGATCAAGCTAACATTGCTTTGAACAACGACTTCTACCGTAAACACCATTTGAGAACTACTTCTGCAAGGCGTCATCCCAACTACATTTTGATTCCTCGCTTTTCGGTGTTACTCGATCAGAAATGCAAAACCACAGGGATATGACTTCCTTCGCCAGTGCCGAGGGGCCCAGAAGAGGGAACAGCACCGCTCAGAACCCCCTGGAGAGCTTTCTACACAAAGCCATACCCAGGGTCCATCCTCAGGACTCCGATCGAGTGGGAGAGATGGAGCCTGGGAATCTGTGCATTGTAAGGCTCTCCAGATGACTCTAATGAAGATCAAATTTTGGAAACCACTCTTACATTAAATATTTACACATATTTTGAATTTCAACAATAGCATAAGTCAGCTAACTTCCCCTTAGTTGTACATTTAAAAATATTAATAGATAAAAATATTAAAATATATGTCCAAATGTGAGAAGAAGGGGAAGGCAAGGAAGAGTCAGTGAGGTACCTTACTTTATGCTCCAGTCTTTCCACTTCTTGAAATACGCATGTGTATATCCTCTCACCAGTGAGTCACCACATGTGTCTTGCCAATGGATTTCAGCCCCTGGCAAGTTCACTATGGATTCAGTGTGACCAAAGAAATTGACAGCAAAACTGTTCTTGGGTGAAAGGGTTGTACCCAACTTTATTTCCACGGTGGCAGGTCAATCACTAAAATCCCACTCATTCAGAGTGAGTGTGCATGCAGCAAGCCGGTCTCTGCCTCTGGGTCTCTGTCCTCGGTGCTGCCACCACTCCAGCCTCTGCTCTGCTCTTCTGCAGCCTTGCAGCCGTGCCACCGTGTCCCCCAGAGCACTGGGCGGAGCTCTTTATACAGAGTCAATAGCAACCTATTGCCCACAGGTGTGCAGTGAGTTAGCCAACCAGGGCCAGGTGAGAATCCTGCCCACAGGAACTCTCATTTTATCCACAACATGAAACTTACAGCTTCTAACAGCCACGGCTCCAGAAAGCCACCATTTAAAGTACAGGTGTTCACTATGGCTTTAATACTTCTCTTCCTTTTTACTTTTTTTCCAGTCTGAGCCACCATTCCAGCAGGCAAGCCACTGTGGAGCCTTATCTTTGTTACCTAAGCCAGTGACTCACCTGCCGGAGGCTGGATTTTATTGGCTACCCAGGTGATTCAGATGACCAGCCAAATTTGGGAACTGCAGACTAAGTGCTATTTTCATTAGCTCTTCTGAACCGTGTCGTGTGTCTTCCAGGTGAACGCTACTAAAGGAGATGAACCTTATGCCTTTGGAGGACTTTGAAACAAATCAACAAAACAAAACTTCAGTTGCAGTCTGAAATACATTTCTTCACACAGATATCAGCAGAGCTGTGCAAACATTAAAGCCTTGAATAAGTGCATCAGTTAAAATCTATTTCTCCATGTATAGAAGGAATAAGACCTTCTTATGAGTGGGTTGGGGAAGAAAGAGGGAATTGATATTTCTTACACTGAGTTAGAAATAATGTGAACTTAATTCAGATTGATTTAAAGTACTTGGTTTAAATTTCACTGGATAATTCTAATGTGACTGGATTTGTCTCCGGAAATTTTGTAGAGCAGCAGTTTCTGAGTTCAAAGTACTGCTGAAAAACAAAACAAGCAAATGCTGTCATACAGTGACTTCAGTTCTGCCCAGCCAGTAATGACCTCTGAAAACACCTTTTGGAAAGAGGAATGTTTCATACTTTTTAGAGCAAAATGCAACCTCTGATTGGAAAGACTTCATTAAGGGGATTTTTATGTTTTTGGAGGCTTAACATGTCTAAATAAATATTTCTCTTTGTTATTAGGATGTGGAAGATTGACTTTAACAACAATTATACACTTGATTCCCTCAGTTCAAACAGCCTTTGAATAGAAGAAAAAGTGCAAGCATATATTTTTTAATTTCAGGCTAGATAAAAAATATTTTGCACCTATGCTGGTGATGGGAAAGGTCTGATAGAATTTAGTGCATATTATAAAGATACACACTCATCGAACTCTAGGACTAAGACATTAGTTAGACTAAAGTATAATTTACAAAGGTGGTGATTATTAAAAAAAATACTCCATTACTATATTTCCTTAATTGTACTTTGACAGTGCGTGGAAGATGCACTATAGCTCTAACAGCAGTTTTTACCAAGGTGTGGGATGTACACAGAAGGTTGTAAGATTTTCAGTAGTGCAAAGTGTCAAAAAAAAGTATACCTAACAGAAATAGAAAAAAAACAAGATAATTTTTCCATAAATGATTAATCCTTAAGAATAGACATGTTAACAAAAAACAAAAAAATAAATTGGACTTTATATAAATTAAAAACTTTTGTGTTTCAAAGGACACTGTCAAAAAAGTGAAAAGTCAACCAACATACTGGGTGAAAATATTTGCATATCATATGTCTTATATGGGACTTGTATCTAGAATATATAAAAACTCTGACAAATCAACAATAAAAAGACAAATATCCCAATTAAACATGAGCAAAGTTTCTGAATAGATATTTCTCCAGAGAAGATGTACAAATGGCCAATAAGCACATGAAAAGATGCTGGACATCATTAGTCATCAAGGAAATGCAAATCAAAACTACACCTACTAGGATGGTTATATAAAAAAATCAAATAGTAACAAGTGTTGAAGATGCAGAGAAATTGGGACCCTTACAACTTGCTGGTTGAATGAAAATTAGTGCAGTCAGTGTGAAAAGCAGTCGAGCAGCTCCTCAAAAATTAAACATACACCCAGCAATTGTATTGCTATGTATATACACAGGAGAAATGGAAACATATGTCCACACAAATAATCATATGTGAATGTTTATAGTGGAATTGTTCATCATGGCCAAAAAGTGGAAGCAACTCAAATGTCCATCAACTGATGAATGGATAAATAAAATGTGGTATATCCATACAGTGGAATATTATTTGATCATAAAGATGAATGAAATAGTGACTCATGCAACAACATGGATGAACCTTGAAAATATGCTAAGTGAAAAAATTTAGTGGTGAAAGTCTATATATTATATGATTCTATGTATATGAAATATCCAAACAGGTATGTCTATAAAGACAAAATATGTATTAGTGGTTGTTAAAAGCTCAGGGGTGGGGATTTGGGAAGTTATAGCTAAAAGATACAGGGTTTCTCTCTGAGGTGATGAAAATCATCTAAAATTAAATTTTGGTCATGTTTGCACAACTCTGTGAATATATTAAAATATACTGAATTGTACACTTAAATTGATGAATTGTATGGTATGTGATATATATTTCAATACAGCTGTTGACTGCTCCCTCCAAATAATAATAAGACATGTTGAGTCTGAATTCCCAAAGCAAAACAGCTGAAGAAGCAGTGCCCGCTGTTCCCTGAGCACTTCTTGTCCTGATATTTAGATCCTAATCAAAGACAACACAATTCATTGAGTAGTCCATGTTGGAAACCTTGTACCTCTTCCCTTAACTCACTTTTCATACCCAACCAAATACAAATAGATTTCTAGGTGAAATCTAGTCAAAGGAGCCCAGTTCAGCAACCAAAGCACAACTTCAAAGTAACTGAAGTTCTTTACTGGATTTTTCAAACACTGTGGAGTGGATACATAATTCTCAGTAACACTCTCAGAAATCCCCCCATTCTTCTTCCATCTGCTTCTTTTTGTGCCTCACAGCTTCTCCAGCATCCACTTCCCCAAATTCCATCCCAGAATTCTCTTTGTGCTCTTGGCTTTGCAGAATTTTGTTCCCTCTTTATTGCTAAGTCTGTATTTTGAAAGCTTTGAAGAACCCATCTGATGATAACAGAGGGTCCTTTCCAAAGGGCTGGTGCGGGGGAAAAACTGAGTACACGGCCAGCACTTTCTTGAAAGGTGGAGGTGAAGAAAGTCTGCTCAAGACAAAGATCTTAAGTTAGCTTCGTTTATTAGGGGAAACTGACATGGCTTCACCTTACAGCTGCCCAGGGTGTGAACTGCACAATCCACATGACTCAGTAGACAATGCTCTGATTCCCTAGACTCACAGTTCCATATGGAGGAACTTTCATTCGTTTCTGGGCTCTATCCACTCCTTGCCTTACTTCTCTGCAGGAATGTTATTTGACCGATGAGATTGTAGAAGGGTCCTGAGGTACCCAAGTCAGCCACTTCCTCTCTGTCTTTTCAGCTTAGCTCACCTATAGGGAGGGTCCGTTCTGTCTGCACTTTGCCATGTGGTACAGAGCCTGACTTTGTGAAAGAGGCCTGTGGCTGTCCAGCTCTGCCAAGGTCTGCATGTGTCAGTCTAATTCACGGATGAGGTATTCATAAGCTCACTGGGCCATGGTTTAAAGCTACACTGTCCAGTCAGCTTTATTAGGTAATAAAGGTGATTTTTTAATCATCATTTTTATAATTTTATGTATATCTATCTAACTCACCTTCTCCCGAACTATGGGAAGGAAGAAAAGGGTGTTATAAATTGGCCCTTAAAACTCCAACACAGTATTTCAGCTTTTGCTTCAATTTCATGAGGCTACCCCAATTTTCAAATAATTTTGTTTTAGCTTAAATTAGTTGCTGTTGCTTGCAACCAGCCAAAGCAAGTGTGAACATCACTCAATAAATATGTAACTGAAAATAAACCTTATAATAAAATCAACACTAACTTAGGAGCATATGTTATAGAATAATATTTAGATACATTTAAAAGGAAAGAAAGCATTTCTCAAGAGTCCTTTAGCTGCTGCTTAGAACTTCACAATGTCCTGAAGCTCAGGCCCTGTGTAAATCATGCCATGGACAACAGGACTCATTTTTCATCCCATTTTCATAAATCCCATTATTTTTATTAACTTGGGATACCAGGTTTTTCCTAAATTACAGCTAGTTCTATTCATTATTGTTTTGTGGTTTATTTAAAATTGATTGCAAGACAAATTTAATGATCATTAAACTAGAAGGGAGCATGATGAAGATTTCTGAAAGTCGGTTAATTTTATGGGGAGTTTGAATATGTTGTCTTTAAAATACACTTTTTTCTTCCCAAAAAGAAATACTATCAAATTATTCTTTGCTCTAATAAATCATTATAGAAAGCTATTTTTTAAGAACCAAGTGATTTTCATGTCATTATAAAGTTCATGCTAAAAAAAGGCATTAGGTGAGATTAGCGCTGTTGGAAATGAAGTAATCTCTAAAACAGAATTTGTTTCTTTATAACTGATCTGAGCAAAAGCATAAGGATGTCGCAGGTCCATTCTTTCTGCACAATTTGTGACAAATTTTCTGTGTCTATGTTTTTTCGAAACGCTGAGACAGATGTTGGCCCTATTACTTAGAGTGAGGAGGTCATGTGGTGGTGTTTGCTGCAAACCAGGAATCTGAAATAAAATGAAGCATTGAAATATGCTGGATATGAGGTCACAGAAAAACTTTGGAGAAATTCTTGAGTCTTGTCACATACAGACCCTCTTGAGCTCAATTCTTGACACGTAGAGAATGTTAAATGGCTGATTACTCGTGCAGGTGTTGGAAGCAGACCCCACTATTCCAGCACCCCAAGTTATCCTCATCTACTTGCTGGTTTCTGGAATTCCACCAGACACCCAGTGCCAGCTCTTTGGCTTGACATCGTATCAGTTATTAAAACACAAATGATGTCAAGCTAAAGAGTCAGTGCCAGACTTGCCCACTAATCCAATCCCTGCTGCTTTAGGGCAATTTTATTCCAAAGAACCCTTAGCCAGTGTCCGTCTCAGTGGTCCATCTCAACAGGACTCACCAGCTGGGACTCTTCCAGGGCATAGAGTTTGGGATATCAGTTCCTTCCATCCCAGGAGACCTACTCTCTTTACAGCAATTGTTCCACTTTGTCCCTGGCATTGCTCTCTAGTTCAGATATTGCTTCCCAGTTTTCGAGAGCAACAATGAACCGTGATATCCGGCCAAGTGAAAGGACCATAGCAGAAGACACAGGGAGTGCTGTGGTGTGACCTGGTGACAGAGTTTGCTAGAGAGAAGGGGGCATTCTTTCTTCCTTGCCACTACTGCCCCCTTTTGGCAAGGCAGCAGTCAGAGCAGGATCAAAGACCAAGACACTGCCAGGGCAGTGGGTGCGGGGACAGGAGGGGGTCTTGGGAAAGTCGTGCGAGCCCTGGGGTGGGGCCTCTTGTCTAGGAAAAGTGAGGCCCGGCAATGACCTGAGATCTCTCTGATGGATCAGAAGAGGAAAGCGGTATCAAGGAGGAAGCAGGAGGATGCTGGAGTCATAGGAGCATGCAAGAGATATTTTAGCAGAACGGAATGGTTTCCTTGTTGGAGACAAGGCCAAAGCTGCTTTGTAGTCATGGTGATTCATAGTCCTCCCTTTAAAATCTTTCTTTTTCTTTTTAAAACAGAATCTAAGATAATTGGCTCATAAGACCAGAATATTTTAAAATTTAGAGTAAGAATCATAGTCTACTAAACAGAGTTGGCAGGGACCCCAGAGCTTATGTAGTTCTCCGCTAACTTCCCTGTGTTGGCGTTTCCCTTACAGAGGTTGCCACAGCCGCGCCTGGGACGCCACTCCCTCCAATGGCAGCACATTCTCATTGTCAGACCAAATCGTCAGATTGCTAGGCTTGCTGTAAGAACGCTCCAAAATGCATGGACCTGATGGGCCACATCACTGCTTTTCACAGGTGTGCATCCTAGAGTAGAACGACGTCTCATTCTATGAGTGGGCGTGATCGGCATAGATTTTCAGTTCGTCCCACAAGAAGGGGCGAAAAGCGGGAATACTTTGCTATTAAACACAGGGTTTATTTCTTCAGGGATTATTTTCAAGTGTTCAGTGATCCTTTGTGGATAGTATGCCAAAGGAAATAATGCATTTTCCCCTCTGGAACCAGGGTTGAGATGGGTGTCATGCATTTCAAGTACCTTAGTTTATTTAATCAACACATATTAAGCACCTATGATGTACAAGACTTTATACTCAGAGACAAAGGGGCCCATGGGCTAGTCTAGAGTTCAACAGAATAGATTTTGTAAGGCCCAGAGCCTCTAGATATGCCCACGTGACTTAAAGAGATGAAAAGAACTGCTTAGTTCCCTTAGTCCGCAGCATAAGCGCTTTGGAGCACAGGTGAAGAAGAGAGGTGTGCTCCGAGAGCTGGGTTGCCCAGGAGCGGACCAACAGAAGTATTGTGTCCTGAACCCACATCTTCAATGTCTCTGTATCTGTATACCTGACCTCACTTTGGGGCAGAAAAAGGGAAGGATTCATCTGAAGAGAGCAGGCAACTAACAAGAGGAAATGAAGAATTTCAATTATGTACAGTTTCCGTGCTGCAGGGACTTTTCATTCAAGCAGGAACAAAACGCCCTGAATACAATTGATTTCAGAGAGTTGCAGAATATGCAATGATCCTCTGATTCAAACACACTGGAGCCACCAGCTGGTGGACCGGCGCAACCCAACTGAGTAAGGCAAAGGCTCGAGGAGGATAAATAACTGCGGAGCCAGTAGGAGGGACGGCAGCTGCAGGCAGCAGAGGGGGACTCCTGCACACCCGATGAGGCCACACGGATGCTGCCTGTTGCACTGATTTTGTCCCTTAAAATTCTTAACCACGGATTTCTGCCTCTTTTCTCCAACATACACTAACAAGAGAGCACCCAGTGCTGCATTTGTACCTTAAGAACCATCATTAAAAATGAAAAGATATTAAATGAAATGAATTAACTGGGACCTCATGAAGGAGCAGGAAGTACAGCATCTCATCTCAATCTACCCTTTTAATTCTGTAATAATTTTACCATGAACACAAAATAAGAGATAAATGGGGGCATAAACGATTCTGTACATCGTTAGGGGACAAAGATGCTCAGACGGGGCAGTGGGGTCACCATGGTGGGTAGTCGCCTTCCAGCCCTGCTTCACACATCAAAAGCCTTAAATGCAGCGAACTTTGTACAAACTGGCGGAGAGACTATTTCAGAGGTGAGAGGCATTTCAGTTCGTGGTGTCTCTTATCAGCCCAAGAATGAGACCTGACCTGCCTTTCCCTGGGAAGAACAAATAAGCGCCTAGCAGAAAACACCCAGTACAAGATGGGCCCCATTTTCAGAAAATTCAAAATAAATGCAAGATCAAACAGAATATATAAAACAACAAAATACAGACCTCTATTCACACTATGATCATTAACATAACAAAAGCACTGTCTCTTTTAAAAGGATGTGCTAATGGTCCAATCACCTTACTGTACACCTGAAGTGAAGGTAACATTGTATGTCAACTATACTGCAATAAAAAAAGGGGGATGCACTTGTTCAGGGATTTCACTTGAAAGGAATCTTCCTACTGCATTAAAATAGGTGAAATTTAAATTATGTGAAATTACCAAAATTTTAGAAACATACCTCTTCAGCAGTGTATTTATAGCATACTGAATTACACTAATAACATGGAGGAGAGAAGGGAAGCATAATCTTTATAAGAAATCAGTGCCATTACCATTACTTTTTATCTTAAGGTTAGTTTTATGCACTACGTAATTGTCTCATACTGCTGGTGTTCAAATAGTAGATGTGAGACAACATTAATATTTAAATTTGGGGAAGAAAATAACAATCAGTTGTTTAAAAAAATATGATGGACACATTAAGGTCAAGCTTAAAAGAAATGGGAACAAAATTTCTACTCAAATTGTTTTCTCCTTTGTTATTATACATTTACCACTTCAACCATTTAGTTACATAAATGCAAAGATTTCCACTGTATTGCTGAACTGGAAGTTGCTGATATCTTCAAAACTATCATTTATGAAGGAAAAAAAGAATTTGCATGAACCCTACACTAATTAAAGCCATGGATGCATATTTTTCAGGGAATGTGTGAAGCCCAGGTTAATAATCTCTGCTTTAGAGTGGGGATAACATGGACTTTAAGAAAAGATGGACTATGTGGAAGCCCAAAGACCCATCAACCCCAAAAGAGCATCTGTTCCTCCTGCCCCCCAGGCAACCAGAGTGTCACCCTGCGCCTGCCTTTGGCAGTGAATCCGGAGGCTGCAAGCTTTGCACAGGAACGACCTTGAGCCGTGGTCCTCACACAGGCCGGTGGGAAGCTGAGTGTCTGCAGATGGGCCCCGAATCTCCTGCCTCCAACCCAACCCAAGTAGCTTTATCTGTTTACGTACTGGGCTTCCAAGTATGATTTTATTTGAAGGAAAGTTTTTGCTGCTAAAGTACATAAATGAGAGGATTTTAAAACACTGAAAAAGTTATCTCTGGTGGTTTTTATTTTCTGTACCATCAGTGGTAATTTTCCTATTTTTGCTTTCTGCACCTTACAAATTTTCAACAATGAAAAAGTAGCACATTCGTAATTAAAACACACACAAAGTTATATTAAAATAAAATAATAAGTTTTGCCTACTTCTCCAAAAAAAGTGCTGAAAACAGGCTTTTTGCTGGAATTGTAGCATTCTGAATGTGAGTTGCAAGTTTTCAAACATAAAGCACAGCTGTTTTGTCTGTTACCCTGAAGCTGTGAAAAAGGAGAAAGATTTTGAAAGTGGGAACAGGAAAAGACTATTGAGAAAAGTGGCTGCTATTTCTAGGCTAAGGTCTCCATGGCAACACTGTTCTCAGAAGCTATGCCTTCCTCCAGGGACTTATTGGGATGTATGAGTGATGAATCCAGAGGTTTAAAGGACCCAAAGTCAGCAGAGACTAAAGAGATTTGAGACAAAGCAGAGTCCAAGCAGGCCGGAGAGATGTGACAGACAGGTGGCTTAGGGTAGTCAGGGCTGTGTGGCAGTCGGTGCAGCCACATGGTCCATAGAGATCTGCAAGAAGACAGGAACAGAGAGGTTGCTGAGTCTGCAGCCATGCAGGGAAGTATGAGGTCCTGGAGATGCAAAGAGGGCCAGTCACTTCAGGGTCTGTGGATGAAGAAAAAGTGCAGCTTCAAGGCACAGTTACAAAGAGCAGAAGGTGAGCTTAGTCATCAACTGGCCAGTACTGAAAAACTGCATTATAAAAATTGGATATGGGAAATTGGGGGTAAGGAACTCTTTAGAGGTGAGAAACTTTGAAGCCACTACTGTCAAAAATCAAACAACAAAACTAAGCCCAGTAGAATTTTAGAACAGATAAGAATAGTCACAGGTTTTCTGACTAGATCACAGAGATTCCCCACTCAATCTGGCAAAGCAATTCATGAATGCAGTGAAGCAGAGATACACGTTAGTGATTTTAAAAGCAAAAAATAGAAACTTGTGTCAGAAAAGGCATATGTGGGTAAATTGCAGTATTTCCAGAATCTCTCTCCTGACCTTAGTGCATCTCCATTTCAATAAGTGATTACAAAGTGGATGGAGAGAGAGTGGTCACCTGGATGGGAGAGGTATTTTGGGGGTCCTTTTGCAGCTGGGTCACAAGAGACATGGGTGAGCAGAGGTAGATGACTGCTTGTAAGCGATAAACGGGTTTCTCTCATTTTATTTCTCCCTTTGACTTATTTCAGATTCAAAGGTTATTTGCCCCAGGGTAGGAACATATTCCCCTTCCTCTACCACCCCCATGTTCCAGCCTAAAAACATGCATGATGGAAACTGGACTGAAGGTGGTACACTACTGACTGCACTCCCCAAGCAGCATAGATCTACAGCACTGGTTCTCAAAGTGTGGTCGCCAGCCCAGCAGCAGCACTTGAGAGCTACTCAGTAGCCTCGGACCACCTGAATCA
Source organism: Smutsia gigantea (assembly GCA_032199065.1). Taxonomy (NCBI): domain Eukaryota; kingdom Metazoa; phylum Chordata; class Mammalia; order Pholidota; family Manidae; genus Smutsia; species Smutsia gigantea. The sequence goes on from JAVSCE010010822.1 coordinate 133,907, forward strand.
CAGACTCGAGATGTGAAGGCCAGGAAACTGTGCTATTAAAGCCCACCACGTGATCCTGACGCACTGAATTTTGAGAACCACTGATCCAGAGGCATTAAAATCACCAAGAAAGCTTCCTATCAAACACAGGAAGTCAAAGCAAGGAACATCACATGAGGATAGTGCCAAAGGCAGCCAATCAAGGGCTGAGAGTCAGCCTTAAGCCACCCATGGCTGGAATGCTTACCAGTCCTCCCAGCCTAGTTTGGTCGCCCTTGGTCTTTGTCAGACTACTACAACAGCTCGGTGGCCACCTTCCCTGGTCTGGCCGGGGAAGTCCGGGCTTGACCCTGTGGTCCTGATCATGATAAGTCTCTCTTTCACTCTCCAAATTGTCCAGATTTTAAATATAATTATATGGCTCCCCTAGTAAAAGCCTCCTGACCATTTCCCCTGCTTCCACTTCTGCCCATCTCCAATATGTTCTCTTTCCAGAAGCGAAAAACGTACATTGTTAACGGTATTCCTTTTCTACAAAACCCTTCAATGACTTTTCACTTCTCTGAGAGAAAATTCAAATGCCCCAGAGTGGCCCACAGTGCCTCTCCTTCCATCTTCACCTCACTCCATAGTCCTACTTGCTTTCTTTGTTCCAAGTACATTAGCATCCTCTCAGTATCTTCACAAGCCATGTTCACCAGACCTCAAGGCCTCTGCATGTGCTGGTCCTCCTTCCTAGACGGCACCCGATCTCTACTCCTCTTCCAATATCAGGTAGTCCTCTGTTTTCATTTAATAATATTTCAGATGATTTCTCAAGTATTCTTTGAAGGTATTATTCCATGACTGCATAACTTCCCATTATATGGAGGTGACATTTATTTAACCATTTCCTAATATTTTAAGATTGTTTCCTGTTTTTTTTGCTGTTATATGGTTCTTGCAAGTCCTGGTTCTTGCTTACATGTACCTCAAACTACGTCAGGCAGAAAAAGAAACTTACTGGAGTGACACTAGTGTTTCTCCATAAATGGAATAAGGGTTAAACAATTAAATTGGAGAAAAGCAGGATTAGAGGAATAACTGGGGTCAGGGACATAAATGTTACTAGGACATACTCAGATAGTGTACACGTGTATTTATATATACACATATACATGTGCATGTTCATACATACATATACATATATATATATATACACACACACATATTAAAACTCTCATTCACCTCTTCTTCCCAGTGTGTGCAGTATTACCCTTTCTCACTAGAAAAGACTCACTCCCTTGGGTGGGTTACAGGGTGCCAATGCTCTCAAACCATGGTTCCTACCTCCAGAGAGAGATACTAATTAGAGGTTCATACTCTCTAGTCCAAAATTCAAAATTCCCCAAGGAAGGTCCTAATTAACTCAGCCTGGGTCAAGTGCCCTCCCTTCAATCAACCCCAAGAGCGTTTGTACAAACCCCATGGCTACTGAGGAGGATGAAGCCCAGCAAAATGGGGCTGTTCTTCCCAGAATGAGGGCAGAGAAATGCTAAGCAAATACCATTATAGACATCTACTACAGATGAAGATATCTCCTTGTAAGGATATGGGGAAGAGGGTTTTTTTTTTAAATCACATGCATATTTTAAATAACAAAGACATAAAAGGAAATGGTTTTTAAAGCCCACAATCTCTTAAATCTTTCATTTTTTGATATTCTTTTCAAACACTTTTCCACATGTATACATAGTTTTATATAGCTGCATTCAAATTAAACATAAAATCATATATTAAAGCTTTAGTCACTTAACGTTTTATCAAACATTTTTCATATGCCTGCATTGTCATTTCTGTTTTTTCCTATCTCACAAATATTTGCTTACTGCACCACTACTACTAATGGCTAACGCCTCCCTGGGCCTTTCTGTGTGCTGGACACTGTCTTATGTACACTATGTATATTAATGCATTTAACTTTGGTCCGTCTCCCTGAGTCCTGCCCTTACGAGGTTGGTGCAATTATTATCACCATTTCTTTGGAAGAGGAAACTGAGGCACAGAGAGGGGATATCACGTGCTAGTAGGTGGCAGAGTCAGGATTCTGTCCCAGGGAAGCCAGCTCTAGGTCTGCGTAACAGCATTCAGAGGAAGCAGGACAAACACCAGCCATGATCCTGACACTCTGAGGCCAACCTACTTACATTTCAATATTTCTTCCTCTTACCATTTTTTTGGGCATTCTTCTCTTTACACAGTCAAAATCATACCATAAGCCGGCATCACACCACTCCCTACTGACGTCCGTCCCGCCCCAAACAACGACACCCCACGTTCCCTTTTGTTCACACCATTTTTTTCCACTTAACCCAGATGTAGCCTCAAAATCTATCTGGAAAAAAAAAGGAAGCAGTCACTCACAATGTAGTTGACATACAAGGTAAAACTATGTACAATTTATGTATGTATATATATATCATTATAATCCCTGCATTTCCCCATGTTGCTAAAAACCTTATAAAAACATCACTTTTAAGGTAGAATAACTTTTCCACTTCCTAAAAAATAATAATTTATTTACAGTATTTATTATTATAAATAGTACACAGCTAATTTAAAAGAATACATGATGCTGCAATGAATAAGATACATTTTGTCTTTATTTCTATTTGTTTTTCCTTAGATTTGATCCCAGTAGGGAGTGTAAGCTCAGACCTTTCCCCCCATGGGCAAAAACTCCCTTGATCTTGATTTTCAATATGTGTATAGACCATGAAAGCAGAGCCTCCTGAGAAGAAGTGTCAGATCTTTTACATCACAACTTCCCTGCATTCAGCTTTTCATTTTCATTTATTGCTCAGGCAGCTACATTGCGGGGGGGTTGGGGGGGATTGGGGGGGGCGGGCCAGGGGCAGGAAGGAAGGGGAGGGGCAGACTGATGCAATCCAGAGAGGAGCATGCTTCTTCTGGAACTCTGCTGGCCCCTTTCCCATCCCTCACTCGCTTTTCCATAGATGGGAGTGGGAGAGGAGCAGTGGCTTACCTGAGCAGCAAGTTTGGACTACAAACCAGATGGGTTTGGCATGTCACCATCCTTTCTGAACCAAGCCTGCCTTCAGGAATTACCTGTTCTGCCCGGCCCCTCCATGCTGAATGCCTACCAGCACAGACACCCACTGGGGTAGACATTTGTGGATGCCATTGTCTAGAACTAGGGTTCAGTTAGAAAATCCAGTTATCCATAGACATAAGGCATGTTCTCTAATATGAGCTTTATCAGCAACAAAAGGGGAATATGCTGGCTCCTCTGGCCAACTTCTGATGGTTTCTAAATCAGTTCAGGACTTGGGTGCTATTTACCGGACCCCAAGCCTTCCACAAGTTGGAATAGTTGCAATAAGTTTTATGATATTTTCCAAATTCCAACATGCTTTAAACTATCTTTGCATTTTTATACACAGGTGTGCTTTGTATAAACTTACTCACTTACAATCATTTAGCCTCAAAACATTAGCTATTTTGCTACATTTTCATTTGGCATTTTGTTTTACAAGTGAAAGGTGTGGAGCTAGCCAGGGTGCTGTTTCTTTGCAGGCAATTTTTCCCCTTCAAGAATGTTTTTAAATCACTCTTAAAAATCATTTTTAATTTCTTTTTTTTTACATTTCAGGTTATGCCTAAAGATAATTCTCTTTTCGTTGATTTTCCCTGGAATGCAGTCCTGATTCCATCTACGTATCACATTTATTTGTTTTTACATTTTAAGCTTGGGAAAATACCTCTGGCTATGGGTTGTAGTCCATTGTCCCATGATTATTATTGGACTTTGAGTTTTTCTGTTTATTTTCTTTTCTCCTCTCAGGTATGTCTTTCATTTCATGCCATTGTTTTTTCATGCCAGCTATACTCCTTCTATTTTTTTGTACCCATTCCATAGAGTCAGATCTTCCTGCATCCTAGCAGCACACCAAACAACTTTCTTTCCTGGTTCTTCTGATAAACCATTTTTCAGATGTCTGTCTTTTCTTGGAGTCTTGAGAATGATGCTTTCTCCCTTTTACTTGGCAATACTTCTCTCCATGAGACCCACATCTCACTCTATCCTCTCATCCCAGAAGGAGGTGAGCTCTATTCAAGGACACAGAGAAGGTGTCCTCTTCACTCGGCCCGACTCCAAGTGGGGTGGATTGAGTCCCTTTCCCAGAACTATGTCTCATGTCAGTTGATACACAATTTTTAGCTAGTTCCTAATTACTAGCAGGATCTCATGTAACAGGGAGATGCTGGAATGAAACAGAATCTTGCCCTGCCCCACTGCATGACTCCCAGATGCTCTGAACAGACGGAGCTCATAAAGCACGACAATGCTTCCCGACTGCTCCCACCGCAGTGCTTTCCTTGTGGGAATCAGACCTCCCGGGATGAAACTCACTTCGCCTTTACTTCCTGCCCAGTTGTTTCCTGAAAGGGTTTTATTCTGCTGAATACAGATAAAAGACTTACAGATGGGAAACAGGGACGACGCTGGCTGCTTCCCGAGAAAGTGCCAACAAGGAGAGAGAAGCCTGCCCACTCTTGAAGGTCCACTGCTTTCAAGGATTATTTCAAAGTCCCGGAGGAGAGCTCCCCATTCAAGTGTATTTAATGCAGAAGAGGGGAACCTGAGATGGGAGCTGTCACCGACAGGGTGTGACCCTCCATTCGGGGGGTCCTGTCCTAAGACTGCCAGCCAACCCCCCTTCCACACAGACACCACTTTCCAGATTGACACCCAAGCAGAGAGTGTCCTTCACTTCCTCCTATTACAACCCTGCTGTACAATCCAATGCCAGTAGGTCACTGCAGAGACAGGAATTCAAGCCGTCATTATATGTGCCACGTGTGCATGGCTCACAGGGCACACCATCCCTGAGGGCTGCCGATGGGGTGGCCCAGGGGACAGCTGTGCGCCAAGCGCAGCCCTCAGATCTGCATCAGCCTCGCCAAAGGCGCTTGTCTGAAATACAGGTCCTCACTCCAGCCCTAAGAACCTGGAGCTCCAGCCCATGGAGCCCAGGGATCTGCATTGTTGAAGCACCCAGGGCAATTTTTATGACTCTGGTCTGAGGAACAGAGCAGGTGGCAAGACCTCTAGGTCTTGTGCAGGGAGTCCGCCCAAGCAGGGGTGGCACGACCAAGAGGAAAAAAGAAACGGAGACAATGCGGCTACCCACCACCACCAAGTGCCATTTGCGAGGTGCCTCCTATGTACCCAGCACCCTTTTAGGTCCTTCGTGATGGCAGAGCTGCTGTTCCTCATGACGTGTCCGTGCCGAGTGATTTAGAGGACCAGGCTGGCCGAGGCAGCGGCGCACCTGGTGATAGGCAGAGCCCACAGCACTGACCAGAGCTCAAGGAGAGTTCTCAGTCTGAATGGCCCAGTTTGGCTACTGGCAATGCCTTGATTATCAGGCAAATATTCAGTCAACCATCCTGTGAGTCACCATCACCAGAAGCCCGAGTGTGACTATGGAAACCCACCAGGCCCCAGGAACAGCAGAGCATTTGGAGTCTGGGAAGGCCCAAACTAACACTGCCAAGATCTCCTTCCTTCTGATTTTTAAATCCATGTGGCTTCCTGGAAAAATTTAATCCACATGTTTTGGGATCATTTATACTTAACCCATCAAAACTCAGTTTTATAAGAGCCATTTGATGTTGAAGAAGCCTGATATGCTTTCTCTTTCTTTCTTTTTTAAGCATAAGCTCTAAAAGCACATCCCTTCTGACCCCTAGCCCCAGTTTCTGAAGCTGGAAGTTATATTTCATCAATAAAAACTAAGCCTAGAATGTGAAAACAGGCAACCTCAGGCCTAACCTAGCCTATGAGAAGTAACAGGTTTGAAGTAAGGACAAATACGTTCTCTCAGTTCCCAGAAAAGTTCCCTGGCAGCTGTGGGAAGAAAGCCCACCATGCAGCAGATGCAGCCTATCCCACCGACAGCCTTCCGCCTGGCAGGGGAACACAAGATGTATTCCAGACCCTTGCTTTTAATTCAGAGAGAGCTCTGCCCACTTTTCTCAGGGTAGCATTCTGGGAGCCCAAGTTAGTGATTCATTCCAGTGAAATCTGCAGGATACCAAACCATGACGAACAGACTCCAAACTGTCTCCGTCCCACGCCCATGGAAGTGTTTCTCTGGGAAGAGCATCCCAGCCTCTGCCAAGTGCTAATCACCCAGAACCTCTTCAGGGACACCTGAAATAGAAGGAAATAGTGAGCATTATTCACAGCACAGCTCCAAGAAGGGATAGAGTAGTTATATCCAAATCTATTGTTTGTTATTTATTTCTGTGCTCTATTTCCCTTTTGCTTTTCTAAGTTTGTTGTCATTGCCACATAGGTTTTCCAACTTGGGGCTACCATTTTAAATTACTAACACCTAGACTCTGTTTTCATTAGTCCTTTACAAGTAAACCCAAATCCAGGGTTATCTGTTCCCTAGCATGAGATTCCATTTTAAATAAAAGGAATAAATTGATAGAAAACAGTATGGGGATTCCTCAGGATATTGAAAATAGATTTACCATATGATCCAGAAATTCCATTCTGGGTATATATCCAAAATAATCGAAAATGGTTTCAAAGAGATATTTGCACCCCAATGTTCATAGCAGCATTATTCACAAAAGCCAAATGGTGGAAGCAACCCCAAATGTCCATTCCATTGACAGGTAAATGGATAAACAAAATGTGGTGCATGTGTGTGTGTATGTACACACACACACACACACACACACAATGGAATATTATTTAGCCTTAAAAGGAGGACATTCTGACACATGCTACAATATGAATGAACCTTGAGGACATGATGCTAAGTGAAATTCAGCAGCCACAAAAAGGGCAAATACTCTGAGTTCCTTATATGAGGTTCCCAGAGTAGACAAATTCATAGAGAAAGAAAGTAGAAAGGTGGTTTCCAAGGGCTGGGCAGGACTTAGGGAGTTATTATTCAATGAGTACAGAGCTTCAGTTTTGCAAGATGAAAGAGTTCTAGAGATGGATGGTACTGATGGTTGCACGACAATACAAATGTACTTAAAGTCACTGAACTGTACACCTAAAAATGGTTAGTATAGTAAATTTTATGTTATGTCTATCTAAACACATTTTTTTAAAAAAAGGAATAGGTTGAGCCTGAGTAGGGTAAGCGCAGCTAGATTTGAGGTAATTCATCAGCATCTGCCTTGGGAAGTTTAATCTCCTTTTGTTCTTGACCTTGGAAATTATTTTTGATTGGATAAGAACACCAGTGTGTTCCATGGTCCTTTATTGCATCTTCATCACTATTTTTTAGCCCTAATATTAATAGAGAAACTGACTTTGAGAAGTAATCAGTTGAAAGTTCATTTTCTTCTCCAGAGTCTGAGGGATAACAAAGCCTTCCAGAAGAGGGTAGGAGAGTGAAGTCAGACATACATTGAATTTCATCCCTCAAAATCCAAGAAAATGACCCCATACATAAAATCAAGTGAGAAATATAGGAATATAGATTCATGCTATAATCTTTAAAATGTGGTGACCAGAAAAAAGAGAAATTCAGAAGCTGACTGAGTTCTTCCACCTTCCGTCTCCAATACAACCCTCTAAAACATGGAGAATAAAGGAGTGGAAAATTTTCCTTGGATCAATGATTTAGGGGTGGGTGGATTTTTTATTTTATGTGTGTTATTCTTTAAAATATGGTTATACTCTAGGGTTATGGCAAAGAAAATCAGAATCAGAAATGGGGTGGGGGGACCAAACTTAACAATGACTTAAAAAAAGGAAAGATAGACATGGAAGGTTGAGAGAAGCTAGGGAAGAAAATGTGTGAGAAGATACGAGGGCCTCTAGAAACTGACCTCTGGAAGAGGAAGGGAGCATCTCAAAGAAAATGAGACAAAGTTTTTGATCACAGATTAAATCCTGGGGGCGAGAATGCAGATTGTTACACTCACCTTGTGATCACATGTCCAGAGGGGCTTGAAAGTTGATCAGCAAAAGGCTTTTAGCAGAAATATCAGAATTTGGATCTTTGCCACGGGAGAGGTTCACAGGACGAGAGGATCCCTGAGCCATTCTTCGTCACACAGCCAGAATAGCACCTAAGCTCTCCCACAGTGAGTTCCATCTTGAATGCCATACCCAGAGAGACAAACCACAACCTCCATTTGACTCCTAGCCACTGCCTGACCGAACAGGAAGTTTGTCCTAATGTCCACAGAATTCAGACTGAGGAAGGTGGAAGTCCTGCCAGCACCCAGTGAGTCAGCCGCCGTTAACCAGAGGAGTGAGTTTAGGGCAACCACTTTGGACATTATGTTATTTTGGAAGTGGGGATTTCTTTTACAACAGTCGAGCCTGGGAACATGGTGTGCTTTATATAAAGCAGAAAATAAATAAAAGATTTCAAGGAATTCCTCACCCACATGACCAATTCAAAAACCCAAGCTGACGAATCCAAGTACTAAATAGATTCAATAAGCAGGCCTTTATTCCAACTTTAAAAATACAATACACATGAAACTATTTTAGAAGTTGTTGCTCCTAAAAAGGGAAGTCACTGAAATAGAGACAACTGACTACAATAATTTGATTTTTATCAAGTGTGGGCTTTCAAATGACATCAAAAAGGCACTGGAAAGAATTGGTCTTTTTTTGTAGGAGGAAGATTAGGGATCATTGGTTTGGTGTGACGTTAGAAGGCAAAATAAGTCCTATCCAAAATAATTGATAATACTTCAGAATTAGTGAGTAAAGTTTTAAGAGTACTTTGTTTTTAATTTGTGGAGGAGGTACTGAATATCACATTGCTTCTCGTTTGCTATTAAAATGTTTATTTGTGGCTGATACTACTTTTTCCCTATTCATTTTCTTCTCCTTCCATAATAATATCCATGATTTTTAACTGAGTCCATGGCTGTTTGGAATATAGACATTTCTCATCATCCCATGCAGCTAGATGTGGTCATGTGGCTAATTCTGGCTAATGCAAAAAGGAAGTGGTGTGTGTAATTTATGAGCACACCCTAAAGAGAGGGGGCATGCTCCTCTTTGCCCTCTTCCTCCTTTCTGTTGGTCGGAATTCAGATTTAATGATTGAAGTTCTAGCAATCAGTTAGGGCTGTGGGATCCTCGAGAATGGAAGCCAGGCACAGTGGAACAACAAAGTGGAGCCTAGGTCTCTGACACTGTGCAGTGCCCGAATGGTTCTAGACTGACAACCTTCAGAGTTCTGGAACATAAAAGGAATAAATGTCCATATTTGACCATTGTTATTTTAAGTTTCCTAGTATTTTTAAAATGTTTTGTTTTTTGGGGGGGGAGTGGCCAAGAAGCCTGAAAGTTCTCTAACATATATAACTTAAACCTGGATATTAGGATGACATGGTCATAATCAGTCACCTTCTCCCTGTCTATGCTTTAGTCATTTCACTCTGCAGCTCCCAACACCTGCAGGAGACCTGGGAGGACTTTGAAAAGGAATAACTGAGAGCAGTGAGGTTCCCAACAAAGAACAGACACAAGTGCAGGCCAGATGCTATGTTTTCAAGGTAAAAAGAAATCTGTGGTTAGTGAACTTTGTTAGGGAAAACTCTGGCTTAAAGAAAATTCCAGCACTTCAGCTTGACTTCCTATCACTAGGGATTATTTCTTTAGGTTAAATCAATGCTACAATTTTCCCCTTAAATGCAAACTTGCCAAGAGGCAAAAAAGTTAAGTCCCTTACACTTTAGTGTAAAGCTTATCCTGTTTTGTTCCTGACTCTAGAAAAGTCTCTGAAAGATAAAAGATATGTGTGTTTGGGGGGAGACAAGGAGAAAGTATGAAAACTGAAGAATTGGAAGGAAGAGAAAAAAGAGAGATTTAAAAGACCATCTTCAGAGATTTCATAATTATGCCAAGGACTCTCTATGTAAATAATGTCAAGGACATTCATTCCCTGCTGGGGGATGTATAACGGATGGTCAAGCTGACATCTAGATTCACTGGTCACTCCTAACATCACAGAAGGAGACACAGCCAGATGGCACGTGCCTCCCCAGGTGACACAGTGGCAGTTACACGGCACCACCTGTGAAGTCTTCTCACCCAGTGTGGAACCTGAATCTGATCAAGCTTCTAACTCTGTTCATCTCCTGAGACATTCAGGAAGTAGGAAAACATGGTGAAGCTATCTTGGGGTTGCGATCAGCAAAATCCAGGATGTGGGAAATTTCACAGATAAGCAAGTGAATGGCAAGGAAAAAAGATAGCAAGAGGAAGAGCTACTTGTTTTAAAGAGACTTAATAGACTTATCACCCAGACACAATTCATGATCATTGTTTGGGTTCTTTCATTTAAACAAACAAACACCAGTTGTAAAAAGACATTTATGACAGTATCAGGGAAATGTGAACACTAACTACAAATTTTATGATTTTAGGAAATCATTTTAAATTGTTTAGTTGTGATAATAGTATTGTGACCTTGAATTAGGCACCAGTGTCTTAAAAAGACACAAGCCACAAAAGGAAAAACAAATTTTAACATTTAAAAATTTTGTGCATCAAAGAACACCACAATGAAAGTGAAACAAAAGTCCACAGAATGGGAGAGAACATTTTCAAATCATATTTCTGGCAAGCATCTAGTATCCAGAATATACAAATTTTGACAATATATATAAATGTTGTCAATGCAACAATAAAAAGACAAATACCCCAATTAAAAATGGGCAAAGGATCTGAGTAGATATTTCTCCAAAGAAGATGTACAAATGGCCAATAAGCACATGAAAAGATGGTGGATATTATTAGCCATCAGAGAAATGCAAATCAAAGCTACACCCATGAGGACAGCAATAATCAAGAAGTCCAATAATGACAGGTGGTGCTGAGGATGTGGAGAAATTTCAACCCTCACACCTTGATGGTGGGAATGCAAAATGGGGCAACCACTTTGGAAAAACAGTTCAGCAGTTCCTCAAAAAGTTAAATGTAGACTTACTATACAATCCAGTAATTCCACTCCTCAGTATATACACAAAGGAAATGAAAACATGCTCTTAAAAGAAGTTACACAGGAATCTTTATATCAGCATTTTCACAATAGCCTAAAAATGAAGGAAAAAACAACACAAATGTCCATCACCTGAAGATAGAATAAACACAGTGGAGTATACATATACTATAGAATATTATTCAGCCAGAAGAATGAATGAATACTGATACACACTAGAAGATCAGTGTACCTTGAAAACATGCTAAGTGAAAAAGGTCAGACATAAAGGCCACCTATTGTATGATTCTGATCAAGCTTCATTCATTTCTATTGGCAAATCTATGGAAATAGAAAGTAAACTAATGGCTGTGAGGATGTGGGGAGGTGGAAATTGGAAGTGACCACTAATAGGTAAGGGATTTCTTTTTGGGATGATGGAAATGTACTGGAATTTCCTGTTTTCCATGCTCACTAGTGGTGAAGGACAACATTGTGAATAAAATTGTATTTAAAAACTATTAAATTGTATATTTTAAAATAGCCAAAATGGTGAATTTTGTTATGTGACATTTATCTCAATAAAACAACTTGTTAAATAGTCTTGTGATGTTTTAAAAAAGAGTCCTTTCTCTTAAAGCTGCATACTGTATTTATGAATGACATGATGATACCTGGGATTTTATTTTTAAAAACCTAGTGGGTGGAGAGTGTGGGGGGTGCTTGGGGACTGGGAGGGTATGGATGAAACAGATTGGCCATGAGTTCATATTTATTGAAGTTGGGTGATAAGCACATGAGAATCTGTTATATTATTCTCTCTACCTTTGTATGTGCTTGAAATTTTTCACAAGTAAAAGTTTAAGATCACCCAGCTGTTTGCTTTTGGGTTATAGATGAACTGGCCTTTATTAATAGTGTCATGTGAGGCATAGATGGGGGCTTACAGATCATCTAAGGCAGATTTTTCTTTTTATTTAAATGTGGAAATTGGTTCCCAGGAAGGAAAAAGTATTTGCCCAAATGATTAGAGTTGGGTTTAGAACAGGAGTCTACAGACTATAAGGACCCACATGGTAAATATTTTAGGTTTTGCGGCCAGTTACTGTTGCAGCTAATAAACTCTATAGCATGAAAGTAGCTTAGAAAAGGGACCTGAATAGACATTTTCCAAAGAAGATATATGATTGGCCAACAAGTATATGAAAACATGCTCAACATCACCAGTCATTAGGGAGATGCAAATTAAAATCACAATGAAATATCACCTCACACCTTTTAGAATGGTTATCATACAAAAAAAAACCCCCAAGAGGTAAATGCTGGCATGAATATGGAAAAAAGGGAACTCTTCTGCATTGCTGGTGGGATTGTAAACTGGTGCAGCCACTATGGAAAACAGAATGGCTGTTGCTTCAAAAAATAAAAAATAGAACTACCATATGATCCAGCAATTCCACTTCTGGGAATATATCCAAAGGAAATAAAAATAGTGACTTGAAAAGATATCTACACCTCCACGTTCATAGTTGTATTATTTACAACAGCCAAGACACGGAAACAACCTAAGTGTCCATCATTGGATTCATTGGATGAATGGATAAGGAAGTTGTGCAGTTTACACACACACACACACACACACACACACACACACACACACACACACACAATGGAATATTATTCAGCCATACAAAACTAGGAAATGAAGAAATCGTACCATTTGCAACAACATGGATGGAACTTGAAGGCAGTAGGCTAAGTGAAATAAGCCAAATAGAGACAAATATTGTATGATATCACTTATACATGGAATCCAATTTAAAAAAACACCAAACTTATAGAAAAAGAGCTCAAACTTGTGGTTATAAGAGGTGGGAGAATTGGATGAAGGTGGTCAAAGGTACAAACTTCCAGCTATAAGATAATTAAGTACTTTGGATCTATTGAACAGCATGATGACTACAGCTAATTCATGATATGTAGGAAATAATATATTTCCTATATATGTATAATATATAGAAAAGTCATTGAGAGTCAATCCTAAGAGTTTGCATCACAAGGAGAATTTTTTCTTTTCTTTTTATTGTATCTCCATGAGATGATAGATGTTAACTAAACCTGTGGTGATAATCATTTCACAATATATGTAAAACCATCATGCTGTACACCTTAAATTACACAGTGATGTATGTCAGTTATTTCTCAATAAAACTAGGGAAAAAAAAGTAGTCACAGATAATATGTAAGCATGCTTGTGTTCCAGTATAACTATATTTATTCACTACATTATTTATTACTTTATGTATCATGTATGTATTTATGGGTGGGGGGGCCACTAGCTATAGTTTGCCAACATCTGGTCTAGAAGCACTGAATTCTCCAGACTCTAAATCCTGTTCTCTTTCCTCTGGGCTAAGTTACAAATAAATAAATAAAACATAAACTCTGGAAATCGCCACAGTAATTCACTGGTGCTCATAAATTAGGACTCAGAAGGAAGGAAAACATCCTCCCTGAACCAGAACCTCCCTGCCTCATCCATTCCTCCCATCTCTGTTTGGATCTACAAATGATTAGGGGTACGGCATCCTCACATCCCTCTGTTCTGTGACATAAATATGAAAGAAATAGCACATACCACCTGTAAATAAACACATGACCTCTAAATTGAGCTAAAAAGCAGGGGGACAAAAGGAAAGGTATTTCTTGGAAATTCTTTTCAAAAGAATACATTACCATACATAGTCTGGGCAGAACTATTTTTAAGTCGGCCTTTTGGTTTTAAAATACTTCTGAAGAAATTTGATGCTTCTAATTAATCTTGGTTAACAGATCAATTAACCAAAGTAAATAGAAGTTAGTAAAGATAATAATATCTAATATTTAATCAGCCTTTAGTTCATGTCAGGTATTTTGGTACAACATGCAATATCGCATTGGATCCTTGCAAAAACCCAGTCCCCCAGAAAACAACCATATAAATTGTTGACAGAATGTGTGGAGCAGCTGTCTGAGGACTCAGGAAGGTAAATGGCAGCAGACGGATTGAAGAAGACCAGAATTCAAAGGACAATGAAACTGGTTGTGTTTACCATTTTTTCCTTCTCTGGTATCCCCAGGCCTGAGCTCAACACAGCCTGGGATCCAAACATAGGCATTGGTGTGAACACTCAGAGCTCCGGGAGACTCTCTCTAGGTTTGGCTCAGGAGCAGAAAAGGGAACTCCTAAAGCTCAGAGAGGATGCAGAGGTCTCCCTCCCTCTATTTCCCTTCTCTCCATTTTCTTGCACTCTGCAATCTCATGGCAGCTGCCATTCAACAAAAGCCAGAACGTGAGAGGCAAGAACCTTCCTCTCCAGCTGGTGGAGCTGTGATCCCCAGAGATCCAACTGGGGGGAACCTGGTTGCCTGCCTTTTTCCTCTCTCTCTCCAACCCTCCACTGTTTGACTCGCCATGTGGTCTGCAGAGTGGGACAATTAGAGCCACAGAACTCTGGTCAGAGGACCAAAGAGGGGAGCCCTGGGAACCAGAAACTATAGGAAAATTGCAGAGAGGAACAAGCCCAGAAAAGTGAACCTATAAGGTCATTTGTGAACTACTGGGCTCACCCCTTAGTGGTGCTTGCATGGGTCTGATCCTAATGGGCACACCAAAATCCTTGAGGACTGAATTACCGATAGACCACTCCCCATGGTGCAGACCAACACTAGATGATGCACATGTGGGGGACTGAACAGGAGGGAGTTTTTCCTGGTGTGGAACTGTAACTATGTCCTGATGGCGATGGTGGAAACAGGATTCTATGCAGGTGTTAAAATTCTTAACACTGTCCACAAAACAAAACTATATTGTATGATAATTTGAAAAACAGAATTAACAACAAAATCACAGTGAGGTAGTGTGTCTCTCACATGTCTTGGGTATGAGCATCAGAAGCGGCAGCCAAGTCAGGCAGAGAGGACCACTGACTGGCTCACAGAATTGACAGGAAGAGCAAAGAGCTAGGACTGGGAAGGCGATACCATAGAAACTGCGGTGAGCACGAAGTGCTCAGTTCCCCTACAGCAGCTCACGTCCAGCTACCCCTTTGGCTGCCATAGAGGTTCCCAGAATGGATGGGTGGATGGCTGTGAACAGGGAGGGTGCTCAGATGTTACGTGGCAAAAATAAATAAATAAAATGATTATTAGCCCTTCACCAATTTTACCAGGACTCAAAACTTGTACTCCTAACCACCGTACAGTGGGGGCTGAAAATGTCTCCAGCCTTAGGAGAGTTTTGTAGAAACCATGTTGCCTGTTTAAAAACAAAGAAGAGAAGTAATTTGAAGCAGAAACTCCAACTTCCTCCTGGCTCCACAATTCAAGGGAATGCTAACCGAGCTGTTTGTTTTCTTTTTAACAGCTTGTTTTGTCTTTGAAATATAAACACTGAATTTTTTTAGTATATGCACTGCCTTTGTTATATTCCCTAGAACGGGAGCATCCCAAACTATTTTTGATCATAATGCCCATCAGCAAATATTTCTGAGCATTACCCCTGATACATGGAAGTTCACTTATAAGTTTTATATATATATATATATACTGCAATAATTTATGTATTGCATGCATTCTAAATAACATCTGCTAAAAGGAAAAAGGATGAATAACAATTTTTAAAATAACATTTACTAAAACACTACAAATCCATTTACTTCATTAAGAAATCATAATGTGAGCAATATTACTGTATATACTTATGTATCTCATCCTAAATTCAGCTTTTATATTTGATTTTAATGGAAGCTATAACTAGCAAAAGAATCACAAAATATGTAAATCCAAATGAAAGAAGTGCATCATTGGCTGTGTTTATCAATCTATGGCTGCTCTTCTTTAAACCTCATCCACCAATTATACAAAAGGGTTTTTGTGGGAGTAGGGGAAGAATCTGGTTAGTAAATTTCCATTTCTACTGTTGTTGGGCATATAATTGGAAGATGTTGCATTTTAGCATTTTTAACAAATGGCTTCAAGACTCATTGAAACTTTTAGAAGAAAAATTTAAATAGGTTAGAAAGGCATGATTCCTAGTTTTTAACTGCTATGCAGATGAGAAATTTTAGAAATGCCAACCTGACATCACTTGCAACAACAAAATCTTGAGATGATGGAATTGTTTCTCAAACATTCCTTCTTAAATTCTCCATAGCACAAATTTCTTTTGAAAAGTGGTCCCTTGCTTACTGTTAAACGTCGCTTTTACTTTGAAGAAATAAACCGAGAATGTTAATTGTTTTTAAAAAATCTACCAGGGAGCATACTAGCAATAACTATATGGCATCAAAGAAAACATGAGCAAATTTGCAACACTTCATTTTTCACAAAATCTTTCCCTTTCATGGAATTCTGCTTCCAGCTTTGGTGGACTAGGTTATTTCAAAACTACTTTTCCATTTAAAACAACTAAAAAAAATTAAACAAACAAAAAATCTCTTTGAAGGTATTAGAGAGCTACTAAGGTGTTGAGGAATTATGGAGCAAGACCTAAGAGAGAGGTGAGCCCAACATTTAGAGTTATTTTTCCCCTCTAGGAATTGCCAGTCTAAAAAGTAATGGCTGAAAGGCTAAACAAGCTTCCAACAGATGCACAGGGATAGGAGAACAAAAATCAGAGAAGGAGCCCTGGCAAATATTTTAGGAACTTAACCCAGAAGTAAGGTGAACTAGAAATAAATCATCCCTCTCAAGGACTCAAAACCAGCTTAAAGAATGTCAATCCCTGGTTTAACTAAGGTGATCTACAATTGCTAGCATCCCTAGCCTGGATACCTGCCTACAGAAAAGTAAACCTTGGAGGATGATAATCTAATCACAGCCTTAGAATATTTCTTCAATGTCAAGATCTCAACAAAAAATAGCCAGACATACAAGAAGATGAGAAAAAACACATGATAGATACACATACACAAGGGATCCAAATAATGAGGTTATTAGACATAACCTTAAAATATACAGGATTAATATGCCTAAGTAATTAGAAGACAAGTCTGAGAATGCTAGCAAGGAACTGCAAAGCATAAAACAATCAACTAATCACAATGTATGGACCTTACTTGGGTCCTGATTCAAACAAGCAAACTGTTAAAAAAAAGTTATGACACCAACAAGGTGATATGAACATCAATTTGAATGTTTGATATTTAGGAATTACTATTAACTGTTTTTAACTATTTCTGGCAATGGTATTCCTTATATTTTATAGGCATCTTTATCTTTTACGGATACATACTGCAATATTTACAGTATGAGATGATACAAATTCAACACGATCTTCTAGAAATTTCTTTAGAATATTTGAGGTGGGGGAAAAGTCAAGGTGTATATAAATAAGATCAGCCGTGAGCTGATAATTGTTGAAAATGGGTGGTTCTCAAACTGAGTGCTTCATGTCGTTCTTATTCCACCTGCTGTGTACAAGTTTGAAACTTTTCATAATAAAACATTTTTTTTCAGAACTAGGATGCTGTCTCAAACACAAAGCTTCCACATATGATATTCACAGAGCACCAGCCAGGCTAAGAGGATTTGTGGGGACAGAAGTTCAGCACTGGCTTCTCATGCCAACCATCTGCCTTGAAGGACAGTGGTTCAGCAGGAAGAAGGAACATGTTTTTTTTTAATGAAGTTCGCTTAGATTTTCACTTAGAGGTGTCATCTTTTGGCTATTCATAGTGGGAAATCATCCTTTACCCATGTGCATGAAGGTGACTATCAGTGGGCTCCAGACAGGGGTGGCACTCAAGAGCTAGTATCACTGAGGACGGCCTCTTCTGTAACTTGGAGAACTGCAATGGAGCTGTAAGAGCAGTGCGGATATCAGCAGCAAGAAGCCCGGTCAGACACGACCGAGGACAGCCCCAGCAGCATTGTTCCAAGGAGAAGCTGATGAAGGGGACCTGTTCCCACAGCCCATGGCCACTAGGAGGAGCATGAGACTCACTGCAGCCTCAGAGAGGCGGGGATGCAAGGCAACCTCAGTTCCAGTAAGTGCTTCGGACGAGGCTCAAAGCATCCACCTTGTAATTACACTCAAGCCTGTGTCCCTAAAGTGGGTCAGCCTCAAAAACACAGGCCTGTGTAACACACACACCCGACCCTGCCTCGAAGCATTCATAAATACTCGATAACCCCAGGGTGCTAGCTACTATCTCACAGGCGGCCAGTCATTGATTCCAGCTGATATACAGGTGTGAACCTGTGTATTCCCACCTGAATTCATGCTTATTGTGTAACTAAACATTAGGAGCCTAGTTTTCAATAGGCAGTTTTCAAAATGGTGGCTGACTTTGCTTCAGGTTCAGAAGGGCTAAAAATGTATTTAAATTGCAGGGGGTCAGGTAATTGGAAGCCAGCTTCACCACAGAGAGCATCCTATGGACACCCTGACTTGCACTTCGCATAAACACACAGCCTCGCACACGTTCCCACGCCGTGTGTGTGCAAACAGAAGGAAACGCCCATTCTCAGACTTGCTGCATGGGGCGCCTGACTCCTCGGTTTCCTCCCTGGTGATTTCCTGACCTGGCTTCTGCAGGAAGCAGAGCTGCGCTTCTCCCAGGGGAGGCCAAATGTCATAATAGAGGAAAAGGCTGCCAGCAACAAGAGGGCCCCAAATGAGAGAGCAGGAAAAAGGACTGGGCCTAAGATCTTGAACAGATCATTTGTCGGAATGGAGAGAGAAAAATGAAGGTTTTTCTAAAGCTGATCTATTTACTCTAGACACTCCTTGTCCCAATGCCTCTGCATTCCTTCCTGGCTTCTGTTCTCCACCCTCATATGACCTAGTGTTGGAAATCAATGACTGATAAGTTAGTGGGGTGCTCATCCCCTGGTGTCACCTAGCAACATGATGTTCATAAATAGCCACATCATCTCTTCTCCAAAAATGGCTACAACTTTTAAAGACATCAGGGAAAATGCTTAGCTGTGTCAGAGCTGGTGTGGAATGGCCCCTTGTCTCGGCCCTCCTATTCCCAGCTTTCCTTTTCCCCTTTTCAGTTTGACCTCCCAGCATATTTATTGTTTATACTCTGACTTTTTTTAAATGCACATTTCCTTCTACAGGGTCACATTAACAGCTGTTCATGTAAAAGTCTCCCAGTGGTTTTGTGAACTTCACTGAGCTTAAAAACAACTCAAAAGCCAAAAACATTCCTACTTAATCCTCATCCCTTGCACTTTAGAAGAATTAAAACTAAAAGTTGTGGAACCCTAAGGCTAAGAAGGAATTACTTGTAGGCAAGTTAAGACCAAACCAATGAGAAAAGTTTACACTTTTATTAAAAGTTTAAGTATGCTAGAACAAAAAGGGTCCCTTTAATTAAGTCAATATCTAACAAGCCTTAATTAATTCATAAATCCAGCATACATATCTTGGGTACCTACTATGTTTCAAATACCATGCCAGGTAATGATTCAAAGATGAATGAGGTGATGCCATTGAAGGGTTCACAGTTGAGTGAGAAATGATGGGATAGTCTCCCTTCACATGGAATAAACAGCAATCACAACAAGCCCCCATCTTCTAACTGTGTAGTTGTTAAAATGGAGAGACACAGATGAGCAATCTTCATATAAAAACCATGAGGACTCAGCAATGTGCTGACATTTTATAACAGAATTGAGTCTTGGATTCTTGGCTTGAGCAAGGGGATGCGTGCTGGTGCCATGTACTATGACGTGAGGGCTGGCAGGTGTAGGGGGGATAGGAATCCTATTTGGTGATTTTAAGTTTGAGATGTCTAGTAGATGTCCTTATCATAGGATCATGCAGGAAACAGATGCCCGCTCAAACTGGAGCACTGAGGACAGCTGAATGCAGGCAATGTTATAGGACCACGGGCAGGGAGGCGACTGCAACAGGCGTTGATGAAGTGCCCTGCGACAAGCCACAGCACAGAATGGTAACCAGCTCTAGGCCTGAGCGAACAAGGCAAGGCAAGCTGGGCTCTGCAGAAGCTAGAGAGAATAGCTGTAGCCCCTGGGGGGGAGGGACCCCAAAAGAAGGAAACATCTAACCCACGGTGAGCAGGCAAAGAGGAAGACAAGGGAACACGTATCCAACCGCACTGTCCTCCTGCCTCCCCATCTATTACCAGTGCTTCCCCCTGGGAAAAAACCCAATTGGAGGCCGAAAGAAAGACAGCTTGGTCATGCTGCACACAATGGTCATTCTCACGGGCACGGGACAGTGATGGGATGAACGTGGGTCCAGAGGAGAACATGGAAAATATCCAGCACCACATGCAAAAGGAGTTAAAAAGTGTTTGGTTTGGTTTGGCTTGGCTTGGTTATGTAAGTCTGGGAGTCAGGGGAGAAGTCAAAATCAGAGATATAAATTTGGGAGACTTCAGTTAAGAGACGGTAATTAAAGCCATGTTTCTGGATGAGATCACACAGAGAGGGAGAAAGGGCTGAGGCCTGAACCTGGGGCACAACTGAGCAGCTTAACAGAAGAAGAGCTAGTGAAGGGGCTTGAAAAGGAGCTGCCCAAGAGAGTTTGAGGAAAACCAGAAAATGGCATCCTTAGAGCTGTAAGATGAACATTTCAAGAAAGGAGGAGGGTTTGGCCCATTGTTCCGAATGAAGCTGGGTTGAGTAGGAATGTCTTTCAGAAGAGATAAAAGGAGAAGAAATACCACGCACAAATGTAATCATGCCATTGAATAAGCAGGACTCTAAGGGTACAATAAAAAACAATTTTAAGCCCTTTCTTACAATTATCTTAGTAATTCTTTTGAGCAGGCTAATTTTGCCTCACCCTCATGGATAAAATTTAGACCAGGCCCAGGATTTTTCTGGTCACCCTCAGATATAATTAATTATTTAGGGCTTCCTGATTTTTTTTTTTTTTTCTGTTGGTTTTCAGAACCGGAAGGGCCCTTAGGGCTGAGAGACCAGTGGGCGGTGCTGGCTGTCCAGGCAGGAGCTCCATCCAGGTAGACCAACCAACATGTCGAAATAATCCTTGGTGCGGAAGGATGGCCCCTCCCGGTGTCGACTCTGCACACGGAGTTCCCTGCAGCCCCAAGTATACAATGATGCTCGTGCTCCTCTAGACGGCAGCTGTCACTGAGGAAACAGGTCCCAAGGGAACTCTCAGGAGTGTTCTGGTCTTGAGGTACCAGGGGAAGGTAAAGCTTAACAGTATTCATTTATTCTGAAAATATTCATGGAGCTCCTATTCTGCTAGGGGCTGGGGATTCAAACGATGAACAAAAATAAACATAGTCCCTGGTCTGATGGGAATTAGTTTATAATTTATCAAACAGTCACACAACTAAATGTCATGCGCGTGCATGAAGCCGTGAGACGGCATAACAGAGGGAAGGTTTCCGGAGGAAAGGGTGCTCAGGGCTTCTTGAAGGGTGGGAGTCGTCAGGAGAGGAGACACGGTGAGAGCCGTCGGGTGGAGGGGCATGCGAGGGAAAGCCTCATGGAGGAAGCAGGCTTAGACAGAAAGACCGAAGGAAAGCCAGGGCAGCGGGAGCCCTAGAGGCCGAGGGGGCTGGACAGGGCAGGAGGCAGCACTGAGGGGCTGTATTTTTGTCCTGAGGCCAGTGGGGGGCCACAGAAGGGCTCTGAGCAGAGGCAGCACTTGACTCAATTGGAAGTGTAGGGCGAGGTGGGCGGGACAGAGGAATGCTGGGGTCCAGGCGAGAGGAAACGGCAGCTTGGACCAAGAAGGCGGTGCTGAGCGGTGGCTCCTAAATGGAGAGAGTGGGTCCAGAAAGACGCTGTGTGTCTAGTTTACACACTGGTCAGGTGATGATGACAGACACTGATTCATGAAGCAAAGAAAGGGCAGAAGACTATGAGTAATGTGAGGATGTTCTATTCTTTATACCACCTCTCAACAGGACCTGTTTTCAGCGATTTCTTTCTTTTGTGAGCTATCATTAGTACAAAATAATCACCAGTTTTGTTAAGGGGATAGCAAGCTACTGAATGTAGTGTTTCATTCTTCCATATGGGCAGGACTTTGCATAAAATTCACAAACATTTTCAAAGCATGTTCACATCGAGCATTTTATTTTATCCTCACCGTAATTTCATCAGTTCCCCTACTCATCCTTATTTAAAGATTGACGCGTTCACAATCTTGATCCAGTTGTGGTGTTTATTTTTGGTTACATCATCAAAAACCTGCAGCTGCTAAATCCATTATGAAATCTTAGAATCTCAGAGGTTTAAGGGAACATTGCTCTCAGTAACTTCCAAACCACTCATTTTGCTGAGGCCCAAACAGCTAGCCAGAGGCTGAGCCAGGATTATAGTCAAATAAAACAAGTATATATCCAACCAGTACTCACAGTCTGATAGTTACTACATTAAGTTCATATACGGTTTTTAAAGAAATACACAGAAAATTTAAGACTTACCTAAGCGTGGCCCCATCACGCTAACATGACAATGCTGTTCTGTTGGCAAGTAGTCCTCATCAATCAGCCGTGCGGCTCCATGAAACATGCTGTAGGCACTAACGAAGAAAAGGCTCAGTCTCCTCATCTCTGCCTCCTCTGGGTGGGGACTGATCCACACTAGGCACTCTCAACGGTCCTCTATCAAAAAGCTGCCCCTAGAACTCTGACAGAGACCTTCAGTGAGAAATGTCTGCTCTAACAGGGACCTGGGTGGTTCTTTGAAGGTGTGCTAGGGTACTGTAAATTGGGTGGTGGCCTGGAACTTACTGGTTGGAGCATTTGAGGACAAGACGAATGGCTAAGAGAAGAGGAGGAGATGATGGGTGGTATGGTGGTACCAAAACAAACAAGGTGAGCTTCATACATATAAAATCAACACCAAACTCCTCTAAAGCCACAACAGTCTTCAAGATGAACCTTTGTGATTCCTTCACCCTTCAAGCTTGCCCTTGATATTTATTTGAATCTGACTGGTTCTGCAGGAAAATGCTGGAGGCCAGAAATGAGTTCCAGACAGAGGATTTACTCCAAACTTAAATCCTATCCCTCACCCTCAGGATTCCCTCTTCCTTGGTCACTTGTTCTACATTACTTGGGTCCTCTTCAGTGCTAGGCTATGTGCTGGGGTTTGGGGACTTGATACAAATGTGGAAAAGACACGCTTCCTGTCCTCAAGGAGATGACAGTCTAGCAGGGGACCCAGACTGGTCAACAAGTATCACCATAGAAAGATACCTGTTGACTGACATTTGAACAAGTGCTGGAGAAGGTACCAGGAGAGACTGTTGGGGGACACTGGGGGGAGGATTCACAAAGGAGATGGCATTTCAAGAAAGTTTCAAAGAGTACATGCAGTTTGATAATCAGCCAAAGGCATTCCCGGCAGAGGGAATAGAATAGTATGCGCAAAGGGTACAGAAACACAGAATCCCTGGGAAAAGACTGTCAGGTGATGGCAGGAGATGAGGGGCCAGAAGCAATCCATTGCAGGGTGTTCTGTATATGCTCAGTGCCCTGGCACACAGAAGAGACTCATTTTGCTGGTCATGCTGGGGAACAAGTAACTTCAAAATCTCAGTGCTTTGCAACAACAAAGGTTGTCATTCGTGTTCCACATCAACAATGGACCAGCTGAGGTTCAGCAGCTCTGTGATGCTGAGGATCTGCTCTAGTTTGCGGGTGAACTGTGAGCTGACTCCACGCCTTCCCGTTCTAGGTCTTGGGCCGATCAAGCAGCCCCTCCGGGAGACACACTGTGATCATCTGACAGGGCATGGAGGAAACTTCGTGTATCCCTAAAAGCTCTTAGAAGTAACATCCACCGCACTTCCATTGGTCCAAGGAAGCCATGCAGCCAAGCCGAACAAAGGAACGAGGATGTATACTCAGCCTACGGGAGGGTGGAACAAGGATGCTGATGAAAATCACTCTTCCAAGGAAGGAACAGACTATGGGAAGTGATAACATACATGCTACAAATGGATTGAAAGGGAGCAAGGAGGAGGCTATTGTAGGGAAAAGAAATGTCCATGTTCCAGTTACCTATTGCTGCATAAAAATCATGCCAAAATGTTGTGGCTTAAGTCAACCATTTTAGTATTGCTCATGGCTTCTGCGGGTCTAGAATTCAGGAAGGGCTCAGCTGGGCAGTTCTGGCTTGGGAGTTTATGATGCACTTGCAATGAGTCTGTGGGGACCGGGAGGGGAGACTGGAGCAGCTCCCTCGGGGACTTGTTTCAGCTGGTTTGCACATTACCACACTGACTTCAGGGCACTCAGACTGCTGATGCGGTGGCTGAAGCCTTTGGAGCGGAGTATTTCAGTCTACAGGGCACATGCTGCACCGTCTTTTGTGGTACAGCCTGGGGAATTCCATAGCATTGCTTCAGCTGTACTCTAGATCAGGGATTGGCAAACTTTTTCTAAAAAGTCCCCAATAGCAAATGTTTTAGCCTTTGTGGAACATACAGTCTCTGTCACAATTACTTGTAACTGTTCAACTTGGTCATTGTAGCATGAAAGCAGCCAGTCAATTTAAATGAGCATGGCTATGTTCCAAGAACACTTAATTTATGGGCAATGAAATTTGAATTTCACATGAAATATTCTTTCGATATTTTTCAGCTACAAAAATGTAAAAACCATTCTTAGCTTGCATGCTGCAGAACAGGCATCAGGGCAGACTTAGTCCACAGGCTGTCGTTTGCCAACCCCTGCTCTACTGGAGAGATATCCAACTGAGTGTCCACTGGCCATCAGAAACACAGGCTTTACACTCACATGAAATATCTGGGCCAGAATGACAGTTGGCTGTCATCTGCATATGGGTGGCAGCTGAAGCCCCCAAACCAATGAGATTTCCCCAAAGCATGCACTGAGTGGGGGGCCAGGGTGACTTGGAATGGAGTCTTTGAGTCTCAGTATTCAACAGGTGATTTGAGGAGCCAGTAAAGGCCAAATAAGACCACAGCCCAGAGCCCCTTTCACCCTCTTTTCTCCACTCTAAATTTCAATCTCCTTGTCCCCACCTTCCTTCCCTGCCCCTCACCCTAACCTCCCACCTCAAGGCACTATTTTCAAAGTTAGAGGTAGAGAGCAAGGCGGAAGGCAGAGAACACTTTAAATTTGGAAGAGAGATGTTCTTCACAGTCCTTTCTGTCCCATTCATTCATGTAAAAAATATAAGTTCGTGAAATCATATACTATTTAAATACTAGGTGGCATTATTGCATGTTCAATTTCTTAAAGAAAGCTGGCATAATAGGTATTTGTAAACCATAATGATTTACCAAATACAGAAACAGACCAACAAGTTTAACCATGTGAATTAATATTTGAAAGCATTATTATTTGCATCTTATTGACGGAGAAGGAAAATAAGTATCTCTAGAAGAAGCACTAAATTAAAGCCTTTTGCAGAGACTGAAGGGTGCTTAACTTTCTTTTCTCCAGTTCTTTAAGAAGTGGAGAAATCCACAGATTTAAAAATGTGTTCAGAACTTCTTCAGAGAAGGGAACCTAACACTATATAAATAACTGAAGTAATGAATGTACTTTTTATTCAGTGTTAGGGGATGGGGAACTATAGATTTCATGGCACATTAAAAGTTTCTTAGGACATGAAGGGTCTGTGCAGAATAGACAGTAATATTTGATGAGCAAAGTATTAGAAATGAGTACAGATAATTTCTAGAGTTGAGGTTAAGATAAAGATGATGGAAGAGCCTAAGTAGCAGAGTGTCATGATGCAGCTCCAAAGAATCTAAGCAAAAGCAGCCCTATCATGTGACTAGTTCTAGGACGACAATTTCTAGCTGTGCTGAGGTAGGAACCCTTCCTTTTCTCTAATTCATTTATACTGCTTCCACCTGGCTTTCCAATAACATGAACTCAATTAGTCACTTATTCAGCAAATAGTGAACTTCTAAGCAGAGATACAAATCAAAACGAAGAGCATTGTGAGGCTAAAGTATAAACACCATTTAAATAACAGTCTCTGCCCAAGGGAAATTATACTGTTAGGTAGGATTCCATATGTATATGAAAAGCTTGTTGTGGATTAGAAACATAATATTTTCTATTGACCTTCCTTTGACTGAGATTAGTGGAGGTAGAAGCCCTACCTCAAGGTCTGCAGTAGACAGATAGGATGGGTTATGCTACTGTAATATACAATCCCCAAATCACACAAAGTGTCCAGTGAAACTAGGCGATTCTCTAGGACAACACTTGTCCATGAGGAACTCTGATTCAGGCAGTCTCAGTCTTGAGGTTCTACCATGTCAGTATGCAGTCTCATCCATGATTGTGGTGGTAGAAGAATTTCTATCACTTCCTCTCACAGCCCATTTTCCAGAACTTGTCCTTAACCCCACTTACCTGCAAGATAATGGGAAAGTGTTACCATCCTATATGCTAAGAAAGTAAAAGCAAGCCAGATATGAGTAATAAAAGTCTCTGCCATAGTTCTGTTCCCTGTATCTGCAATGTCCTTCTAATTTTCATATGGCTGGTTCCTTATTGATATTTGGGTCTCATCTCAAAAGCTTTCTTAGGCTGTCATTAGCCACTCAGGCAATCTGTATTCCAACTAAATATTAATTTTCTGTATATAACTTTCAACTCTCTGATTTGTTTATTGAACACTCTCTCCCCTCCCTAGAATATAAGCCCTGTGAAAATCGGTAACATGTCTGTCTAGCTCACCTTAACATTCCCTTAATAAATATTTGTTGAATACTTTAATGATCATCACAAAAAAATGCAAATATGATCATGGCATCCTCCTCCCATTAGTGGATTTTTATAATCTTCAGGATAAAATTTAAACCTCCCGCATGACATAGGAGTCTTTATGAAATGTCTGATTAACTTCCATTCATTCCCAGGCACTGCCACTGGGGATATGTTAGTAAACTTCGAATCTTCAGCTTCACATCTTGCCTCTTCCCTGTACTCAGTCACATAAACAACCTAAGACAGCTAACAAATTCTTGCTTCTTCACACAGGTCCTTTTAAAAGTTTTAGAATTTTAGTGAGGATGGAGACATATTAATTGTCTATTAATATAAATTGTACAAAGAATGAGACTCACTTTCAAATTTGCTTTAAGTAGCTAAAGCTGAATTCAATCAACCTGAATCAATCTAAAATAACATAGGAAAATGCTTATCACTTAGGATAGTGCTAGATTATGTTGCTGAAACAACAACAAAAAAAAACTCAAAGTACCATGGGCTTAACACAGAGTCTATTTCTTATTCAGGCAAAGTCCAGTGAAGTTCAGGTGGTTCTCCTCCATCTTGTAACTACACCTGATATACACGATTTCTAAGAGCTTGCCTTGCCCCAACATAACACGTCACTACCCCCAAATTATACTGGCTGAAACTAGTCATGCGGCCTCAACCTATCCCCAGAGAAAGCTTGGAAATATAGAGAAGCATATGGATACTGGGTAAACATTAACAATCCTGCCATAATCAGATCATTCCTTTTATCCTTTCATCACACAAAGAACACAATCAATCCATTCCCAAGGGAGAAACCTACAGCTCTTCCTTGACTTAAGATAGGGTTACATCCTGATAAACCCATTGTAAGTTGAAAATATCATAAGCTAAAAATGCATTTAATATACATAACCTACCAAACATCAGAGCCTTAGTCTAACCTACCTCAAATGGGCTCAAAATGCTTACATTAGTCTACAATTGAGCAAAACCATCTAACACGAAGCTCATTTATAATAGTGTTTAATTATCATATGTAATTTACTCAACACCACACTCAAAGTGAAAAACAGAGTGGTTGTGTTTGTACATAGTGCTCGTAAGAGTATCGGCTGTTCATTCTCAGGACTGCATGACTGACTGGAAGCTGTGGCTTGATGTTCCTGCCCAGCACCACAACAGTATTGGGCTGCACATTATTAGTCTGGGAAGAGATTGAAATTTGAAGCACACTTCAATTCAAAATTCAAAAGTTGAAGTACAGAATGCATATTTCATTCTGACCATCTAAAGCTGGAAAATTGCAAGTCTAACCATTATTAGGTCGGGCACCATCCATATCATCCTATTGTCACATCTAGTTTAATATCCTGGATCCCTAAGTGATCTACGTATTCCTCTTCTTTAGGACATGTTTCTTGGCCATAGATCTATGGGCCAACAGTCACCTTATCTTTTCTCCTTCTAACACATCCAATATATAATGCTGAAGCAAGAACAGGATAACCACAATAAAAACTCTCATTTGAAAGGAGGAGGGCTAGTGGATATAAAGCAATGTATAGTCATAGCAAATCTCCCACTTGGGGGATACTAAAAAGTTCTTACTCTAGAAGTGCGAAAGAATCATTCTGATTCAGTCCCCGACTCTGCTGAGAAAAATTCCTTTGTCTGTTGCTATGGCCCAGTGCTCTGCCTTTTATAGAAGTGTATTAATTTTCTGTGGCTATTGCCCAAATCACCACAAACTTGGTGGCTTAAAACAATAGGAGTTTATTCCCACAGTTCTAGAGGTTAAAGGTTTGAAATTAGAGTCACTAGGCTGAAATCAAGGGGTCAGCAGGGCTGTGCTCCCTCTGGAGGCTGTAGAAAGGGGAGAGGCCTTTCTTTCCACTTCCAGCTTCTGGTGGCTACTGCGTTTCTCAGCTTGTGGCTATATCCCTCCAATCTTTATGGCCAGCATCTTCAAATCTCTCTCTGCTTGTCTCGACATTCTTTTCCTGTGTGTGTGTCAGCTTTCTTCCTTACAAGGACATTTGTGATTGTACTTAGGGTCCACTTGGATAATCCGGGACAATCTATGTCAAGACCCTTAGTTACACCTGCAGAGACCATTTTTTGATAGAAGGTAACAGTTTCCAGGGATTAGGAGCTGTTATCTGTGGGGGCCACTATTCACCCTACTACAGTAGGTTATTTCTTTTTTGCTATTCTCAATACCTTCATTTGAAGTGGGACTTTTGAGGCTGTACAGCTTTCTCATAAATCATAATAAATAATTTATTCCTGGTTAAAAATATTATCATGCATTAGGTTTCCTCATATTAAAAATTAAGTAGGAAAATTAAAAGCCTAACAAAAATATCATTCTGTATGAAGGAAATGATTTTTAAATGCTGAAAAGGAGAAATTATTAAGATACATAGATTACATCTCCATTAATCATAAGAAGTAGAGATCAAAGCACAGGAGGTAATAAATGGGTGTCAACATTTACTAAGCACAGTAGCCTTACGCTGCCCTATTAGGAAGCAAAAAATGGCCTCCCCGTCAGAATATAAGGCACTGCAGAAACGTGCTACAAGTGACTCAGTCTGACTTTGCAGATACTCATCTTCTTTCTGAGTATTCAGAACAGACTTAACATCTTTATGTTACTTTGATATGGATGGCAGTCATGAAGCTAATCCTACAGATTCTCTTTGGAAAATCTGGTATTACTTCGAGTGCCATTTATGGGCAAGAATAGGTCAGCGAGTATAAGAGAAAATGCAGAATAATGAGAAAATACCAAAGGAGGAATCGGAAGGAAAAAAGGAGATTGAGCAAAAGCAATATGGGAGTAGAAATCAAAGCAAAGGACAGACCAAGGACTTCAGGACATGAAGGAAAAACTGACAGGCAGAACTAGCTAGGAGAGTGGGAGTCAGAAAGACCAGAGCCTGAATTTCAGCTCCCACACTTAACTAGGAGTGCAAGTGTCTTAATTTCTGTATGCCCTGAGTATCCTTACCTGTGAAATGGAGGTAATCATACCTACAGCCCAAAGTTACTGAAGGATTAAATAAAACATGTGAAGTTCTCTTTACATATTACTGGCTCACTACCTGCTGTCAAATTAAGAAAAACAATGTAGTAACAATTCTGAAGCTATAATGGAAGAGACAAATATTCAATGAACATAAGGAAATAAATCAACTGTAAAAATAAAAGACCTAGGAGTGAGAATGGAAGCGAAAGCTATTACAGAAACGTAGGCAAGAGATAATTGAAGCTTAGACTAAGATGGCAGTGGTGCACATGGTGAGAACTGTTCAGGTCCACAACCTGTTCCTGGGTCCTTGTTGACGAAAAATGGCAGTAATTCTTTGAGCAAGTGGGTAAATTGTGATCATTTTTAAAATGAGGCACACTGGAGTTGAAAGAGGTTTAGAGGGGGGAATCCAGAGTTCTGTATTGGCCTTATTGAAGTTGAAATGCCTGACACATCCGAATGGAGACATCAAGTAGAATGTGGATACCATCAGCATATGTACGGTAGGCAACTGTAAGAGTAGAGGAAATGCCCTAAAGAGGAGTATTGCTAGTGAAGAGAGAGCTTATTATTGTACTCTGAGGAGTTCCAACTTGTAAAGACTAGAAAGAGAAGAATCTAGCAAGGAGAGGAGGGACCAGTGAAATGGGAGGAAACCAGGACAGTGTATGTAATGCCAAGAAAGCCAAAAAAGTGTTGACATCTGCTCCGTGAAGTGAGTTCTAAGAGACATCCACCAGATTCAGTGCCGTGGAGGTCAGTGGAGAGCTTTGTCAAGAGCACTTCAGCTTCAGGACAAAGCTTGAGGGAATACAATTCCAGCCCAACATCTGAAACCAGTATTGTTAAAAAAAAAATCAATAAAGGCCACATAGCAGCCAGGTCACGAAATGTCCCTGTTCAAAGGACTTCTATCACCTTCAGAATAAAATCTGAACTCCTTTCTATGGCCTATGAATCTCCACAAGATCCGGTTCATCTCCTTCCTTGAGCTCCTGACCTCTGCCACTCTGGTCACACTATCCTTCTTGCCAGTCTTACAATGAGCCAAGTTTCTTTCTGTTCAGAGCCTTTGCATTTGTTTCCTTTTTAACCTGAATGGTTCTTTTCCCACTTGCCCTGTAAGTAGGTGGCCTTGCCTGGAGATGTGACCCTCAAAAAGGAAAGAAATCTTTACCAACTAGGCTATTCGTGATGCCGCTTTAGGGAAAAATGAGTTGTAAAAAGCAAAGAAAACCTTTTGAATATGGGCTCATCTGATTATGGAGCTACTGATTTGCTTATAATGCTATCAGCAATAAGATCCCAAAGGTTTCCAGTAATGGATATTTTTTTCTCACCCACATTCTCAGAAAATGACCACCACAACCAACAACACACAATAAGCTTATATTACAGAAAAAAGGGGATGGGCTTAAGAAAAGGTGAAGATACAGTTTAAAGTTTAATTTGTTAAGTTTGTACTTTATAGTTCAACTTGCTCTCAATTCCCTCGTTGGTCATAGGTACTGAACGGTTTTCTCAAGTCACCATCATTTGATTCCTCAATCCCAACACACACCATTTCTATTTCCATTTCTGTCATCTGACTCTGGGGATACTTCCATCTGAGCATCTTTCTATCGCCATCTGGTTGCAGGCAAACATTTTGCTTTTGTTGGAAGCACTTTCACCTTCCAGTCATATTTGAAATACAGACCATCTTTCGTTAAAAATAAAGATGTGCAAGGGATTCAATGCCTAATCCCTATAGTATGGGATCACTTCCAAACATCAGTAGTGGGAGATGACTTCCACGAGGATAGGACTCAGGATAGATGAACGTGGACAGATTTGAGGGATATTTAGGAAACAGAACTATAAAAAATTCAGAACTGATGGTAAAAAAATAAGGGAAAATGAGAAATTAAGGATATGACCAGGTTTCTGGCTTACATTACTGGATGCACAGTGGTGTTACCATCTGACAAGATAGAGAAGAGAAAAAAAGGTTTGAGGAACAGAGAAAATCCGTTTTGGGCTGATTGAATTTGAGGTTCCTGGAAGAGATGCATTTCAGGCAGCTGGATGTGGTCTAAAGTGCAGGCTGGGCTGCTGACTAGATAAGTGAATGACCTCACACTAATAACCTAACCTCCTTGGGCCTGTTTCTGCATTTGTAAATTAAGGGTGCAGTACTAATCACTAAAGTGCCTCCCAGTCCTAAAACGTCAGAGAACTCAACTTTATCAGTAATCAAGTAATTTGGATTGGATCCTTACTTCCTTTCTAGAACTTTAGAATATCATGTGATTGGTGTGTTTTGCTTGCAGACTCTAACAAGGACTATTAACTAGCTGGGAGCTCAGGAATTCATACAACTTTGTTTTCTCTTAAATTTTAAGAGATAGTGAAACACTGGCTACCCCTGATGAAAGATACACATTTAAGTTTGCTGACCATTCTTGGGAAAAATAACAACTTAAGAAAGAATTATACTGTTGAAATTTCTTCTTTAGGAATTCTTCCCCTCCCAGGTTAGAAGTTGGAGACATTATTCCTATAATAGGGAAAAGCTGGGAGAGGGAAGTATGGGGGCACAAAAGGGGTTTATGTTTGACAAGTAATATACTTAAGATTTATATCACAATTCATTAAAAAAACACATTTAAATTAGTATCTAAAAAGTTGGCACTGCAAAACTAAGTAAATGAAAAGAAAAACTGGCCTTAAATTTTATTGTCCAGAATGATCTTCCTGTCCTACTTTCAAAACTGCACACAGCCTCTTGCCCAGGTTTGAAGGAAGAGGGTCCACTGACCTCATCATTGTGACAAATGTGTAAGCAGCAGCCCTGATACTAACTAAATGCAATTCTGGTTCAAAGACAGGATTTGTGGAATAACCAACATATGAATGGCTCACCATTTTAAAAGAGCGCAGAATATCTATGAACACTATATTCTATTGCTTCAAGTGGTGGTATCACTGTTTGGTGTGAAAGAACCCCTCAGACTCAGAATACTAGGGAAATGTCATCATGAACCCACACATTGGACTGTATGTTGTCTTTGGAGCTTCTTTTTGGATCAGCACATGCCTGATAAGTGTTGATGACGTCCTGGAGCATTATCAGTTCTCTTCTCCCAATTTTAAAGATTGCCACTGCCGTACTTGGACAGCACACCACAAACTAGTGAAGGAGAGGAATAGGGGCCCAGAAATAAAACAAAAGGGAGTGAAAATTAAGAAATTATTCCTGCCTAAAATTTCATGTCAATACAACATGATTATTCTATGAAGTATATCTATAACCCTTGTAACAAAACACGAAACTGCTATTGTGACTAAAAGCATGGTCTTTGGCCTAAGACAATTTGGTTCAAACCCTGGTGCCTCTAATGTAGTCTCAGAAATATTTTTTAACCTCTCAAAAGCTGAAGTCTCTTTAGTAAACTGAGGAGGGTTAACACTTTCATTATAGGGTTATTTGAGAACCAAAACTATAGGTTCATTTAAAATACATAACAAAATTAAGACTGCTAGACAAAAGAAAACACCATTTCAACTATGATTTTATTAGACTTTTATTATGAATATAAGCCATTATTTCAAGAATCTAAAACTGAAAATCTTAGAGCAGTTAAGAGTAGTCAACTCAGCTCCAGCTTTCGTAATACTGATTTTGTTTTCTTTAAAGACAACAACTGTGTGCATGACACTATATCAAAGGTCAAGCAGAAACCCTAGTTTCAATTTCTCTGATGTAAAAACTATTCTACTTACTTGTGGGTTTTAACTTGATGTGAAGAATATAAAGCAAATTTCTGAAAACCTGTAAATAAGCACATGAGACTACATTTTACAATTCATGGTAAAGGTATAGTTAATTCTTGATTTTTCAAATGCAATTACAATATAGTAATCTAAAAGTTATTCAGGTATTGAAATAAATTGGTTTTTGAGTACTGTCCTAATAATTTTTTATTTAGATTATTAGTTATTTTTGTTTAGTAAGTTAGGTGAAACTCTGAAAATGACTAGAACACAAAAAATTCAGTAATAGCCTTGGGTTAAAAATTTCCCATATATCCATTAAGGTGGTTAATCCAGACTTAGCAGTAATGTTCCCAAACCAATAAATATAACGTATTAACAGACTATAAAAAAATCTGGATATAATCAAGGATAAATAAATAAATCATCATAATGAACTATGCATGAACTTTCAGTTAAAAATATATCTTTAAAAATTATGATCCAAAGCTTCTATTTCTACTACTGCTTTCTCCTGTAGTAATTATTCTTGTGTGAGTTTGTTTTCCTCTAGAAGAGTAAAAAAAAGTCCTTTTGTATTTCATGATAGGTTTAATCAGGTATTAAAGCAAATTCTTATGATATCATCTGATATGTCCAATTACATGGGTATGGTGTAACAAAACAGTTACAAACTCATATACGCATATTTACATTATATATCCAAAACTATCAAGCTAGTCAACTATCTAAGGAGATACATTATGACATGAGCTAAACAATTTTTCATTGCTTATTAGAAAGAATGCAGTCAAGCCTTTAATGGAAGTAATATACAAGTGAGGCACTTTTGAGGTCAAGAATAGAAAGCAAACGACACTACATACTGGCAATGTTCACAAAAATCTATGTATCTTT
Organism: Smutsia gigantea; assembly: GCA_032199065.1. Taxonomy (NCBI): domain Eukaryota; kingdom Metazoa; phylum Chordata; class Mammalia; order Pholidota; family Manidae; genus Smutsia; species Smutsia gigantea. Next base: position 168,262 of record JAVSCE010010822.1, read on the forward strand.
AATACAAAGGCTTTTCAACTAGATTATTTTTGTAAAATTTCAAAATTAGCAACTTATGCAATTCAAGGAACCTTCAGGAACAATGGCTAACATCAGTGTATCAAAGCTTATGAAAATTTTATAACCACCTGGCTGCTAGGCAAACAGTACCTTAATACCTTAAAGCCCTTTTTTTTGGTTTATATAAACAACTGCAGGTTGTGATTTCTTTTCTTATATTTTGACTCACTGCAAAACATCTTATGGTGCTATTATTAATTTATAGACAAGGTTTTTTAAGTGCAACAATGCAAGTTTCTAGTGCTTTCCTTTATACTTAGAAATGTGATTGTGGAAGCCAAATGAAGAATGACAATATTTAGGGAAAAAGCTGTTTTCCAGGTAAGTAAAGTTTTCAACGTTTTATGTAGAAAAATGTTACTTACTTAATATATTTTGGGGGAAAGTTAAACACTTATTCCAAAGTGTAACGACAAAAACTACTAAAGAAAATTTTAACAGAAGAAACATCCTTAAGACTCTTTAAACTGCCCATTTGGAGGAAAACACATGCTTCCTGTCCTTTGGAGACTATATTAAAAAACATCTCTGTGACATTAATTGGGGGAGGGGGAAAGAAAAAAGAAAAGACTTACCCTAGATACCAGATGGCACTAAACATATGAGTTGAAAGTGCATTTGAATTACTTCAAAAGTTCATTTTAGGCACTGCTGAATAACCAATGAAATAGGTAGTTTCAAGTCTTCCCCTTTAAATTTTAACCCCTGCCCCAACATTATCCCAGAGACATACACACACTCTCTGAAGTTGTCATGATGAAATACAGGTGATGTTTATTTTCTTAAAAATTCTCCCTGACTGGTGATGGGAGGAAAAATGAGAATACCATTTTGGTAATGGCTTTTGTGAGTTAAAAATAATTGGTTCTATAAATGCTTCAGCATATCTGTTAAGTTTGATTGCCAGTTCTAAATATCAATAAATATTTTAAAACAGGATATGTAAGAAAAAAGTGCTTAAAATCTTTCAGTGACCAGTAAGACACATTAGGGAAAAGATTCATTTTACAGTTCCTTTGAGACATTTCTTACTCCTGGTTTCCCTACTTGGAGGTGGCTACCATTTAAATAGCCCTTTACTGGTAGTAGTGATGAACCCTGTTAGATCCCTATTGCCACCTCACGTCTCTGGTCTATAAATTATCCAGTAGGTGGTGCTGAAGTTCCACACGTCATATTCAGTAATCAAATGATTCCCGTTAAGGCAGGAGAAAAATCAACTTAGGAATTATCAATTCTGAGCACAAGCCATCAGACCAGACCAAAGTCTTTCTTGTCATGCCATCTAGGTGATTTCATTTACAATATTTACTATTATGTAAGCAGTTCAGTTACCCATTTGCTTATACTACCAGATTAAAAACAAAGATTTTAGAGGAAAAGCTGACTGGCAAATGCCACATCTCTTGTGCAGAAAGAGAAAATGTTCATGAATATACCTCTAAGCATATTTAAGAATGAAAAATTTAAAACTATCCATTTGTTTTTACATAAGAATTCTAATTTACTCAAGAGAAAAATTTCACACAGGGATTTAGATGACGTTATATTACCAGTTAGTCCTCTAGACTGAGTTCTAGGCTGATTTGGAAACTGGGTGTTATCAACTATGAAGATCCAGGGTGAAATAAAAACCATTTCATCACCACAGTTTTTAATAAAGAGACTTATTTAAAATTGTAAAGGAAAAAAAATGGGGATGGCAAAATCTTAGCAGCAAAGTGGTTAAACAAATTGAAAATATTAATGCACAAACATTAAAATATTAAAGCATATATATTGCATATAAAATACAGTACAGAACCAGGAGTTGCACTATACTGATTAGTGCTTAACAGAAGAAATGATTAAATTTGTTCTTCCCAGAATATATACACAGTTCATTTCCACAGCATTTTCCTATATAGCCAGCAAGTTATTTTCTTCAGTTACTCACCCCTTGCTCAAACCTGAATTATAAACTCAGCACTTACAAATATGAAAATTTATTCACAAGGAAAACCAGTATTTCCATCTCATCAATAAAAAGTAATTTTGAAAGTTAACAGTCTATCCTAGGAAACCAAGTTTAGCTGAAAACTTCAGGGATGAAGATCATCTGGTGTAGCAGTGTCCAAATATATAAACAGTAAAAAGAAGACTTAAAACTGCTGCTACAGTCATGTTTTGGATTTAGTTCATCCAATTGATTTTTTAGTACAAAACTAGAAATAACCTCTTCTTCATAACATCTATAGTTATCAATATATTTTTCTTCTTTTCAATGTGAAATAATACTTCAAGATGATCTATATACACAATGTTGTCAGTTCAAGCTGTCATATAAATATAAATGCTTTCTTAAAAAAAAGTATTTTACAGACAGATAGTGTTATATACACTGTTCAGTTTGATCTAGGGCAGAAGAAGAAAAGTCAACACAAGCTTAAGTGGGATACATAAATGACATTTTAAAACCTGCATAGAAAATGAGCTTCAAATGGTAGTGTGATTTTAATTTTCATCATTTCTGAGACTACAAGCCATTAAAAAAGGCACATTTTTCAACTTAATCCAAGGGAATGTTCTTAAAGAACCCCCACTTTGTTAAGAGTTTTAATGTAACACTTAAAAAAAAATCCCACAGTACTTTAAACAATTTGTTGGAATATTTATCCAACTACTTTGTAAATAAAACATCCAGTAATACGATGCTCAGCGAATGAAATAAATTTATATGTACAAGATATTTCATTCACAATATTAGATTAAATACCTTCCTGGGATCATTTACCACACACTTTAACATAAAATAATTTTGCTTTCGGCCAGTTTGGATAAAATGCAACTGAGAAAAATTATCATTGATATGTGTGCTAAGCACTGAGAATTAAGCTAAAAAGTTAGTAACACAGCTGAACATATTCTGGTTTAGCAGAATGGTAAATTGGAGATTTAAGAAAAAAAACTTTTACACCAACTATCCAGTTAGATTTTTTGCCTTGTAAAATATTTGTAAATGCAATATAATTTTTTGAAGGAGGAAACTCTGAAAGAAAACAACTTGCTGGTTGAATACCACACACACACACACAAAAACCAAACCCAACAACCCCCAAAACTTGCTTTTTTCTATAATGTTTACTCAGTCTCTTTTTATATAAAAATAAGTGTTACATTCCCATCAATTATTAGACAATTACATCTGTGCTTTAAAAAAAAGTTGGTCACTCAAGGCTATTAGGATATTTTTAAGGATTTTAGATTACCAGAATGTACAGATATAATTCAATGTAAATTGTAGCCAAAGGCAAATGAGGATGAAAATATCAAATCATTCACATGGAATAAAAAACATTGTTAACTAGATGAGTAAAATATTCAAAATATAATGGAATGTGACAGTAGATAACATGTACATCTACTTCAGAAATAGGAAAGGGAAGAAAAAGTTTAATATGTAATAATTCGTACCTTATATTTAGTTAAATATAAACATTTGTTATTTATACATAAAACTGCTTTCAGAAAACAACTAATAAATGATTTAGTTGTACTTCTTTTACTTCTTAAAATTCCCAAGTGTTAACTTTTCTTAGATTGAAATAAAATGTCCCTTAGTGCACTTTTAGTTCATGTCTTAATGAATTCAAACCTTTAAAAATCCCATCACCTAATGCATAAATATACAAAAATGCCAAAAATTAATCCCTTTTAGTTGGATCATATTTTATGCTCACTTTTTATAGCCAATAACCAGAAGTGGTTTCCTTTTGCAAATACTCTTTAAAACCTGTAAAACATGCCATGCACTCAAGGGAAAAAGTCAGGCATGGTTATTAGCATCTTGAAATGCCTAAGAACTGCTGAGTTCTGCTTCCTCCACGTGTGGCCCCAATAACACCAGGCAAGATTTCATATTGCTTGCCAAAAGCCTCCATAAATCCAAGTTAGCTAATTCCTGGAAACAAAGATTTTAAGCTCATTCTGGCACTGGATCTTTTCACCCAGCAGCTTTATGTTTCCCACCACAGCACCCACACGCCTCACCACAACGATGGCACATTCTCAAAGGGACATAGCAGCACATACATGGCACAATGAAAGACAAAGCTACCAGGGCTAACCATCGTAAGCAGAATTTGTCATCGCTAGTGTCACATGAACAGGGATCGGAAAAATCTCCCTCTGAGTCTGACATACAATGATACAACATGCTCTCTGCACAGAGCATGCAACTAACTTGATATATGCATCTTTTAATAGGGTCTGGAGCATCCTGACATCTTCCCCTGCCATTTTCTTCATGATTAAACCTTTCCTGGCAGTATATGCAGCGAGAACGTTCACCATCTTCTTTTCTTCGTTTTGACTTCTTAAATTTTAATGAGGAAGGCTGTGTTTTAAATACCACAGAGTCTTTGAGTGAACTTAACTTAGTCTCATCCCCACAAGAGTACAGATAGTCTGATTTTTTACTGTCTGGTTTAGAAAACTGAATATTGGAGTCACCATCATCTCTCTCCAGATCATTTTTCCACATGTCAGGATGTCTGTAGTCTGCATAGCGACGTATTAAGATATCTCTAGGGTTTATTCTAACAATCTCATCCTCATCTTGAAAGCTGACATGTCTGATTGTTTTCGAAGGAACCTAAAAAGGAAAGAGAAGAAAACTGCAGTAAGGACTGTGAAGGTTAATTTTATGTGTCAGCTTGACGGGCCACAGTGTCCAGTGTTTGGTTCTGCATTTCTCTGGATGTTTAAGTGAATATGTTTCTTGGATGAGGTTGACATTTAAGCTGGTGTACTGAGTGAAGCAGATTAGCCCCCAGGATGCAGGTGGACCTCATCTACTAAGCTGAAGGTCTAATAGTACTGACTGACCATGCTTGAGCAAGAAGGAATTCTGAGAGCAGACTGCCTTTGGATATAGACTGAAACTCTTTCTTGGGCCTCCAGTCTGACAGCCTAACCTGAAGATTTTGGATATGTGCCTCCATTATCATGTGGGCCAATTCCTTGTATCTCTCTAGCAGTATAAATACACATCTTGTTGGTTCTGTTTCTTTGGAGAACCCCAACTCATGCAGATTTTAGTACCAAAAGGTGGGGTTTTGCTATAACAAATACCTAAAAATGTGGAAATGCCTTTGGAACTTAATACTGGGTAGGTGCTGAAAGAGTTTTGAGGTGACTGTTAAAAAAAGCCTAGGTAGCCTTTTAGAGACTATTGGTACAAATATGGACATTAAAGGTACTTGTGTTAAGGGATCAGATGCAAATGAGGAACTTATTATCAGACACTGGAGGAAAGGGGACCCTTGTTATAAAGTGGCCAAGATTGTAGATGAATTGTATTCTAGTGTTTTGTAGGAAGGAAAACTTGTGAGTGATGGACTTGGGTACTTAGTAGAGATTTCTAAGCTAAGTGTTGAAGGTGCAGGTTGGTTTCTCCTGATGCTTTTAGTAAAATGTGAAAGGAAGGAGATAAATTGAAGTAGTAATTTTTTGGCAAAAAGGAACCAAAACTTGAAGAATTGGAAAATTCTTGACATGTGTGTTTTTACAAAAATTGAGAAAGCATGTTCTAGAGAGAATACCAAAGGTTTGCTTGGACAACATATAGTAAAAGATGGGCGTGACTCATGGATCCAATCAACCATCTCAGCTGAAAATGGCTACTATGCTGGACTGAAAGAGACGTAGCTGGGATGAAGAGGAAGGCCATTGGACTTCTAGGATTTCCAGGACTAGCTATCTTGCAAAGAACATGTACTATTCTTTAAGAAAAGGGAAGAATGACCCAAAAGGTGGGGCTCTCTTCTCAACAGTTCCACAGAGCAGGACTACTTCCTTATTTTCAGTGGGACAGGAAACCTAGGGTCTCAGGAATGAGCTTACCACCCATGGCCAAGGGGGTAGGGGCTACCAATCTGGTGAGCCCAGAGGACAAGAACATTAAGCCAAAGAGGAGGATTACTCTCAAGCCTTAAAATCTAATAGAATTTGCTATGCTAGTTTTTGGACTTGCTTGGGACCCATAACTCCCTTTCTCCTTCTGACTTCTCCCTTTTTGGAATGGGAATATCTACTCTATGCTTTTCCCACCACTGTATTTTGGAAGCAGGTAATTTGTCTTGTTTCACAAGTTCCCAGGTGGAGAGGAATTTTACCTCAAGATGAGTATTACGTTGAATTTTACCCACACTTGACTTAGATGCTACTTACATCTGGGACTTAGAACTGATGCTAGAATGGGTCAAGACTTTTGGCCTGTTGTGGTAGAGTTAATGTATCTTGCATGTCAGAAGGGCATGAATTTGGGGACCTGAGGGTGGAATATTAAGAGCTGAACTGTGTCCCCTCAAAGTTTACATGTTGAGGCCCCAACCCCTAGTACCTCAGAATATGACTACCTTAAGAGATTGTGCCTTCAAAAAGGTGATTAAATTAAAACAAGGTCCTTAGGATAGGGCTTAATGCAAGCGGACTGGTGTCCTCATAATGAGAGGAAATCTGAACATACAGAGACAGACACCAGAGAGGTGGGTACACAGAGGAAAAGCCATGTGAGAACATAGCCAAAAGGTGGCCATTTGAAAGCCAAGCAGAGGATCCTCAGAAGAAACCAAGTGTGCCAATACTTGATCTTGGACTTCCAGTTTCTAGAACTGTGAGAAAATTAATTTTTGTTCAAGCCATAGCCTGTGACATTTAGTATGACAGCCCTAGCAAACTAGTACAAAGACCATCATGTTTATAGCTTGGCTACATGAAAGTCTCTGAAATTTACTTAAAACAACCCTCTTATCCTCCGTGTATAAATACTCTCTCTAACCCTTCTGGGTATATCGTCAACTTGAGGCCAGGGAGCAAAGTAAACATCTGGGATAAATCAATGGGCTATGAATAAAAATGACCCTTCTCTTCACCCATACAAATGGGCTCCTAGTAGTCACATTTCTTTCCCAGACACACTGACTAGTCAACAAGTCTACTAGTCTACAACCCGGATATACATGGCCCAGGTTGAAACAAAGTTCCACTACCCAGATATTTGCAACTGGGGTAAACAGATTTCGGGTCTGTGCTAAAGGCAGAGTGACGGCTGATGTAGCCCATTAAATTGACAATATATAATTCCTGTTGGTTCTATCTGGTGATAAATGCACTCCCCACAGACTCAAACCAGAAATATGTATGGAATTTAATAGTGTTTATAAGCATATATGAAGCAAATTTACACAATAAAAATTCCCCCTCTGTTATAATTCAACTATATGGAGTATTAGAGGGACCGGAAAATTTCACATATGTTAATTAGTTATGTTCCATGTAAGAAGATAAACTAAGCTTACTTACCCTATTTGGGGACTTTAGGCTTCCACATTCCTTGGGTATTTGCCTCTGTACATACTCTGTACTTCTGCCCTGGATGTCTAGGCTTGGATGACTGAATGTTACCTAAAATATAAACATTTCTACTTAAGTGACAGAAGAATGCATATCTTATTTTTAATAAAACTATATACAGTGTGTATTCTAAAACTTCATGACCTATTAATAGTGAAATTTTTCAAAATGGTTTCAATAAAAAGCATTATTTGAGTCATCCCATTTATTATTTAAACTCAGGTCTTTCCTTATACATTTAGAACTTAACTTAAAAAGTAATATGGACTTCTGGTTTCTGGTTTTGCCTGTAAGGAGCTTAGAAGTTGTCACTTCGTCCTAACAAGTAAAAAGCTGAATAGAGGGGGAAAAAAAATCAACAACTCTCTTATCTGTAAGGATGAGAAGAACACAGAGCCAACTACTGCCTCCAAGAATACAGAGGCAGACAGGAAAGCAAGGGAGTAACACAGTTCACCAGAGCAGAGATTTGGGAGCCGAAGTCACTGTGGAAACCAGTGCAGGGGTAGGAAAACCTGAACTGTAACTGACAAATTGCTGCGGGCTCAGTGGGGACAACTCTGAGAGATAAGAACACCAGGAGGACCCCATCACAGAGAAGCTTCCAAACTTTTATGAGTTCATCTCTAGGACCTCAACCAGATTCCTATAGTAAATGGAAAACCCCCTACATACATCCACCAGGGGGAAGGGATAAGGAATTATTTGAAATATGCCAGAACATTCTGTTCTTAACAAGGCTTGCCCTCAGGAGAAGCTAGTTAACCAGAGCATAATCTGTTGTGGGGTACTAACAGAGCCTATTTGACCTAGGGAGAGGGAAATACCCAAATCTGGTCATCTTTAACTATCTGACAAGCCCAAGAGGGGAGAAGAAACTGAGAAATACTTGTCCAAGTTCACAGTCCAGAAGCAGAGACTCCGACTGAAACTGACACCTAATCAAAAGACTATAGAACACTTCCTCTCCCCACGCACCTTACCACTACATTACTACAAACCTACAGTTCTTTTTTACCTAGTACATCATTTTACCTAATATCAAGAAAGTAATTACAAACATACCAAAAAGCAAAAACACAATTTGAAGAGACAGAACAAGCATCAGAACCAGACATGGTAACAATATTGGAATTAGCAGATTGGGAATTTGAGACAGCTATGATTAATATACTAAGAGCTCTAATGAACAAAGCAGACAGCATGCAAGGACAAACAAGCAATGCAAAAGACAGAAATCCTAATAAAGAAACAAACAAACAAAAAAATCCTACAGCCTAAGAACACCAAGAAATAAAGAATGTGTTTGATGAGCTCATTAGCAGGCTGGACACAGGCAGAGGAAAGAATCCCTGAGCTTGAGGACATAGCAATAGAAACCTCCAAAACTGAAAGCAAAGGGAATAAAGACTGAAATAACACAGAATGGAATACTCAAGAACTGTGGGACAACTGTGAAAGGCATACCATACACAAAATAGGAGTACCAGAAGAAAAAAAGACTGAAAGGGACAGAAATATCTGAAATAATAATGACTAAGAGTTTACCCAAATTAATGTCAGACACCAAACCTCAGATCCAGGAAGCTCACAAAACACCAAGCAGAATAAATGCTAAAAAAAAATCCTACACTTAGCATAGCATTTTCAAATTACAAAAAAGTCGAATATAAAGAAAAATTCCGAATGACGCCAGAAAAAAAAATTCTTTACTTATAGAGGAGCCAAGATGAAAATTACATCTGAATCTGATTTCCCCTCAGAAATCACGGAAGCAGAAGAGAGTACAATGAAATATTTAAATGTGGTTGAGAGAAGGAGCCCACCAATCTAGAATCTGGTACCCTTTGAAATTACCCTTCAAAAGTGAAGGAGAAATGAAAACATTCTTGAGCAAATAAAAAGAGAAGTATAACTGATATGCTAAAAAGGAGAGAAAATGGAATCACATAAAATGATCAATTAAAACTGTGAAAGACAGTACAAGAGTGGAAGACAAAAACAGAAACAAAGAACAAGGGCAACAAATAGGAAACTGTGTAACATATATGGTAGGTATTAATCCACCTATATCAGTAATCACTTTGAGCATGAATGGCCTAAATGCACCAATTAAAAGACAAGAAATTGTCAGAATGAATAAAAAAATAAGAGCCAATTTTATGTGCTGTCTACAAGAAACATACTATTAACTATAAAGACACATACAGAATAGGAGTAAATGGATGGAGCATACTACATACGATGCTAATACTAATCAAAAGAAAGCAGGAGTAGCTATTATTGATTTCAGACAGAGCAGACTTCAAAGCAAGGAAAGTTATCAGTGATAAAGAAGGTCATTACATAAAATGGAGGGCTTAATTCTTTAAGACATAAAGCTGCGTAATGCATTTGTGCTTGACAACAAACCATCAAATTATATGAGACAAAAACTGATAGAACTGCAAGGAGAAACAGATGCACCCACGGTCATAGCTGGGGACTTCAACATCCCACCATCAGAAATGGAAAGATCCAGCAGGGAGAAAAATCAGTAATGACAGAGTTGAATTCAACAACATCGATCAAGTGCATGGACATAATTAATATCTATAGACTATTTCATCCCACAATTAGGGAATACACATTTTTTTCAAGTTCATATGTAACATTTACCAAGACACATCACATTCTGAGACACAGAACAGACTTTAACAAATTTAAAAGAACAGAAATAGTACAATGTCTGTTCTCAGACTACAAAGGAAATAAACTAGAAAATCAGTAACAGAAAGATAACTGGAAAATCCTCAAATATCTGGAGATTAAACAACACATTTCCTTGCAACATTCTCAACAGAAATTAAAAGTATTTTGAACTAAATGGAAATGAAAATGCAGCTTGTCAAAATCTGTGGGATATGGTGAAAGTAGTGCACAGAAAGAAATTTATAGTCCTGAATACATGTATTAGAAAAGAGAGATCTAAAACCAATAAAGTTTCCACCTTAGGAAACTAGAAAAAGATTAAATCCAGAGCAAGGAGAAGAAGAGAAATAATAAAAGAATTAAGAGTAGAAATCAGTGAAATTGAACCTGGAAGTCAATAGAGAATATTAATGAAACCAAAAACTGACTCATTGAAAAAAACTGGTTCATCAGCAAAACTGGCAAGTCAAGGTAAGAAAAAAAGAGAGGACACAAATTACTAATATCAGAAATGAAAGAGGGGACCATCAGTACAGATTCTTTGGACATTAAAAGGATAATAAATAAATATTATGAACAACTCTATACCAACAAATTTGCTAAACTAGATGGAATGGATCAATTCCTCTAAAGGTACATACTGTATGATTCCAACTATATGACATTCTGGTAAAGGCAAAACTAGGGAGACAGTAAAAAGATCAGTGGTTGCCAAAGATTTGTGTTTTGGGGGTGGGAGGTGCTGAGGAGGATAAATAGGCAGAGCACAGAGAGTTTTTAGGGCAGTAAAAAAACTCTATGACACTATAATGATGGATACATGTCATTATATATTTGTCCAAATCCACAGAATGCACAATACCAAGAGTGAACAATAATGTAAACTATAGTCTTTGGTTGATTATGACGTACCAATGTAGGTTCATCATTTGCAACAGATGTACCAACCTGGTGGTATTTTTCCACTTTTTGGCTATGTATTAATTTATAAACACACATACAAGTGTGTTTATATGTGAAACTTTAAAAAATTTAGTGCTTTCTTATACTTGATACATTATGGACACCTTTTTTATGTTTATGCATATAGCTTTACCTTATTCTTTTAATAGAAGCTTAACATTACACTGAAGGATGAATTTTAACTACTCTGATTAATGTATGCATAGGCTTTTCTCTGCCTTTTGCTGTTATAAAAAATACTGCAACAAATCTTTATAACACTTACCTTCAATACACATATTGAAGTATATCTGTAACACAAATTCCTAAAAGTAGAATCATTAGATTAAAAAGCTTGTATACTTCAATTCAAAAAGGAATTTGAAGAGACACTTGAACCAACTACCTAGTATCTTAAACAGAGAAGGAAGTTTAATAAAAGAAGAGGGTATTGCATTCCTGGTCTGTTTCCCAGAGTTTTGAAATTTTACTTCCATTAGCACATTAATCATGTAATAGAAACATAAAGAGAAACAGAAGCATTCCAATTTTAGTTATGCTACAGGATTAAAATATTGATGTGGGATGAAAAGACTGCTGGATTATGGAGTTTATTTTTGCTACCCTATATCTATTATCCATTCTATGTCCATCTACTTCTACCTAGTGTGGAAAATTATGACCTAATACTTCCCACTCAGTTTTCCTTAGTTTCAAGTCAACTGTATTTGATTTCCTAATAAATACATAGTATCAGACACTATAAAAAGCACAGTAAAGTAGAAAAATTGTTCTTATTCTGAGGTAAGATGATAAAGCATAAACTAGCAAGGTTATGTAACTATAACTTAAGGTGGAATATTTAACAATTAAGGAATTAATAGAAAAAGAAATCACTATGGTTGAAATGGTCTGGGAAGGCATCATGAAGGAAATGGGACTTGCAGTAAACACAGAATGAAGTAAGCATTTGGTCAGATTTTTTTAAAAAACGGATGGAAGAGAATTATAGAAAAAGAAGTAGAGGAAAAATTTCCCTTATTTCCAAATCCCCCAATAAATGTATTTCTTATAATAAATATAATGACCGTGTTATATATTAAATATATATTCCTGATATTTATTTTAAAAAGTAAAAATATCCACGTTTTTCATTCATTACTCTAATTTCACTCTCACAAAAAAAGTCAAAACCACCACCAAAATAACACATACTTTAAAATTGAGTTAAAGTGGCCATCCTACCCAAAGCAATTAAAAGATTCAATGCAATCCCAATCAAAATACCAAAACCATTAATTGTTCAATAAACTAGAACAAACAGTTCTAAAATTCATATGGAACCCACAAGACCCTGAAGAGCCACAGCAATTCTGAGAAAGAAGAAAAAAGCTAGGGGGATTACACTCCCTCACTTTAAGCTCTACTACAAAGCCACAGTAATCAAAGCAATTTGGTACTGGCATAAGAACAGACCCATATATCAACTGAACAGAAGAGAGAGCCCAGATATAAACCCACACATATATGGCCAACTAATATATGATAAAGAGCCATGAATATAAAATGGGGAAAAGACAGCTTTTTCAACAAGGAATGTTGGGAAAACTGAACAGCTACATGTAAGAGAATGAAACTGGACTATGTCTAACTCCATACACAAAGGTAAACTCGAAATGGATCAAAGACCTGAATGTAAGTTATGAAACCATAAAACTCTTAGGAGAAAACATAGGCAAAAATCTCTTGAATGTAAACATGAGCAAGTTTTTCCTGAACACATCTCCTTGGGCAAGGGAAACAAAATCAAAAGTGAACAAGTGGGACTACATCAAACTAAAAAGCATCTGTACACCCATCCTCCTTAAAGTTCTCCAAAAAGTAAAAGAGGAGGGAATATTCCCAAACTCATTCTATAAGGCCAACATCACTCTAATAGCAAAATCAGGCAAATACACCACAAAAAAAGAAAATTACAGGCCAATATCCCTGATGAACATAAATGCAAAATTACTCAACAAAATATTAGCAAACTGAACTCAAAAATACATCAAAAAGATCATCCATCATGATCAAGCGGGATTCATCCGAGGGATGCAAGGATGGTACAACATTTGAAAATCCATCAGCATCATTCACTACATCAACAAAAAGAACAAAAACCACATGATCATCTCCATAGATGCTGAAAAAGCATTTGACAAAATTGAACATCCATTCATGATAAAAACTCTCAACAAAATGGGTAGAGAGGGCAAGTACCTCAACATAATAAAGGCCATATATGACCAACAAACAGCCAACATCATACTTAACAGGGAGAAGCTGAAAGCTTTTCCTTTAAGATCGGGAACAAGACAAGGAAGGGTGCCCACTCTCCCCACTTTTATTCAACATAGTTCTGGAGGTCCTAGCCATGGCAATCAGACAACACAAAGAAATAAAAGGCACCCAGATTGGTAAGGAAGAACTCAAACTGTCCCTGTCTGCAGATGACATGATACTGTATTTTAAAAAAACCCTAAAGAATCCACTCCAAAACTACTAGATCTAATATCTGAATTCAGCAAAGTTGCAGAATACAAAATTAATATACAGAAATCTGTTGCATTCCTATACACTAACGATTAACTAGCAGAAAGAGAAATCAGGAAACAATTCCATTCATAATTGCATCAAAAAGAATAAAATACCTAGGAATAAACCTGACCAAGGAAGTGAAAGACCTATACTGTGAAAACTACAAGACACTCATGAGAGAAATTAAAGGGGATACCAATAAATGGAAACACATCCTGGCTCATGGATAGGAAGAATTAATATTGTCAAAAAGGCCATCCTGCCTAAAGCAATCTACAGATTCAATGCAATCCCTATCAAAATATCAACAGCATTCTTCAATGAACTACAGCAAATAGTTCTAAAATTCATATGGAACCACAAAAGACCCTGAATAGCCAAAGCAATCCTGAGAAGGAAAAATAAAGCAGGGAGATTACGTTCCCTGACCTCAAGCTCTACTACAAAGCCACAGTAATCAAGACAATTTGGTACTGGCACAAGAATAGATCCATAGACCAATGGAACAGACTAGAGAGCCTAGGTATAAACCCAAGCATATATGGTCAATTAATATATGATTAAGGAGCCATGGATATACAATGGGGATGTGATAGCCTCTTCAACAGCTGGTATTGGCAAAACTGGACAGCTACATGTAAGAGAATGAAACTGGATTACTGTCTAACCCCATACACAAAAGTAAACTCAAAATGGATCAAAGACCTGAATATAAGCCATGAAACCATAAAACTCTTAGAAAAAAACATAGGCAAAAATCTCTTGGACATAAATATGAGCAACTTCTTCATGAACATATCTCCCTGAGCAAGGGAAACAAAGGCAAAAATGAACAAGTGGGACTATATCAACCTAAAAACCTTCTGTACAGCAAGACATGGAAGCAACCTAAGTGTCCACCAGTAGATGAATGGATAAAGAATTGGTACATATACACAGTGGAATATTATGCAGCCATAAGAAGAAAACAAATCCTACCATTTGCAAAAACATGGATGGAGCTAGAGGGTATTATGCTCAGTGAAATAAGCCAGACAGAGAAAGACAAGTATCAAATGATTTCACTCATCTGTGGAGTATAAGAACAAAGAAAAAACTGAAGGAACAAAACAGCAGCAGACTCACAGAACCCAAGAATGGACTAACAGTTACCAAAGGGAAAGGAACTGGGGAAGATGAGTGGGAAGGGATGGATAAGGGGGAAAAGGGGGTATTATGATTAGTACAAATGATGTAGTGGGGGGGATATGCGGAAGGCAGTATAACACAGAGAAGACAGTAGTGATTCTATAGCATCTTACTATGCTGGTGGACAGTGACTGTAATGGGGTATGTGGTGGGGACTTGATAATAGGGGGAGTCTAGTAACCATAATATTGCTCATGTAATTGTACATTAATAATAGCAAAATTTAAAAAAGAAACAGACAAAACCACAATTGTAGTGAGATATTTTTGCACAATACGCCTGTCTGAAAAACTAATAAAAAATGCAAATAGAAAAATAACCACAAAACAAAGTAATACATATACAGAGAGAACATTGCATATATCAACTTTAGGGTTCAAAGTTTTTTCAAATATACATGGAATTGTCTCAGATTTGACGTTTTACCAGACTACAAAGCAAAGCTCTAAAAATATAATAGGTTTAATACATACTATAATTTCATACAATAAAATTATGCTAGAAATATTTATGAAAATTAAAAGTTGTATTTGTTTTAAAAATAATATGTTTCAGTTATGGTTCAAAGAACAAATCACAATTGAAATTAGAAGCTATTTTTAAATAAATGATAATAAAAATTGTAAATATAAAGAGGTATTGTTCAGTGGGACGTGTACTTAGCGGGCTCCCCTTAAATACATACACAAATAAATGCTTAAGAATAATGATGT
Source organism: Smutsia gigantea (assembly GCA_032199065.1). Classification (NCBI taxonomy): domain Eukaryota; kingdom Metazoa; phylum Chordata; class Mammalia; order Pholidota; family Manidae; genus Smutsia; species Smutsia gigantea. Next base: position 183,831 of record JAVSCE010010822.1, read on the forward strand.
AGCTGGTTGTGCGCAGTGCTAGCAGCTTCCCCCTTCCGTCCTTGGAACGGGCAGCCCTACTTCATGCTGAGCTGCTAGGAAGCTCCTCTTGGGAGAGCTCGCAGGAGCTTGAACCCACCGTCAGTCCTCTGACTGTCACCAGGGGGGAAAAATGATTGAAACAGATCGCCCAGGAAAGTTCTTTATTGGTGGCTTTAATACAGAAACAAACGAGAAAGTCCTTGAAGCAGTATGGCAAATATGGAATAGCAGAAGTACTCTTGATGAAAGATAGTGAAACCAAGAAATCAGGAGGATTTGCTTTTGTCACCTTTGAAAACACAGCAGATGCCAAGGATGCAGCCAGAGATATGAATGGAAAGTCTTTTGATGGAAAAAGCCATAAGGCAGAACAGGCCACTGAACCATCTTTTGAAAGTAGTAGACGAGGGCTACCTCCACCTCCAAGAAGCAGAGACCCACCAAACAGTCTTAGAGGTGGAAAAGGAGGAAGTGGAGGAACCAGGAACTTCCCCCTCATGTGGAGGGCACATGGATGATGGTGGCTATTCTATTCATTTTAACATGAGTTCTTCCTGGAGACCACTTCCAGTAAAAAGAGCACCACCACCACAAGTGGGAGTCCTCTTCCTAAAAGATCTGCCCCTATAGGAGCAGTTTGAAGCATCAGTGGAATGGGAGGAAGAGCTCTTGTATCATGTGGGAGAGACAATTCTGGAGGCCCACCTCAAAGGAAACCCTTGCCCTCTTGCAGAGATGTTTATTTGTCCCCAAGAGATGGTGGATATTCTACTAAAGACAGCTATTTAAGCTGAGATTACCGAAATTCTTGTAATACAAGAGATCATGAGTCACCACCAAGAGGTTATATTGACAGTGATTATGGTCATTCCAGTTCACCTGATGACTGCCATCAAGAGGCTACAGTGATACAGATGGCTGTGGTCGAGATCATGACTATTCAGATCATCCAAGTGGAAGTTCCTACAGAGATTCATACAAGTGTCTTGGTAACTCACATACTGCCCCACCTACATGAGGGCCCCATCATCCTGTGGTGGAAAAGCAGTCGCTATGATGAGTACAGCAGCTCACATGATGGACATGGTGGAAGTCGAGACAGTTACTCAAGTAGCCGAAGTGATCTCTACTCAAGTGGTCGTGATTGGGTTGGCAGACATGAAAGGGGCTTCTCCCTTCTATGAAAAGAGGGTACCCTCCTCCCTGTGAGTCCTACAGCAGTTTAAGCTGTGGAGAACCAAGAGGTGGTGGGCATGGAGGAAGCTGATTTGATAGAGGGGGAAGCAGAAGCAGATGTTAAAAACAAACAAGTTTGGACCAAAATCCCTGTTCAAAGAAACAGAAAGTGGAAGCTATTCTGTCATAACTACCCAAGGACTACTAGAAGGAAGAACTGTGTTACTTTCTAAAAATTTCCTGTTAAAGTTCCCCTCCACAATTTTAATGTTCTTGTGAGAATGTAAAATGTTTAATCTTATTTGATTTTTATGACATTGCTTTCAACAAGCAAATATTAAATGTGTTAAGACAAAAAGAAAAAAAGGGCAGAGGAGCTGAACAGACACTTCTCCAAAGAAGAAATTCAGATGGCCAACAGGCACATGAAAAGATGCTCCACATCGCTAATCATCAGAGAAATGCAAACTAAAACCACAATGAGGTATCACCTCACACCAGTTAGGATGGCCACTATCCAAAAGACAAGAAATAAAAAATGCTGGCAAGGGTGCAGAGAAACAGGAACTTCTACACAGGTGGTGGGAGTGCACATTGGAGCAACTGCTGTGGAAAGCAGTATGGAGGTTCCTCAAAAAACTAAAAACAGAAATACCATTTGACCCAGTAATTCCATTCCTAGGAATTTCCCTGAAGAAAACAAAATCCCTGATTCAAAAAGATACATGCACCCCTATGTTTATCACTGCACTATTTACTATAGCCAAGATATGGAAGCAACCTAAGTGTCTATCAATAGATGAACAGATAAAAGATGTGGTACATATACACAATGTTATATTATTCAGCCATAAAAAGAAAAGAAATCCTGTCATTTGCAACAACATGGATGGATCTAGAGTGTATTATGCTCAGTGAAATAACCAGATGGAGAAATACAAATACCATATGATTTCACTTATTTGTGGAATATAAAAACAAAGCAAAACAGAACTAAATAGCATTAGACTCGTAGACACTGAAAAGAGACTAGTGGTTACCAAGGGCGAGGGAGGTGGGTGGGGCAGGGAGGACAGAGAGAGAGACTGTTGAACCACTGTGATGTACATTTGATTTAAAAAAAGTTATGCTAGCTTCATAAAGTAAAACAAAAAAAGAGTTAATAGAGCTTGAAATATTCATCCTCTCACACAATCTCCACGTGAAAAGACAAATGGATAATCCTGAGCTTTTACACTATTAAACATAGATGTTACAAGACAGATTCCCATTAATTATTGTTCTTCAATAGCTTGAGAATGCGATGCTATCACTACAGATTTTTATAAGAATTTATTATAGGAAAAAGCTATGGGAAATGCTTCTTCAAAGTTGGTCACAAATGAAATCTTAAAAGGATTCCATTTATAATGGCAACAAAACTTGAATGGCACAAAGGAGCAAGTCTTACACAAGATATATGATAACTTTTCAAGAAGAAAATGCAAAGCTTTATTGAGATATAGAAAAGCTAAATAGAATGATGTATCACACTCAAAGATAAGAAGGCTAAATTCTCCCCCAAACTAATATAATCACTGACAATGCCTATTTAAGCATGGCCGGAGGAAACAAGCTCATTTTAGACGACAGTTCTCCATGGGTCTCGTTTCTACAGATGTAGTGAGCAAAGGCACTGTCTCCCTTTGTTTCAGACTATCTTTTCAAAGACCTGTGTATAGTGAAATCCATGGAAGATAAAGTGTCTTCCCTTTGAAGTTAGGTTTGTTTAGTACCCAGTATAACAAAGATACTTTCTCCCTCCTTGGTAAAAGTCAAGCAGTCTTATTGACCATTATGAAAGACCTGAGTTCCCTAACTTGGGGTTCTAATTCAGTGATTCAAACCCAGAGGGTGTGATATCCACCTGAGCAGCTCAGCTTTGCTCCCATGGGACTTGGGAAGTAAAGGGAGCCAGCATGAACACGGAGCTCATGCTACTTTATCGGGCCGTGAGTAATCAAGTCCTTTGTCTCTGACCCAGTAGTCTCATGTCTTCTGACAATATCCATACAACTAGCAGAATCTTCATATTTCTTGACATCGAGGAAGGAGTCTGGTCCTTTTGGTAAAGTTGTTCCTCTGTAGAGAAGGCTCCATCAGGCTATTCCCATCAAATGCAATTAAACATTCAAAGCATGTAGGTACTTTGTTGAGCATATACTCACAAAGCTAACTTTTGGCAATGACCGACTATCTCATGAAGATCTATTTTAGGTAGACAATGTACTAAACAAGCTACTACTAGCACTACAGTCCACGATGGCTTAAATAAATTTTACATTCTGATTTTTACACATCATTTTTAGAAACTTGATTAATTTAGTGTATGAATGATGCTGCCAGTCTTAATATTCTGATAAATAAATTAAGTTTTCTTATCTGCAATTGAGGGCTAAATTCTGTACTATGGAGATTCACTCGGGGGAGGCCTTTTGGGTGACATCCAAATGAACAACTTATACACAATGTTAATGGTACTGTGCTAAATGCAAGTGCACATTATTCCTGTTAAGAAACTTCTGCAGTATTTATTAAATGTATAGCTAATGTCTATTGCAGTTTTAAAAGGGAAAACCTATTTGTTTCCTATTCCTAACAAACTGAGAAGTTCACTTACTTTAACAGCAGATGCGTGAATAAGCATCTAGTCTTATATCATAACCCTTGTTTCTCTATGTCACATCAATCTTGGAGTTCAGGAAGTCAATTATAAAGAAGCTGGAATTCAGACAAAAAAAGTTTGGCTCTAGAAGCCATGTTCAAAGTCCCCATGTTAAGCTGCCTTCCAAATTTTCACTTCCCTCTGTGCAGTTACCTAGCGCTACTTTGTGCTTTTCTACGTGGTGTCTATGTTCTTCAACCATCCCACCAGTACCATCATCGCCATTTTGGGACAAGAGTTCCGTTATTTTCCCTCCCATCACTAGATTTAAGTTTATAGTTCCCTCAGCCAAAGAAGTTAGGCCCAATAAATTCCAAGGGTCTGGGATGATGAATATTAGTCTATTATAACTTTGTGTTACATTCACCAGGCTTTTTCTCCCTGCTCAACTGTATGAATCAGTGACCTAGTTCAGAATGTGTGTACGTCCACTGCGATGAATTTTTCTGCTCAGCACTCGAGATGTTGGAACATATTTTGTATTTAAAAGCATTAAACTGGGTATATATGGACTTAACTGTCTTATTTCTTAGGATGCCTAGATGGATATGAGCAAATATGACTACAGGTTGATTGTTCTGATAGCCCAAATCCCTGGAGAAGGTCTGCAGATTATTTCCAGCCTTTATTTTTGCTATTATTTTGCTTAAAGTAAAACTGGCTTACAATTACTTTTCTACTTCTTGTACCAATATTTTAATATGATTTTTCTTATACTTCTTATAAAATTTCATAAGCTTAGACAAAAAACATGCATGAACTATAGGTAATTTTTATTCCAAATATGAAGCATTGTGTCACAGTGGTTGTGAGGATGAAAATGAGTTACAGAAGTGCTTTAAGTAGTACCCAGCACACAGTAGGCACCAGCTATTATAACGTTTAACAAGTCATAATGATCAGATTTAATGAAAATAAAGATGCCTATTTACTATAAAGGGATATATTTTAATCTGATCTAGAATAACAAGGAAGAGGAGGACGAGGAAGACAAGAGGAAGAAGGAAGAAATGTATTTACCATTTCTAAAAACATTAGAATTCTAATAATTCAACCATGACTAACCTAGTGACTCTGTTCAGGTACCTAATAATACTATACATGAATTTCTTCACTGATTAGAAACTAAAGATACTGTCTGTGCTTAAATGAAGTACTGGAGTTAAAAGCACTTAGCAAAGCACCAAAGGACTACAAAATCTCATTCAAAGTTAAACATTCTTGATTTCCTAATAAGACAGCTACAGAGGTGGAATAACACTTTAACAACTGAAAATAGCTCAGTATTAGAATGAGAGTCATCTCCCCAAGTAAAAGCAGAATGATTTCAGACATTTGAGTGTTGCTTTCTGTAGCTTTCGGTAATGTTTTTATTTTCTGTAGAAGTTAATGAAAAACACTAGATAGGAATACTAACAGATTTCACTATGCCACTTCACATACCATGTTCATCTATAACATGATATTAGAGGGGGAAAAAAATGTCAGAATACCAGTATAAATTGTAGCTCTAATGTACCAGGCAAACAGACACATTCGATGTGTTTGACAGAAT